>CM044443.1:98610566-98634731 GCA_024363595.1 Xenopus borealis
ATAAACCCATGCAAATGGGATTTTCTTGGAGCACATTTGGAATTCATTCCCAGAGTTCCTATTCAAAGAAATACCTGTTTTCTTATTGTCGGTTTTATTTAGACCAAGGGGACCAAAAAGTTTAGTTCCCCTTTAGAGGCCTTTAGAGGGATGCAGAATTTCAATATATCTATAAGAAATAGATCTCCTTTCATATTATCTCAGGAATGTAGAAAAAGATGTTGCTTTAACCACTGATCAAAAAATTTTTAGAATGAAGGGAAATGTATTTGGAACAATTTAACAAAGTATAATTATTGCTCAGCTATTTGCAGCACACAGTCCACACATTTATTATTGTTCTGGATTCCTTATAAACCTTATACTTACGGAAGTCTACCATGGGGTTGCATTCTTCTTCTGTATACTGGAAGAAATTTAGAACGCAGGTACGTTTAGTAACACAATCACAACCTCCATGTGCCCTGTAACATCCAGTTTGTATTGGGCAGGTTTCATCATTATCTTCAGTATAATGTTTATATGGGAACTCCTTTAGACCTGTGTTTAAGAGATGGCCAACATGTCATGTTAAACTAACTCTTTCAACGATGATAATAAACAAAATTAACCGTATGTATGAAACTTGTGGTAATGAACTTCAATCAGGCGCAGAAGTCTGCTGCAAAAGTTGTGCTTTATTTGTTCACGACATGTTTCGAGCTGGGCTCTTTGTCAAGTGTATCTTGACAAAGAGCCCAGCTCGAAACATGTTGTGAACAAATAAAGCACAACTTTTGCAGCAGACTTCTGCGCCTGATTGTAGTTCATTACCACAATTCTTGGTGTTAATATTACTGGTTGTGGACGTAAACCAAGGTAATTGAACTGGATCATTCCCCATTTCTGCACGTATGAAACTTGTATTAGAGCAGAGGTTAGCATGAACAGTTGTAAGCAGATAATGATTAAGTTATGCTTCAAAAAAAATGTCAGAAAAAAGTCTATACCTATATGCAATGGGTTATATTATGTTAATATAAATGTTCTAGTCATTTATTATGCTTGTATTTATGCTTTATTGCTTTTATTACCCCATGAAACAAATACAGACTTACACATTATAGTAGGGGGTGTCAAGAGGGGAATTCAGGGTCGGACTGCCCCCCCCACCACTGTGACGCTCCGATAAAGCTGGCACGCATAAAGCTGGCACACGTGTAAACAGTATAGAATGTACAATACAGGTGCAATGCAAAATAAGCAGCTAAATACCATAAGGTGTAAAGAAAAATCTGTTTTTTTTTTTTTTAAATATCAATACATTTTTTTTCCTTTTTGTTAAAAATATGCATAGCATGGTTATAACAGGAATATGACATATTATTGCAAAACAGTTTACATGCTTATTGGAGTAGACATATTCTTACAGTAAATATATGAAATATGATCATGGCTAATAGTCTTATACAAATGTAAACCTGTTATATAACCTTTGTTATTAAACTTTTATCGTCATGTAGTTATTTAACCGCTGGACCATAAAAGAAAATTAAAAGAAAAAAAGAGGAAAACGACCAACTTTACAGATGAAATTCCAGTGCTTTTCATAGTACCGAGTGAGATATTTTAAGTTACATTATGAGTCATATATGGCTGACATATCATGTTACTGGGATATTATGATGAAAGTCAAAATGACAGGTGACAGCTGACCGTGGGATCCCTACACCTATAATCCAACTATGGTTGCCAAACCTGTAAATATTTTTCATGGGTGTTGTTTAGGAAACTTGCTAATTTTTCATTCACCATGATCCAGTCTACTTTGTGTTTAAAGGCAGCTAAAGGGATAGAGCTTGTCTTCCACGCCCTGGCAATGGTTTGTTTCGCGGCCATAAAGATAAACGTTAGAAGTTTATGTTGTAGCTTAGTGAACCCTTCACATTTGCCATTCAGGAGTGCTATGAATGGGTCTCTTCTCATATTGATTTGGAAAAAAGAAAATATGATAGTGTGTATTCTAATCCAAAATCTTACCACCCTAGGGCACATCCACCATATTTGATACATTGATCCAGTTTGTGGGCAACCTCTAAAACAGTTTGGGTCTGCTGAAGGAATATCTTTTGCTATCCTGTCATCTCAATAAAACTTTATACAAAGCCTCCAATAACACAGTATTCATAGAGCTTGATTTTGTGATTTTCCACAAAGTTCTGTATCACAAGAGGATGATTTATCCTCTTCCCATGCCCAGACATAAGTATGATCCCTTGGGTTTGACAAGTTATTTAGTGCAGAATACAATAATCCGGTTTGATGGATGGAGGCACTACAGTTCAAAAAATTATTCACTATGTTCCGCCCTATGTAGTGTAAAACCTGTAGCGCTTTAAATTATTCTGAATTCGGGAGGTCATATTGGGATTGAAGGTTGGCTATAGTGACAGGGCCTCTTACTGTTTAACAGTTATGGACTCTAATGATATTGTTGGAGCGCAAACAAAATCAGTTTTTACCCTATTTTGCTTCTGTGATAATATTGTAGCCCCTCCCAAATTGCACTGTTTTGTTTCAAAAAGTTTAATTCTATGAATGGTATAATGTGCAGTGCCCATATAAATGGTCCTTTGCCCTGGTGCTATCCATTTCACATTTACTGGATCTATGTAGTGTTATATAGTCTAAGCAAGTGCCAGGAAATGGCGCACAAAATGAGTCAGTAGATGTTTATTGCACTGTGCCAATGCTGAATGTTTTCTATAGAAAATAGAAAAATCTAAGTGTTTTAACTGGATCCTGGAGAAGTGCATTTTCTGTGGCAAAGCTGAAAGAGCTCCAGCACTGTGAGAGTTAAAACAATCTAGAAGAAGGGGCCAGTGACACTAGCAACTAGATAACAAGTTTGATGACAAATAGAGAGCAGAAAAACACAAAATTATTCAGAATATTTTTAAATCCAAATTCATGTTAAATAACAAGGTGTTTGTTGAAACTTTTGGGCAGATTTATTAAGGGTTAAATTGAAAATTTGAATTCGAATTTTCTACTTTTTTTTATAGTCAAAACTGTCAAATTCAACAAGTAAATAATTGAAACGCAATAAAAAAATTCAAAAGAAAATTAATATTTTCAAGATTAGTCAAACTTTGCTCCTTTAAGAATTTTGACTATTTGCCACCATGTATAAGTCAATGGGAGAGGTCCACTGACATATTTAAAGATGTTTGTTGCCTTCCTGACAAATCAAGAAAAAAACTTGATTTGAGTTTGGTCTAATTCAAGTCGAAATTCAATTCAAGTTTTCCGGTCGGTAAAATTCGTCCGAGTTTAACATATTAAATTTTTTTAATACGTCACCAACCAATCGAATTTCGAGTAAAATTAGAGTTTAAAAAACATGAATTTGAAATTCAACACTTGATAAATTATGTTATGGTAAAACTGATAGCACTGGTCATTATGTGCGAGGTAGTTCTGTATGCCAGTGCATGAAACTGCTGTAGAAACACTTTGGAGCAATACTTACGTTTACAAATCCCTATGTTAGGAATCTCAGCAAGACCAGTTCCATTTATTGCGGCACAATGGAGTCCGTCATCACAGTAGCCAATTTCCCAGTTTTCACCTCCGCAGGGATCCATATTGTCCCTGGCACAATGCTTACAGCATTCACATGGATCAATTGCTCTGCTGTTTCTGCAGCCAAATAGAATCGGTGGACATGTTGTGTTTTCACACGAGGTACAGTTGTAGGCTTGATAGCCTGGTATGCTGAGGAAAAGGATTAGAAAAATAACCTTGCATCTCATGGTTTCCAAAATGCAGATCTAACGAAACAAGGTGCAATTGGTATGATGCTGTTATGCAGTTTGGATGACCAAATAAAAAAGCATGGTAATCTAAAGCAAACATAACAGTCCACTGAACCTTGATCTGACTAACAAACTCCATAATGTTCCAAATCCAAAGACAAGGTAAATAATATAAAAAATATTTCCTACATTTCACTCTAAACCCATGCTGAATGAAACTTGCGATCTTTGAGCTCCTGTAATATTTTTACAAGAGAAACAAAAGAGAAAAAAGACCCCCTAATGTTTCAGCGATCTGAAATAGTTTTGAGATGTCTATACCAGATTAAGGACAAAACATGAGAGTTGCCTCCCACAAGATTATTGGTAAATATTGTATACAAAAAGATTACTTTAGGGTGCCATTGTCATGTTTCCAAGAAATAACCATATGTATATATTGGGGATTATAGCATACAGTGACTGCTGTATATATCAATTGAAACAGGGTTTACATTAACTTTAATTCCCCTGTGTACACTTTGGCATTCCAGTTAATGCACTAATTTTAGTCCATATTAACATTCAGCACTCCCAGCAAAGGCTTTAAATAAGAATGTTTATAATTGCAGCTGGCACATATACTCATAGTTCAGCAACAGATCCAATTAGGAATGAACACACAACGCTATGTTGCATCAGTCAAGGAAAGAGAAAAAATCTTATACAAGTTTGTTGGACACTGATGCAAATGCAAATTCAAGCTCAGCCATTAAGCAGGGCAGGGCTGCTACACTATATTTTTGTTATATTTGTTATACTATTGTTTGGCAAGGCCACCAAACAAGCAGATCTTTCTTTCCCCTAATATGCCCATCCAAAATGGGCCATATCAGGCTAATCTGATCATTTATCCCTAAAGCCAAACGATTGGATTACAACAACAGGACTATAAACCATTGCAGTGAGGACCAAGAAATGCATTGGGGATTTGTCAGATTGCTGCAGGTAAGCACCAGGTTTACGAGAGTATATTCCTCTTATATGGATGGGTGCCAAAAAAGGTTTGCCTTTATTCAAAACATTTTTTACTAATATACCCCTTACAATGTATCCTTGGTGCCAACTACTAACTGATCTGAAAATATATTTTTTTAGGTATACACAATGTAGTCAAATTCAAACGCAAAAACTGTATATACAAAATATTTCAAAAGGCAAACAAAAATGCCATTTATTTGTAAAACTTGGTTGTAATGTGTCATATATACCAGCTTTATAAAAAGTTATATCTAAAGAATATGCAGTCGATGACGTCAATGCTGCATACAATCGGTAAAATACACTAAACTCAAGCCAGATGGGCACCCACCACAACTCTTCTGTCATTTGGCTTTTCTATGTGCATACATCTGAAATTTAAATGGAAAGTGTTGCTTGTGAGTGTGCTCAACTGATTTATGAGGGCTGTGTGTACTCTTGTGCACATCCAGCTTGCTTGGCTGATGAGAATTATTTTAGAAATAAATGAAAATGAAAACACATATTTCCTTGTTTTTAATGTGGCTTTAATAACATGACCATGAAGTTCAGTGTGACTGCAATAATTCAGCCCAATCAGGTAGCACCCATTAGAGTTGGTAACCAGCTAATGCCTAGAAGTATTAAGCCATAGACCCATAAGGATGGTTTAAATGAGTGTGATGTACAGGGTATCCTGGAACCTGCAAGTGGCTATATTCTCTAAAGTTCATGCTTTTATTGTTGTTATTGCTTGGATACATGGTGCTGGACAGAACACGGGGTGCTACACCAAATCGCATGGTGTTATATGCAGAGGTGGGTGGCTGCTTATAAGAAGCAGAATAAAGACTCCTGGGCTCTTCAGAACATTTTTCTCTCCACAGTTTTTCCTTTGCTTGTAAAAGACCAAAATTTGTAGGAGGATCTGAAAGCAAAAAAACAAAAAATGTGTCTCTGATAATCTGATATCAATATTTTCATTTGATAACTTAGCTAACAAAACTAACAGATCTTCCGGGTTGCTTCAGTGACACTGGGCTGGGGCGGAGTGAACCTTCCATAGACTGAAGGACAATTTACTGCAGCACACTGTAATAGAGTACTTTTCAGCAAGTGATTTTAATTGGCTCAACACATATGTGCAGACAAAAAAAGTGGCAACGTTTCGGGACTCACAGGACCCTTTATCAAACCTCCTTCCATAGACTAAAGTCCTGTTTTGATTCGTAATGAGCCTATGTAACGATCGCGCCGCCCACAGCCCTGCATCAGTGAAGCAGTTGAGGAGATCTTTTAGGTTGGTCAGAGGGTCATGTGAGTTTGGGTTTGCAGGGGCTGGGGGTGGCTTTGCGGGGGGGGTTTCGGGGAAAGATTTCTTGAGCAGCATTTACTTAATAATGATTTTTATAGGAACGTGTCAGTATCGCTTTAATAGCCTTCCTGACATTCAATTGTTTTTCAGGACAAAAACTCGATTCATACAAATACAAATTGAATGCGAACATACATATACACATAAGGTTTTCACATGCGGGCCACTAGCTCATAATTACACTAAGGATAGAACTACACAGGCGTTTTTTTACATCCGATAGCTTCCATTCCAATTCGATGAAGCACAGGCATCAGGCCTCATGCACCAAATCTAAGGTACATGTAAGTAATAGTGCTGTCGGACGTTGTCCCTGCATGCATCCGACATGACTAGGGTTGCCACCTTTTCCTGAAAAAAATACCAGCCTTCCTATATATTTATCTTTTTTTCTTATTAATAACATTGGGATCAACCATCAAAAATACCAGCCAGGCCGGTAAAATACCGGCCAGGTAGCAACCCTAGACGTGACACGAGTGTTGGATGCAGACGCTGCATGTTGCATCCGACAGTTGTGTCGTGTTGGATGCACGCAGTGCCATTCCTATTACTTACCTTAAATTCGGAATACCCGACATGGCGCCTGCGCTTTGTGGTGTCGTGTCAGAATGGAAGCTAAACTTATGTGCCAAGAACATGGTTACATATTACCTGCAGTGGGATAATCAGATCGTTCTGGAACCCAGGCAAGACGATTGCCATCGTAGCTTCGAAGAGTGGGCAATGTGGAGTTGCCAGGTCTTAAAAAATGATCATCATAATGTGATACTAGATGCTTATGCTTGGCTTCTCCATGATGTGACAGTAAAAGGCATTTTGGCAAACCCTAAAACACAAATGATGCAAAGATAATATTTCCACACACATTTTGATTTTACTGTAAATGAAAAGGGAAGGAAGCATCTAAATGAACAAATGGTTCCCTTAAGCAGGTGGCATTAGTGTAGTATTCTTCCAGCATAAAACTAAAAATCACCAGCTATTGAGATGGAAATGGTACACGCCAATATGCCACCTGGCTGGTTGAGTGATTGAGATCTGTATCACAAGAAGCCATGTTTGGGTGACGGTTCATCTTTCCATAGGACAATGATACCAAACACCAGACCACTGGATGTCTAATTGACAAAAATGGTGAGTGTCCTACAGGATACCACTCAAAGCTCATATCTAAGTCCAAGTGAGAACCGGTTGTACTGCTTGAAGTTATAATCTAGCTAACCTAAACAACTTGGAACACCTTTTCCTGGAAGAATGGGGAAAAATAATTTCCACACATGCATATGAAACTGGTAAATTTTTATTATGTTTACTCACCTCCATTTTTTTCACAATGGATCTGGTGAAAATCCGGTCTGGCTTGCTGTCAGGGAAATTGACAAAGTCTATATTGTAGCAACTGTCTTGCATGGGTTGGTGTCTTGTTCTAAACTAGAAATTAGCACAGTTAATGTGGTTAAGTTCTATATTTTTTTGTACTTAGATTTTAAACAAGTTCAGCAGATACTGTGAAAATGTAAAGAACCAGACTACCCAACTGTAGAAAGATTTGCGGCGTCACAAAAGGTGCTTGCTGGTTACAAGAGGAATTTTTTAGGCAACTACCATTACATATAGACATTGCAATTATACCTGCATATCAGGTTGCTGATGCTTTGAGGAACCTACCTAATAGTATTGCAAATGTTGCAGTTATTGCGGGCATAATATATCCTTAGGTTTTTAGTCCAGTGTATACATAATACGATGAATTAAAACAATTTTTTGAATCTATTTAATTTATAGAGGCTAGTGATAGGATTAATTTGTGAACCCACAGGACAAAAATTCACAAAAAAGCATTAGAGTCAATGGTTATTTTTAATGTGACTTTTACCACGGCTACTTTATTTTACGCTGCAACTACAGCTAAATATATTGGAGTCTATAAACATTTTTGCAGTGGCTTTTTAAAAAGCAAAATACTTTGGTATCTTTGGGTGCTTTGTGTTTCTTTGCGTCAGTCAGTTTCACTAAAATATTCGCAGATGGCAAAATGCGGGATTTCCCAGAAAAAACATACCTCCAAATTTCACTCATCACTACTTGAGGCCCTTAATGAACGCTGTAAATTCACACAACTTTTGACTTTTTTTGCATAAAGGACAAGGAAAGTCTAAAATAGAATAAGGCTAGAAATGCTGTATTTTGTATACTAAACATAAACATGAACTTACTGCACCACAAGCCTAATCAAACAAATGATTTATGCTTTCAAAGTTGGCCACAGGGGGCTTTCATCTTGTAACTTTGTTATACATCTTTTCAAGACCAAGACTGTGCACATGCTCAGTGTGATCTGGGCTGCTAAGGGATCGTCATAAATTATTAAAACAGGGAAACAAACAAAGCTACTGGAGTTCTGCATGAAGTAAGGCAGGGGCTCCCCCTGCTGTTCATAAGTATGATTTTTTCTATGCCCAGCAGGTAGGGACAGTCTGACGATTCCTATCCACAGCAGTAAATGAAGGGAGAATTTCCCTGAATACAGTCAGTTTTCTGGAGATAGATTACTTTTTCATTAAAGAAAGTATTAATGGGATTTTATTTTTTTGCCTTTCCTTGTCCTATAAGGCAACTGCAGTTGAAGGTCATAAATGAGCCCTAATGTACAGGTCCGGACTGAGAATTAAAATAGGCCCTGGTAGTTCAGGTACACAGAGGACCAATTAGTACACACAGAGGCCCAAACAGACCCACCAGCCCACTAAATACTGACTTTCTATAAAAACTTACAGCAGGCCCTCTGGCATATGCCAGAATCCACAGATTGACAGTCCGGGCCTGCTAATGTATTTTTGTCTGTATGTGGCATTGAGTATTCAGCTGGTGTGCAGACATTCCAAAACTGTAAGGAATCCCCACCCTAAAACACATAACAAATTCCTTGAGAAATCACAGAAACTTGAAGTAATAGTACGTTAATTTGCATTTAACCTGAATAAAACCAGTGCAGCCTTTGTAGCTGTAGCTAAAGCCAGAAAATGAAAAATATGAAATGTCATACTAAAGAAATAATGAAAAGTTGCTTAGAGTATATCAATTTATAATAAATACATATAATTTAAGGTGGAATATGTCCAAACATGGTCCCCCTGGCAATTCCCAGCCCATGTAAATTTCCAATAAAACGTGTGGGCAGAGGCTACTCTGCATGGGGAAACTTATTAATCTTCTTCACATCAGTGTTTATTGTGGCAAGGCACAAAGGCCTAGGGCTGCATAGATAAAGGGCTGGCATGCCATCCAGCCACATGTGGGGAACTGTGGGAGCTGATCAGATGTGCAACTGATCACACTTGAGAGGGGGTCGGGGGGTGGTGAAGGATATCTGGCTGCGCCTTCTGACCCCCTTCATGTGCGTGATCCTGAGGGGGCAGGAGAGTGGGAGCAGGCAGGCAATGGATCCAGTCCTGTATTCTTGTAAATGCAAGAAGCCGGTGGTGGTGATGATGACAGTTGTGGAATACCTGCTTTAGTGAGCAATCATTTTCAAAGAAGTACAGGTATGGGACCTATTATCCAGGATTCTCAAACCTGGGGTTTTCTGGATAACAGATCTTTCTGTAATTTGAATCTTCATACCTTGTCTACTACAAAATCATGTAAACATGAAATAAACCCAATAGGATCCAATAAGGATTCATTATTCCTTAGTTGGCATCAAGTACAAGGCACTGTTTTATTATTACAGAGAAAAAGGAAATAATTTTTAAAGATTCTGGACAGCACCTTTTTGGATAACGAATCCCATACCTGTATCTCACAGACATGGCAGCAAACAGTACCCCCATAGACTCTACTGAGCTCAGCAAGGCCAAGTAAGCTTAAGAGAAAGAATTTCAGAAACTGCTAAATGCAGCCAATAAATACAGATATCCATAAAGTGCACAGAAATATACCATTTGGAATATGTGTTTATCCCTGTGTGAATACCTTTTTCCTTTCTTCTACCCAGTTTCCAATGAGAACTTTGTTGGAGAATTTTGGTTCTATTTTCCATCCTGAATAGTGATCCATAACTTGCTTTTGGCTGCCTCGCTCAGAGTCCTGTGTTTATAGCAAATAGTCGCTTCTATGTGATCACTTTTCCTTGCAGTCTCCGTGTTTACTGTTGCTATAGAAACCACTAATAAGGACGCAGGCTCGTTCCACTTGCTAATCAAGTTCCCTGCACTTCTTACAGACAAAACAATAGGAATAAAAATTCACCTGTATCCTGCAGCTATTTACCGACTATTCCTCTTCCCAAACAATTTAAAAAAATAAATACATGTAAGTGTAAATGAGCTGCATTTAAATACAAATAAAAAAGAATGGTATCCTTATGAAATACATCTTATACAGCAAATTCTCCATAATACTATGGTGATAGTTTCCATTATTAACTAAGGGCAGGGCCCCGCCCACTGATGTCATGGGCCCGCCCCCTGCTGGTCTGAGCCATACACAAAGGTGGCAACCCTACTCACATCTCTGGCTAAACCTATTATGTAGTAGATGAACTATAGCTAAGCACATTATTAAGAGAGTGCTAAAAGCTAACTGGTGCAAGATTAGAGCTAGGAGGAGACATTAGAGCCTAACAATCATATACAAAATGTATAACTGATTATAGGACTTTGTCAGACATCATTGAAGGGATTTTAGGCCTATTATAATGATGTTAGAGTTAGGCTGCAAGATAATAAGTGTTTCGGATGTAGTGTTTAGTAACAGTCCTTTTAAAGATCTATTTAAGATGCATTGTTTGTGTTTATTGCTATGCAGCACTGCTGACGCTAGAGGGCAAACTCTACATTGGTCCAGAGAGTATCCTAGGTTTCTATGGTCAAGACACTTTCCATGTGGAGCCAGCTAAGCAGTTCTACAATCTGTTGGACTAAAGCATACAACGAAAACCTTCAGTGTGTGTGTGTGGGTCAAGATTCTACAAATAATAAACTACCATGTTTATCTCAGAGCAGGAAGAAAAATATTTTTGTCTACATTTCTAGCTCACAGGATGACTTGTATCATTCAACCTGGTTGTGTGTGAGCCAAATTCTTTGGGAAAACCTGAATGTGATCTTTAGCAGCAGGTATTGCTCAGCCAGTTAATTGAATTGAAACTGGAGGGCACTCTTCATATAAACGAACAAGCACACTGAGGGTACAGGAAACTCAGAAGGATAAGAACAGGTCCAAATGATTACCATTCAAAAGAATGGAGGGGCAATTTGGAGCAATTGATCACCTCATGCAGACAGCAAAATGTTTTGAATCACCCTGTGTGCCTAATGTTGCCTGTCTGGTCAAAAAGCAGATTTGAGGACTTAACAGAGGAGGAACACACATGTATACAATGTGCAAATAAAACTCATTATGGTTCAATCATGAAATATTACTTTGCAAAATGTTATTTTAAAGGTTTTCATAGTATTTATCACATGAACAACTGAACAATTTTGGAACTGCAACAGTGTTGGAGAGTCAGAGCTCAAGCACTTTTAATATAATTAGAGATGCTTTCAACTGCAAGTTTCCCAGAAGGAAATGATAGGTTTCCACTGTCAAAGAAACTGACAATCCCATGAAATCCATCTTTAACATGGTACCAGGTTACAGGAACCCCATTATCTTCAAGTCTCTTTTTATAGAGCAAGCCATCATCACGCAGCACATCAAACTCACATGTCAATATATAAGCTTTGGGTTGTAGCCGAATAACAGAATCCTCTGCAAGTAATGGGGAACATGTTGGCTCCAAAGCAGACTTGACTTGTTCAATAACTTCTTCAGCTTGTGAGGACATGACTCGGGGTTTGAAGCCTCTAACTTTAAATTCATCTGGAATATTTTCTGCATTTAACCACTTCCTGTACTTCATCTTTGTTTCAACGGGAATGTGGTCACCATCCAATATTTCTTCCAGGATGGACAGATCGTCACTTATATAATTCAACATATAGAAGACAGCACGTTCTCTGTACAAAACTGGAACAGCCCGGTTCTGCTGATATGAAGGCAAATCAAAGTCAAGCATCTGAACCGCTGGGTATATTAGCACCTGAGCCAATGGTTTTGGAAGGTCAGTCTTGTTCACAAGAGACTGACAAACAGCAGCAGTAAGATTTCCCCCTGCGCTGTCACCAGATATTATAATAGAGCAAGGGTCAACACCATATTCCTGTGCTGTTTTTAGGAAGTGAACTGTAGCATTGAGACAATCCTCAAATCCTGCAGGGTAACGGTGCTCTGGAACCAGGCGGTAACTACAAGAAAATATGTATCATATTTATATATATATATATATGTACTAAAATAAGTGCATAACTGTGTTATTGCAAAAAGTAAAATAACATTTTAAGCTTTAGACTGTAGGTTTTTGTGACTGGGCCTTCTGATCCCATTTTTATTTTGCAACCATTAGGGAGTTGTACTAATAGAGGAGATAACTATCACCGATGATGTTGCCCAGTGCAACCAATCAGATATTTGCTTTTGTTTTCTAACTTGTGGGTAACTTTAAATGTAATTGCTGATTGGTTGCTATAGGAAACATCACCAGGGATATTTATCATCAATGTTAGTAAACTGTCCCCTTGTCTGGTCATTTATTTTAAGATCCTTGTTTGTTGTTAATTAATGTAAAGTTCTGTATAACTTGCTTTAGCTATACAGGTATGGCACCTGTTCTCCAGAATGCTTGGGACCTGGGGTTTTCCATACCTTAAGTCTACTAAAAAATAATTAATTATAATACTCAATAGGCATGTTTTTGCCTCCAATAGGGATTAATTATATCATTGTTGGAATCAAGTACAAGGTACTATTTATTAATACAGAGAGAAAAGAAATATTTTTTTTTAATTTTGATTTAATTAAAATTAATTCTGAAGTCTTCCCTAAATCTGTAGCTTTCTGAATAAAGTGCTTCTAGATAACAAATCCTATACTTTGGATCATGATATTTTTATTTTATGATCATGATAAAATCTCATTGAAACATAAACTGCAGTATTTTACACGTACATTATGCTTATAAGTAACTAAAATGTATTTATTGGGGTTAATCTTGTATAGAAGAACTACCAAATACCAATACTCAAGTACCTTATGTCCAGGTATTGGGTCAAGCTTCACTTAAAAAAATGGGTCACTCAGTGAAAATAAGCAAATTACTCATGACTTCATGAGAACTCAAGCTGAGATATGTATAAATCCTGACCTAATAAGACTCATGAGGTCTGGAGCTGAACTGACCTCTGTGAAACTCACTAAGAAGATTATGAAACAGAATTCATGCCCTACATTGTATCCAAAGACTGCACAGTATCAAACATGGAACACTAAGCCCCTTGCTTTCTTGAACTGTAATATAACTTAATAATAAAATACTTGTCTTGTTTATAAAAAGACATTAAGCCAAGATTAACAGTTTTCTAGAACTTGCACCAAGCCCCACAATACCGGTGAAAAAATGTCCTCAACTTTTTTACATTTTACACCTGTTTCACATATACTTACCCAACTGAGACAACAACTGCTTCTGCTTCTTTGGAGATGTAGCGACATAAACTATCGTACGTATCTGTAAAGAGAAAAAGATCCATGATTTTAAAATGGTAATAAAATAAAAAATTAGATAATAAATGGTAGCAGTCAATCTATATAAAGTTACAGCCTACCAGTAAATGAACTAATTCATAGGTGTCCATATGATTGAAGTCAAGATTGCAATCCATGTTAAGCCCACTAGGGAAGTTAATCATCTAATACCAAAACTTAAAGGAGAAGGAAAGCAACGGGGGAATTTTATTGCCAATAGATTAGCTGCAATAGTACAAGCTAGAATGCTGCATTTATTCTGCAGAATGCTTTACCAAACATGTGTAAAAATCTTTAGAAGCTCTCTGTTTGTTTAGGATAGCAGCTGCAGTATTAGCTTGGTTTGACATCACTTCCTGTCTCTCCCTGCTCACTTATAGCTCTGGGCTCAGATTACAGCAGAGATGGGAGGGGGAGAGGGAAAGAGGAGCAAACTTAGCATGCTCATGCCCAGGGCAAGGAAGTTTAAGCTGAAGGCAGGAAATCTGATACAGAAGCCCATGTGTACACAATAGAAGGAAATAAATGCTGTGCAATATCAAGTTTTTTGGCCCCTATGAAACATTCAACCCCAGAATTCCAGCGTAATTGCATCCACTGCTTTCAGGTGCCAGTTTTTGTGCCAAATACCATGAGTAAAGACTGGGTAGTATATGTAAAATGACACAACTTCCACCAGCAGAGTATGTGAGAATGTGGTCGTACTGATCAACTGTGTACAATACAGGTGGCACAATATTATAGGTTAAACATACAAAAGTAGCCTTGTACTTGTGAGGTCAATTCAGTCAATTTCTTCTCTTACCAATGCTTCCAAACATCCAGCCTCCTCCATGGAAGAACATAACTCCTTTCCTTCCACCTGAAGATGGGGACCTTGGTTGGTAGACTCTCACAGACACGTTTTCAAACTGCTGGTCTTTGATGAAGAGTTTTGGGTCTTCTCCCAGCTTCCTTATCATTAGTTGCTCCCTTACATAACGAGTAAAGCTAACTGGGTTGCATAACCCTAGATTCTGAAATATCTTCCCCTGTTTCAACAGAAAAATAGATGTATTACCTGGTAGATTAGAGGGACACCATTTTACAAATTCACATTCATTTGTAAAAGGGTACACAAAAGCAGATGAATGATGCACAGTATGTACAGGGCATTTGTACTTACCCATAAGTGAAACTGAAGAGCTATACCTACTAAACAGATTTCTGTAGCACCATGACCTCAACTACCATCTCCCAGGTTTAAGGGGTATTGTACATTCTCAGTGAGCCTAAATCTGTTGCACTGAGTGCCCTTGAGTGCCCATGAGCACACTTTGAGTGTGTGCCATGCCAGGGCACCTTGCAAAGACATTATAAAAATATGGAGCTTCATTGCTTCCTGAAGTCTGTAATGCTAGCCTCAAATGGAAGCCATGAGCATACATTATATTATTGCAGCTCAGTGCTTTACAACTTATTACATGCAGTGGACCAATTAATGATCATAGAACATCAACATCATACTAAAAGTTAATTTAAAGGTGAACAACACCTTTAATGCTTTGTGTGGCTTTCATCATTGTCCTATATATATATATACTTTCTCTCAAAAAAAGGAGTATGCATTGTAGGTTCATCCCAACGTGTATACCTGCAAGTAATGACTTTTATTTATATTTTATATATATCATTTACTGCTCCAATGGAGCTTCCAATCCAATATGTATATATGTGGCGCACTTTAACCATACAAACACCTTGCAGATAGTGCCCAAATTGTAATCAAACTCAACACTGGATGGCAAAGTTGCTACCACTGTGCTTCCCCTCAGGGATGGACCATGGGGTAGGCAGAGTAGGGTGCAAAGCTGGGGGGGCTCCAGGCATGTACCTGCTCTGTTGCCTACCACATGTCCAGTCACCTCTCTCCACATGTATTTGAGCTTTCCACACCTGTGCCCCATGATTCACTCATGGAGATGTGCACGAGCATCAACTCGCGCATGTGAGCTGAAGTTACCAGTCCGCGCATGCACACAGTCAGCCAGCGCCGCCAGGTTGCCTAGGGCGCCTGTCAGGTCTACCTAATGACAGAAAACTGTGGCAAATTACCAGCAATTATCTACCAAAATAATGCAAGAAAGAAATTCAGATTTCCACCTTCCCAGAGCCCTTCACCAAATATGACTCCTACTGGGACTGGAAACCCAGCACTGCAGGGAAGAGAATCGTTAGTAGGTGTCCTGGAGTATATGTTATCTGTGTCACCTTGTTTAAACACTATAGGAAAATAAAAACGATAATTTTAGTTTGAAGCTTCAGAGAATGGGGTTCTGCAAAAGCACTTCTTAATAGTCAAGCAAACTGAACTGAAAACTCTAGCGCTTTATCTGCTCATATCACACCAGCCTTTTTGAAGGCTAATCCTGTTCCCAAGGCAGTCCAGTACAGTACAGTAGCACATACTAGCAAACCTCCCATGAGCAAAAATTTTAGGCACATGCATTTCTAGGCAGGCACAATTTACTGTAGGATTGGCACATGTATATTCATCATGGCATGGGTTTACAGATGCATTATAACACTTGGTCATACATACATGACATAGTTACTGTAACGTGTATATGGCTGTTGGTCTTGAACCCAAGGCATTACATGCAGGGTTCCCCTGACATTGCCTCTGGACTTCTAAAGAAGGCTACAGGTATCTACCAATGTAGTATGTGCTCCTTGTCTGCCTTGGCTTTGTCAGTAGGGATTGCAATAACCAGCAGGTGCAGCTCATTGCTCAAGCCCTCACTATTCCTTACCTTTAAGTCTGACCCCCTGCTATTGCCTGTTCATTTGACCCTACGTGGCTGGTTATTTACTCCCCAGCCATAACTTCTGGCGTGGATTCCACTCCTACTGGTTGTGCTTCACAGACATTGGTCTACTCTTCTGCATCATCTTATCATCTTGGTGGACTCCCCAGCCAAGAGTAAGTGCAGTAATATCCCCTAAACCTTGCCAGGACTTTGGATTCCCCATTGTGTGGCTGATTGTGATCTAACCTGCCTTTGCCTTGTTTGCCATATTTACCTTGCCTATCTACCTGCTTTTTTATCTACCTGTTCTGTAATAAAGCTTCTCTCAGTTTATAAGTATCAGTCCTGCCTCAGTCTCAGCTTTGCTTGCTCCTTACTCCAAATACTATGACCAGTGGCCCCTGAGACAAAGCTGTGACCCCTGGTTATTGCAGATATGTGCATGTGCAATACTGTTAAAATAGATGCCAGACTGTCTTCTCAATACAAAATGTTTTTTTTTGCCCAAGGTATCTTTATCTGTTCCTCGAAAAACCTTCTGTCACTGACCCTTGGCTTGTTTCTGGATCATTCCTCTGATTAATTATGTTACATAGTTACATAGTTAAATTGGGTTGAAAAAAGACAGAGTACATCAAGTTCAAACCCCTCCAGCATACACACACACACACATCTCCACTCTTTCACACAAACCATATACCTGTATGCCCATAGTTATACTAACTGTAGAGTTTAGTATCAAAATAGCCTTTGATATTACGTCTGTCCAAAAAATCATCCAAGCCCCTCTTAAAAGCATCAACAGAATCAGCCATCACAACATCTCCCGGCAGTGCATTCCACAACCTCACTGTCCTCACTACGCTGCTTCAAATTAAAGTCCTTTTCTTACTGCTCTTTTTTCCCTTCCATGCTGTGTCTGCTAATCCATGACTGTACCTGGCATGTGTGTGATCCACCTCAGTTGTAATTACTATGACCCTCAAAGTGCGCTTGTCTTGAATAAAGCCTGTTCTACCTGTCTACCAACAACCTGGTGTCACGGTCGGCACCCAAATACCAGAACAAGTGCCTAGCACCCTGGTCTCGTCTCGTGCTTCACCAGTAGTGTGACTGCCTTTGGCTTCGGGAAGAGCCCTCAGCTACTCAGATGCCACCTGGACTTAAACGAGAGGTGCAGAGCAGGAGTTCTAGCCAGCAATGGGGCACGACTGTAGATAAAGTCTTTTAAGACCGATGGTCACAGTACAGATAGGAGTAGGCAAGTTCGTGGTCAAACAGGCTGGGTTGAGGCAGGCAGATAGCGAAGAGACGTCAGGCAGGCAAAGGGTCAAACCGGGTGATCAATCAGGTAGGATTAGGCAGAATCGGTAGTCAAACAACAGGCTCGGGTCAGGATACAGATAATCAGAGTAGTCAAAAGGCCAGGCAGGGTCAAACACAGGAATCAGGAAAAAACAGAAGCTAAATAGCACAAGTACAAGGCACCAGGATTAAACCTATCACAGGCAACATGAAAATCCAGAATGCCCCTTTAAATATTTGAATTTTGGTGCCATTGCGCGCTGACGTCAGCGTGCATGTGCCTTTAATAATGTGGAAGTGCGGCCGCGCGCGCACTATGGAGCCTGGCAGCATCCCCGCCGCACCTCTAGACCACCAGGGTGAGTATCTCTCACACCTGGCTTCCAACATCTGTTATTTTACATCTCTGGCAGTATTTAGTTGTAGATCAACAACATCAACACCTGTATTTCCACTTAGTGAAAGCCTTACCTGGTGGTCACATGTAGCCCATGCTCTATCATCATTAGTTGTATTTTGTCTATTTCAGCCAAAAAGGGGTTACATATGTATGTGAAAAAAGTTCATTTTCCTAACATTCTAGGGCCTAAAAGGATTTTTCTGGAAGGTTGAGTAGTTTCTAATTACACCACTGCCACTTGCATGTCACAATGGGAAACAAGATTTTCCTGCTAGACTCACAAGCATGTAAATGATCAGATATAGGATCTTTCTGTTCTTGCATATGCTCTTTGTACACTTCTATTTCTCTCAACAATACAGGCATGAAAAACAGGACATTTAAGTTCAGCCCTTATCCACTCCACACCACACCCTGCTACACTTGTCTATGTCATCCAAAGATTCCCATACCTGTCAGCGTTCCTACTAAAATATGGGACACTAATGCAAAATACTCTAAACAATTCTGCTGGAAGTTCGGTAGCCTGAACAGTGTATTCCTTCCAGAAACCCATTTGAACAGAGAAGCTAAGGCAGTGTACCAGAGTGACCTAACAAAACTCAGCATTGCCCTGCACAATGTATTTTTAGAGTCCATATTCAAATAGAGATGATGGGAGCTATGCGTTTGTAAGTTCCTTTGAAAAGACAACCTTTAAGTAATAGTTAACATTTCTGCCTTGCAGCTCTGGGGTCTTTTTCAATTCCAGCCTAGGCACTATCTGAAATGAGCTTGTATGTTCTCCCTGTGTTTACGTGACTTTGCCCCACGTACTCTAATTTCCTTCCACAATCCAATTGCCTATTTGCTATGGCCAGCCTAGAGAAATTTTCCATCAGGCATTTAAACCTCTACCCACCAGGATTGTGGGATTATCTATCGGAACAGCTCCCCAACTGGCCATACATGCTCGGATGGTTGATTAAATATGTCTGTGAGTTTCATGACAAATTGCTCCTATAAAGGGATTGTTCAACTTTAAGTTAATATTTAGTATATTCAGCAATTTTTCAATTAGTTGCCTACTTCTTCACCATCCCCATAGCCAAAAATTAATTTCTCTGTGAGGCTACAATTTTGCTATCGTTATACAATTTATCTCTTATCTATTCTATTCAGTCTTCTCCTATTCATCTTCAAGTCTCTAATTCACACTGTGGCTTGGTTGCTAGGTTAATTTGGACCCTCGCAACCAGACAGCTGCTAAAATTCCAAACTGAAGAGCTGCTGAACAAAAAGCTAAAACAACAGATAATCAAAATGAAGACCAATTGCATATTATCTTAGAATAAATTGAAGTTCATTTGAAGGTGAACTAGCCCTTTATGCAGATTCAGCAGAAGAAACTCATGCAAAACTCATGTGATAAAATAAAACAAGGAAGAAAGTAAAACAACCTTCAGGAACAAGAGGTTAACATCAAAGTACAGAGCCACAAACAAGCAAGTGAAGCATAGTGTGCACTTCTAATCAGCATAAACAAGCAGAAAGTCTGTCACATGTATGTAAACTTTGCTCTGAACAAAAGTAAAGGCTCAGTAAATAAACACTGGGAAATGTGTTTACATGGGAACGTTCTAGGATGAAGTTGGTCTACGAGACTGCAATAATAAAACAACAGAGCGTTTTGAATACACAGACTCTTTGTACTCACTGATTGTTGAGCAAAGGTACTTACCAAGATAGCAATGCCGATCATAATGCTATGGATTACACGAAGTTTCCCAGGGCATGCCACCCCCGGGGGGATTTGAGAGTTGGATAATTCAAAATAAACAACTCCCACAAATATTAATATACAAAGGGAACAGATGACCGCAAGAAAAAGCACAAGTAAAACAAAAGCTAACCCCATATTGTCAAGGCAGGCTGCACCGTAAAGCAGCACTTGTGACTTTCAGCTGACTGTACAGGAGCTTCCAACTTCTTCCTATAGACGACTGACACATTTGTGGGAGTGCTGACACAGTTAACACACCCTCTTGAATATATTGTTTGTTCTGTTAACAATTGCTAAGTGCCAGCCTGTAGATATGAACCATGTCTGTTTTACAGATTTGACCTTACATAAATGTATTAGTGAGCTTGCACCCATTAAAACTTTCATTCACATAGTGGTTTGCCCTAGTTGCCTTCTATTGAGCACCAGTGCTTCAGAAATCACCTCTGCAGTGAAGTTAGGGTTGCCAGCTCACCACTTTTATACCAGCCACATATAACGTCCACATCCTACATTGCTAATTATAAATTCATTTAGATACATGCTGCAGACTGAACTGATGTGCAGCCATGCATCTAAATTAATTGCTAACTAGACATGCGGGATCTGGATTCTATATGTGAAGGTGACTAGGGGCTCTTACAGACGAGCGTCTGAAGCTGAGCTCCCCTGCATTCCGGTTTTATGCGTTCAGCTGCAAGGGAGCGCAGGAGCAGACGCTTTAAAAAATTTTCAATGGGGCTGTACTAACACAGGAGCATGTAGGCGCCAAATGCAGGTTGAGACGCAACATAATGCATTTTTTTTCCTGCATTCGGCGCTTACATGCACCTGTGTGAGTACAGCCCCATTGAAAAAAATTTAAAGCATCTGCTCCTGTGCTCCCTTGCGGGTGAATGCATGAAACCAGAACGCAGGGGAGCGGAGCTTCAGACACTCGTCTATAAGAGCCCTACGTGTGGGTCAATTTAGGCTCTTATCCCAGTACACCACCACCCCTCGCCACAGGTGTAGTTGCGAATGCAAATGTACAAAGGTTACTAAGAAAGAACCATAAAGCAGAACTTGCTGCAAATAGTGTTTTATTAATAGTGTATTTAATAGTGTATTTTACCTGCTGGGTTGTATCCTCCCGGCAGACCCCACATCCACATCCTGCATAGCAATTAATTTAGATGCATGCTGCAGACATAACTGATTAATGTGCAGCCATGCAGCATATATGTCAATTATTTGCTAACTAGACATGCAGGATGTGGCTTCTATAGGTCAGACGTCCCCAACCTTTTGAACCCGGGAGCAACATTTAGAAGTAGAAGGAGTTGGAGAGCAACACAAGCATGAATAACGTTCTTGGGTTGCCAAATAAGGACTGTGATTGGCCATTTGGTAGCCCCTATGTGGATTGTCAACCTACATTGTGACTTTGTTTGGCAGTGCACCTGGTTTTTATACAACCAAAACTTGCAAGCCTGGAATTCAAAACTAAGCACCTGCTTTGAGGCCACTGGGAGCAACATCCAAGGGGTTGGTGATCAATTTACGAGCTACTGGTTGGGGATCACTGCTATAGGTGGTCAGTATTAAAGGCGTGAAGTGGCAACAGCACCATATGCAAAGAAGCCCTGATCTTTACACCTGACAAGATGTATTGTACGGTGCACCTTTGTACAGAAAATGACATGCAAATGAGAGGTGTAATAAATAAACCCTGCCTCAACAACTCTGTTTTGCTATTGGTGTAATTGTTTAGGAATATTAATACAGATGGGGCATACAGGACCAACCTGGTACCTGAATCAAGGGACCATTTTATCCAAGAGGCAAGGGTCTACCCGGGTCAAAACTTCCTGCCCAGGAAAACAAGACAGGACTCCCCTAGCCTGACACCAAGATGGACTATTAGCAATCTCAACTTCACAGTCCTGCCCCTGTAATGCAATCACCCCACCCATGTGACATCACAACCATGCCCCGCCTCCATCCGACTTTCCAGCTGTCCAACCCTAGTCCAATGTATGAGCAGTTATCTATTTTGTTGGCCACTAGAGAGGGCCCATACACTGCCAGTTTAATTGACAAAATAGAAATTGGACTCACTGTTGTCCTGATATGTCACATGCAACAATCCAGTGTGATTGTTTTAATTTATCCATAGTAATGTATAGCCAGATTGTGGAAAACTTGTGACAAATTGTTCAGTAGACTGAGTTGCTTTTCTGCAACAAGCAAAATTCTCCTTATGGGCATCTCTACTTTAATAGCTACAAATTCTCCTTATGGGCATCTCTAATTTAATAGCTACAATAACCTAGCTGCAATCTTAGAATCAGATGTGCACTTTACCCTTAAAATCTTAAGCACATGATGGTACATTTACAGTGACAGTGCAAAGATGGCCATGTATGGAGAGATCTGTTTGTCTGGCCAAATGAGTGGAACTCTCCCCAATATGCCCAGCTTGAGGTGGGTGATATCGGGCTGAACCGATCTTGGGCCCAATGAGCAGACGCAGTCCGCAATCCAATGGGATTTTTAGTTCTGTCCGATCGACATCTGCCAGACCTTTGGTCAGATATCAATCGGGGGAAGCCCGTTGGAGGGCCCCATACACAGGCCAATAAGCTGCCGTGCAGCAGTTCGGTCTGTCAGCAGCTTTTATCGGCCCTTGTATGGCCACCTTAAGATACATGTTTATGCATTCATTTTTTTCCCCCCCAATTGTCTCTGCAGGTAGATTTTATTTCTTCAAGTGATAAGTGCAAGTGTTACTCAATTACAGGAAGGCCACATCCCATTGACTCCATTTTAGATCAATAATGAAATATTTTTCAGATGATTTTCTTTTTCTCAGTAATAATAAAATAGCGCCTTATAGATGATCCCAACAAATTCTTATTGGAGGCAAAGTAGTCCTATTGGGTTAAAGTTTTAGCAGACTTAAGGCATGGTTCAAATTACAGACAGATTCCTTATCTGGAAAACCCCAGGTCCCAAGCATTCTGGAAAACTGGTCCCATACCTGTACTCACATAACCTGTACTGTACTCACTGTAACTTGTGCTTTTGTGGTCAAGAATGACTCCTAATGAATTGAGCAATGAGCAGAAGTTCAGTGGCTTTGGGTTACTTTGGAACAGTGATTAAGTAGAGGGTGATTGTATATATTCATAAAATAACTGTATATCCCTTACTACCATACTGAGCCTTGCAGTTGCAGTCCCCCACCTCCAGGGTGATATGTGATAAACGAATTCTACAGGAACAAACAAATTTAACCACAGGACATTGTTTATTCATAAATGTGCATTTATTGTACCTTTCTACGTAACATGTTTTCTGGCCACTTGATAAAGGTTTGTGTCACAAGTTGCACAAGGGCGGTTGTCTAGACTCCTGTCTCTATTACCAGTCCTACACCCAGTCACTAAGCACTTTAATTATAGTAAAACTAGGTGTGCTGTACAGGGATACATCAAGTCAATCCAACTCCCCATCCCCACACATGCCATTTTCCATGCTCAACAGTAGTTATTACAGTCGGTGCTACTAAATTACATTTATTGTTATTGTACATTTTCTCAATTTCGTAAAAATTCAGAATACAATTTTGAGCATGTTGTCAATCAGGAGATTTGTAGCTCTAAACTGATGCCATTAACTTTGAATGGGAATCACCTACAATCAGGAGCTGCAATTTTCATCAATAACTTAATGTCAAGTGACTGAGCCCGGTGCTTGTGGCCATTACCCAAAGGAACAGGTAAATAATACAGGGTGGGAAATGTAAATAAGAAGAAAGTAAGTGAGTAAAAAATAAAGTCAAGAGGCACCAATCCATCAAGGTCAGCTCTCACAAACCCTCTCTGTTCCCATTGATCTTACAAAAGGTAAACACTCCCAGATAAAGGCATAAGGCTAGGACTACACGAGGAGATTCAGGGAGATTGCCTCTTCTTTTGGGCGACTAATCTCCCCGAATCTCCATAGCACTGGGGAGCTGTGCGCCTTGCCACAAATCTGGGCTTGCACTTAAAGTAGTCTATGTAAGACAGGGCCACCCCTTCTGTGGCCCCCTACCTGCTGTGCTTGCTTACCATGTGTAA
>CM044443.1:98640071-98650639 GCA_024363595.1 Xenopus borealis
TTTGGCCCTTGGTAACACAGAAGTTGGACAGCACTGATTTAAGCTATTGACAAACTAGGGGGCCATAAAAGAGGGCCTCTAGCTGGACATCTCTTCCATAAATGAGTAACATTAAAGGATCAGTAACATTAAAGGACAAGTCTTGGGAGCCAGCGGGCACACCCGCTGGGAGCCCTAGACCCCAGGTATACACTGCCCCCAAGGCTACACAGCAGCTTGCTTATATAAACTATATGTGTTTCTGAAGCAAGCACAGCAGTTTTACCAGTGCAGGGCAGCAGTACATTATATTGCCATTCCATTAGAACACTCATTTTTGGTATTACTGTTCTTTTAAAATATAGAGCCACAATTCCTATGCCATACTTCAAAATTTGTTTTTGTTTATGATACCTGTTACATATAAGAACCCCACCCCAACTCAGAATATGTGTCAAAAACACTGTCTTGCAAAGCTTTTCTGCCTCCAGCCATGCCCTCAGATCTGTCCTATGGTTATTTGGTTCCTCACAGTTCTCACAAGAGGTCCCCAAAGTTACATGGAGAGGAAGAAAGCTTGGACAGATGAAAATAAGCCAAATCAATAAACAGGATAATGGTTAGAAACTGGTAGAATACAAGGTGAACCATGAACGTTCAGGTCAGGGTGAAACCAGAGAATCAAGCTGGAGACTGGTGAGAAAGTAGGGCAAGCAATGAACTGATGGTGAGAAACAAGTAGGGATGCACCAAACTGGTCCATTCCTTAATGAAATATTCGGCTGAATCCCGAACTAAATCCGAACTCTAATTTGCATATGTAAATTAGGATGAAAAGTGGAAAGGAGATCCACACCCACAGCTTGTGGTTAAGAAATTATTGAATTCCATGTTTGTGTGATGAAAAGTCATGTGATTATTTGGGTTTGGATTCAGTTCAGCCAGACTCGTGGATTTGACAAAATCCTGCGGAAAAAGGCTGAATCTTGTCCGAATCCAGAACCAAATCCTGTATTCAGTGCATCCCTAGAAACATGTCTGAGCAGGGAGAGATGCAAACAAACTCACATACATTTAAAGATAGTGATCAAGAGTTACACACCTTTCATTAATTCTAACAATAGAAAGAAGATAAAATACATAGGCCTATCGAACATTTGCTTAGAAATGTGTGCATTGCATCATTAGGAAACTTCAGGTGGCTTTGGAAAGCTTTCCGAGCAACATCCTACCAGAGATTTAGATTGTAGCCGACGGGAAGGCTTTTAGGGGTCACCTGAAGAAAAGGTGATTTGTAGCTGGGCTACTAAACCCCCCCAAATCTTACCATGCGTCTCTAATCTATAATTTACCATAGCAAAGATCCTCTTGTTTGGCGACATCACCAAATGAGCAGATCTTTCCTCAATATGCCACTAACTGAAGGACTATGTTGGGGGTAATCCAAATGTTCGGCCCTATGGGGGAACAATCAGATTACGATGAGGGCAATGGGTTCTGACGGCTCAAGCGGGAGAAAATAAAACCTTCATCAAGACCCATCGGACAGATAAGCTGTCAAATTGGTCAAAACAACCGATATCGGCAGCTTTATCTGCCTGTGTATGGCCACCTCAAGAGTCACCTATGGAGTTTCTTGGGCCAAACTATTCATTATTGTATTTTTTGGCTATGTCTGGAACACTAGTCAGTTACTCATCCCAACCCCCCCCCCCCCCCCAAGGAGGAGCAAGTGATTTCCAACCCTTAGGGCTTAATGAACAACTCTTCAAACTAAATAAAATGGACCCAGTTCCCTTAGACATTACATTGCTTCCATTTTAAAAGTATAGCCTTCTTTCTTCAAATCACAGGGTGGCAATTTTAGGCACATAACCAATTTATAAGACCCCTTTACAGGTTATAAAACTTGATTTGCTGTGGGCAGTCACCTCGCGTTTGAACCAGCCTAATTCAGAAGAGCTTGACCTCATTTTAAAACAAAAAAAAAACTAATAAAAGAGTATAATCTTCTTAATGCGCTTGTGTTAGGGACAGCTTGCACTAGCTACTGCATATAAGAAGGTGGAATGAGTTTATTGTTAGTTTCTTTGCAAACTTGTTGCTGAGATTTAATTAAACAAAGTGCAATTTGTGTTCAAACCCAAATTAAAATATTTGTTGGGATTTATTTATGTCTTGTGCTTGATATGTATGTTCCTACAAAGATTTTCCTTTGAAAGAAGAAAAATATATTTTTCCTTTTGCTTGCGACTGTAAAATGTTAAACATTTGCTTGTATGGAAAAGTGAAAGATTATATCTACCCATATACTGTACCAAATACAAGACTGGTAGTAAATGTAAAAAAGTAAATGTTTTAAATCAATCTATAATACCCAAAATTCTAAACTAACCAGTAAAATACATATGATAAATAATGTAATCAGTCATAATCTATGCTTAGGGATTTATCACATGACTCATTGAAACTTGTGTACTGTACATAATAATAATATACCCCCTTTTTTGAGATAGAAAGAGCTACATGGTAAGGAGCCTGAGGTCTTCACACATGACTGCCACCAATACAGCGATGGGACCTGTTTTCTAGATAAGGGTTATTTCCTTAAATCACTTCACCAGACCTTAAGTGTTCTAAAAATTATTTAAATATTAAATAAACCCCATTGGATTAATTATATCTTAGTTGGGATCAAGTATAAGGTACTGTTTTACTATCACAGGGGAAAAAAGGAAATCGTAAAAAAATTGTAAATAATTTGATTAAAATTAAAAACAGAATGATGGCGTTGCCCTCTGAGGTTACATAATCTTTTACCCATCATAAATATTGTCAGCAGGGGAGATGATATCCCACCAATGATGCAGGGCCTAGGTTTTCAGGTACATGGTTACACTTTGGGAGAAAGGTGTTGGCACTTTTCTACATTCATCCATATATTTCTTTCTTGTGATTTAAAAACTCGGCATTTCCGTCAAAGCAGTACTCACCAACTAATTAACTAAGAAGTGGTCCGTCTGATCAGAGCAAAGTTCAGCTAGTTGTACTTTAGTCAGCTGCTTTTTGTACATATTATCAGTAAACATGACTTTCACAGAATGCTGACTGTGCTTTGGGCACTGATCATTCAACACTTCAGGCGTTATACAGAATGGTCTGTTCCTTATATATTGTGCAATTCTGAAGTGCATAATGGGTTGAAACAATAATGGTCCCTTTCACACACTAAGCAAGGGTATTGGCAGGTGAAAATGAATCCCTTGGATATCAAAAATAAAATGTATAATATTTTCATAAAATTTATGGCCTGTCAAACCTAGCCCCCACACAATGTGCCCATACATGCCCATGGACAAAAGATCTCCATGCTGCATGACCAATTCTAAATTTATGGCCACCTTGAATGTAAGAAGATATGAAAATACAGCTGACCCAATTGCTGATCCTTCGAAATTTGGGGCCTTTAGGCTAAGACCAAGTGTGACTTGGTCTTTTGGCCACTAAGATCATGTGTAGTCAGATACACTTGATCCTCTGGTATAGGCCAACAAGTGGAAGCTTGATGATAGCATTGAGCTGTGAGCCCTGAATGAGAGGGGTGCTTGACTATTTTGGGACTTGCATATGTCACATGCCCTTGTTTTATCTTGCTTCACTTCCCATATCCCCAGCTGCTTGGCTAGGGGGAAAAATCTTCTCTCCACTACTCCTTTCCTCTTCTTTCTTTTTCCGGCCGCCAGCTGGAGCCTTAACAAGGCAATCAATGGCATTGCACCACTCACTCCAGCACCCTTTTTCGTGTTCGGTTTGAGCACCCTGGAAGGGGTCACAATCCCTTTGGCTTGACTCGCAGGCCATGACACGCCCTGGGGGAAGCTTCGGCAGAACCCAGTGTAGACGG
The DNA here is from genome assembly GCA_024363595.1 of Xenopus borealis. NCBI lineage: Eukaryota > Metazoa > Chordata > Amphibia > Anura > Pipidae > Xenopus > Xenopus borealis. Next base: position 98,643,955 of record CM044443.1, read on the forward strand.
GACTCCCCCTAGCTTCGGCGAGGGGGGGAGTCCAAATGACCCCAAACAACCTTGGGGGGCGGGGATGGTGGGCCCTCCCTAGCTTCGGTGATTTTTTACACAGTCATTTTAACAGAGTATTGTTATGATAAGCATTGACTTATTTTGATTGATTTTATGAATGTACTAATTATCACTGGTCATTTTATTAATTGATATGAAGCTATAATTATATGCATGTGGTCACTTTCAGATCTTGCAACAATCACTTTAATGCCTTGAATGTGACATCATTCCTTAATTGCATTTGTATGATTGGCCCTATATATATATATATATCGCATGTTGTTTAGGGTTTGTTTGCCTTGAGAATGGTCCCACTATACATATATACACAAAAAGTCCTCTGCACTCAACCCATTATCAATATATTTAATACATTGAGATATCACACCCTCCCTCCCCCCCTCCCAACAGCCGAACAACAGAACAATGGGAAGGTAACCAGATAACAGCTCCCTAACACAATATAACCGCTGCCTGGTAGATCTAAGAACAAAACCCATGTCCCACTGCGTTCCATTCAGTTATATTGAAAAGGAAAAACGACAGCCTGCCAGAAAGCAGTTCCCTCTTAAAGTGCTGGCACAAGTCACATGACCAGGGCAGCTGGGAAATTGACAAAATGTCCAGCCCCATGTCAGATTTCAAAATTGAATATAAAAAAATCTGTTTCCTCTTTTGAGAAATGTATTTCAGTGCAGAAGTCTACTGGAGCAGCACTACTCATGCGTTTTGAAAAAAACATGTTTTCCCATGACAGTATCCCTTTAAAATCTAATAACAATGTAACAATAAGCACATGGTTTGTAAATGATGAAGTTAAAGCCTTCATTTAGAGTACATATTATTAATTGGACAGTAGAGGGCACTGTAACATCAGAGTACATTTTACCAAGCCATTTTCATCCTGGTTTATGGATTTATTTTATTATATGAAAGACTATACCCTATTCCTATGCATTTTTGTATCTAATGCTAAACAATGTTCCATTATACATTGAAACCTGTTGAGAAAATATTTGAAAGCAGTATCTGTTTTGCACTGCCTGTGCATACTCCTGAAACAATGCAACATAAGTCCGCTAATTAACAGCCCTAGAGGAGAATTGGTTACTGCTACATTATTTCAAGAGGCAGAACAAAAACTGCTTTAACTGTAATTATAAAGCATTCCCCAAATGCTCGACCAAATTCGAAATTCGAATTGTTTTAGGCTATCATTTTGCTCGATATTCTAATTCTCGATGAATTAGAACGATTGGATACCGATCGTTCGATTTCACGAACAAATCGTGAAATTTCCTTCGGGTGTCCGAAAAATTTGTACGATTCGAGCGATCGAACGCTCAGATCGTACGAATGGTATTCGAGCAGGAGCTTCCCATAGGCTTCTATTGCAATTTGGTAGGTTCAATCTGGTGAAGTAGGCAGTCGAATAAATTTTAAATTTTGATTCCTTCGATCATTGAATGATCGAATTATCGAATATTCGATCATTCGATCTATTCGATGATCGAAGAGGCCAAATTTGAATATATGAATTCACAAAAATTTGTATGATCGGTATTCGATCGAATTCGATCGAACTTCGATCATTTCACGTGAATTTCGTAAATCGGCCCCTAAAACTACTGAACATGTTTAAAATATATACATTGCCCTTGATCATATAGGAATTACAGATTACACATCAGCTTTTAATACAAATTTGTGGAAATTGTGCAGTTTCCTGTATTCCACAATATTTTGTATGGATTTACATTGACATGTTATTTATTTTTCCCATAGCAAACAGAGGGGCATATTTCTCAATAGGAGAATTAGAGCTACATACAGGTCGCCAGAGGTAAATTCTGACACTCTGTTCTAACCATAAGCCTTGGGTAAATATGTCCCCAAAATTCCCATACAATTTAACAATGAGTGATGGAATTTGCTTGTGGCAAGCTCTGTTTGATAATTTTACAGTATAGTTATGTAAAAGTTACTTTTTATATGACCCTAACAAATAAAGCTAATTCTAGTCTGGTTTGGTAAACAAAATGGCATTGTTATTAATAGGAAAAATAAAATAAAAATATAGGAAGGTCAGTATTTTTTATATAAAAGGAGTAAACCTAACACATGCGGGGAGAAAGGGTTTAGACAAATATTTCCCCTGCTTGAATCTTTCCAGGACAAAAAAACAAATTGTTAAATTCAAAACTATGATTGTTGCACAAATGGTATGCATTGCTACTGTATAAAATAATACAAGAATTGATAAACCAGACCTAACATACACAAAATGCACTATGCACATATGATTTGCAGAAATGTAAAATACAAATAGAGTAACTATAAATCATACTTGTAAATAGCTTATATTTTCCCATTGAGACACAAAGCTGGAAAAGAATGATGCTCATGCGGTGGGCAAACACGTATTTCTGTTTGTAGTTTATAGCATTATGACACAGGGTGTATTGATACAACTGAGCAAATAAAGCGCATTCTGTTGAGCACGATGTTTGACAAACCTGCTGACTCCAATAACGCACCAGGAAAGCACAATTAGTTGGATAGATTGGGGTACAGGTATGGGCAGAGCCGCAATTGAAAATCACAGGCCCCGTACAGCAAAATTTTCTGGGCCTCCTGGTCCCCGTCCCCACCCCAGTCCGGCCCTCAAACCCCACCCCAGATCCCGCCCACACCACAGTAAAAAGTTCATTCATACATCAGAAGTGGATTTAAACAGAGTCTCAGATTGCACTCAGTAAATGTATATCAATTCATTAAAATGTATTCAAAAAGGAGAGTTTAATCAAATGATCACCAACCATTAATTAATTGTGCACATAGTATAAATTCATAATTTAAACAATTCATATTTTAATCTAATATTTTAATCAATTAATTCAACCATAAATTGTGAATAAATTAGCTGTGCGTAATATAAATAGATCAGTTCATATAAACCCACTATAATTAATTTGAGTGTGTATAAAGCTCAATGGGGCTCATTTATCAACACTGGGCAAATTTGCCCATGGGCAGTTACCTATAGCAACCAATCAGTGATTAGCTTTTTGAAGCCAGCTGCAAGTAGAACAATGAATGCAGCCATCTGATTGGTTGCCATAGGTTACTGCCCATGGGCAGATTTGCCATAAATGTTAAAAAGCAATTGGAGGAGGGAGCTGGGTAAGAATGTCCCAGGAATTATTCCAAATTTTCCATTATCAGAATTCAAACAGCAAAGCAGACAGTCACTGTGATGCACTCAGTTTAACATGTATTAGGATCAGCATACAGAGCGTATATGAGCCCTTAGCAATCCGTGATGCAATGGCGCTCCTTCCCGCCCACACTGCACCCACTCCTGCCCAGAAACACACCACCATGCCTCTTACTCTGAGCGCCATAAAGCAGTGGTGGTGTGTGCGAACAGGCGCAGTGTTTGGATGAAAGCAAGCAGCTTCCTTCGTCACTTCGGATCTTAAGGGGGGCCTGGTTCTTCAGAAAGTACAGCATGACTGGGCCCCCCTTTCACCCTGGACTTTGCCAGGCCTGGGACAGCTGTCCACGCTGTGCCCCCCTGATGGCAGCCCTAGGTATGGGATCCATTATTTGGAAACCCGTTATCCAGAAAACTCCAAATTAAGGAAAGGCCATCTTCCATTTTACGTTTTTTTTAATTATTTCCTTTTTCTCTGTAATAATAAAGCAGTACCTTGTGCTTGATCCATCAACCCTTATTGGAAGTAAACCAGACTATTGGGTTTATTTTATGTTTACATTATTTTTTAGTAGACTATGAAGATCAAGTTTACGGAAAGATCTGTTATCTTGAAAACCCCAGGCCCCAAGCATTCTGGATAACAGGTTCCATGCCTGTATAAGTTTTAGTTTATAGTAAGGCTGATGCAGATGAAACAGTTTCAAACTTTAAAATGGGAATGATGGGTGCAATGCAATCACTATGATTTACTATAGGATATATTATCCAGAATCCTTGGGACCTGTGGTATTCCAGATACAGGATCTTTCTATAATTTGAGTCTCCATAGTGTGTCTACCAAAAATCATTTAAACATTAAATACACCCAAAAGCATTGATTTTATTATTAACATGTATTTATATAGCGCCAACATATTGCGTAGCGTTGATTTACTATCAATACGGAGCCATGCAGCTTAGTCTGGATCAAGGACAAGGTCCTGCTTCATTTTTATAGAGCAAAATTAAATCACTTTTAAAAATAGGAATTACTTGCTTAAAAAGGAGTCCATGGAAGATGGCCTTCCCTTAATTCTAGATAATCAAATCCTATACCTTTATAGCTACAAAAAAGGCACCAACACATTTGCAAACAGAAACTAGCCAACAGAAACAATAGCTGGGTCCACAATCCAGCAGCACATTTTTCAGATGGAACAATTCATTTAAGCTTCTGAAAAATCAAATGTAAATTAAGTGAGAGAAAAACCACACCAACACTTCATTGAATCCATAATACAAAGGGTTGGTTTATAAAAGTTCTGTGCTTTTTTCAATAAAGTAAATAAGCTGTATGAAATGATTCAGAATAACTAACAGTACCTGGCATCTTGCCTGGAGGGAAATAAAATGAAAAGTAACTGCCTGTCTCGTCCAAATCAGAAAACGGAAATTTGTCATTTTATACAAATGACTGTATTTTCTGGCTCTCCTGAACAGAGTCATATTTGTTTCTACAACTAGATGTTATGTTAAGCTAATGCCTCCATGAATGTGAGGCTGGCTGAATACTTACCTCCATATATGAACCTGATTAATCACGGGTAACCACAGGAGGGCACAGTCCTGTTTTGTTTTTAGTTTAACCTTGGCTTGAGGGAAGAGGAGTGATAATAGGCTGCATAGGAGCAACACTTTCAATCTCCATTTACAAACATCAGCAGGAAGCGTTGCCCCTGGAGCTCAAGGACAACACTTTATTTTCATATGTATAGTATATTAGTGCCATGAATCCACTCACTTTACAAAAAGAGTTCAAAAGTGCACTGCATTTTCAGCTGAAACTAAACTAAAGTAAAGCTGGCCAAACATTAACAGAGTCGCTTGTTTGGCACCCTTGCCCACCCACTTTGGTTAATCTGATCGTTGGCCTACAGCCAGATCCTAGTGCGGACTATATGCTGATACCCAACAGGATTTTTGAATATGCCCAATAGATATCTGCATAACCTGCATCCAGATGCCAATTGGCCTGGCCACCACAAGGGCCAATAAACTGTTGATTCTTTTGGCAGTTTTTATTGGCCAGCATTTATAGAAGTGCATAATTATACCCAGATCCAGTAAGTCATAGCCACTAATAAGCACTGTTAAAGGTGAATATGTATGTGCTAACTTTTTTGCACAGTCCATGCATGGGGTCCTGTTATCTAGGCACCAGTGAGTTTACTGGGTAACTTGGAACATATGGGGTTGCAGCAGTAAGCACAAGCCAAGCTGTTAGAAGTTGTACTTTATAGGGGTGGTTCCCCATTAAGCTAACTTTTAGTATGTTATTATAGTTTTTGAATTATTTGACTTCTTCTGACTCTTTCCAGTTTTCAAATGGGAGACCCTATAAAAATGTTTAATTATTGCTGCTTTTTATTACTTATTTTTCTATTCAGGGTCTGTCCTATTCATATTTCAGTCTCATTCATATCAATGCATAGTTGAATGGTAATTTGGACCCTATCAATGGGATTGCTGACTGATTGCAAACTGGAGAGCTGCTGAATAAAAAGCGAAATAAATAATAAACCACAAATAATAACAAATGAATGAATCTGAATACTGTATCACTCTCTGCATCATACTAAAAGTTAAAGGTGAACAACCCCTTTAATGACAACTAAATACCACTAGCTGACAATCCATAATTTCAGCCATGATTTAGCTTCAAAACAATGAATTCCATCATTTGCTTTTTAGCAGAACTAGAAACACCCAATGAGACATGCATCCTAAATGAACTGAAGGAATGAGGCTCTAATAAGATTCTGACGCTGACTTCACCCCATTTGTCCAGCAACAGCAGTGCCAATGTAATGGAAAGGCTGAAGTATACATTAATAAATACATGATGCCTGATTCTGGCTGCAAGTACTCTGCTGCAATGGAAAATCTGACAAGATTTCATCACTTCTCTTTTATTTAGCAGCAAAATCCGCCTCAGCTAGAACTGTGCTTTAATCATTCAGTCAGAGGGCACCTACTGAAAGTCTTCATACTTATAGCACAAAGAAATAATCTATTGTCGTTTGCAGACTTAACATATTTAAGGAAGCCTGGAGCAAACATCTGTTTGTCTAATGGTCTCAATGACAAAACTATGCACAATTATATACCGTCTCATTACTCCATTTTTTTGAGAGGGGTATTATTTCTAATAATACTTGATATGATAAAGCAGGCATTCATTCTTGTCTATGGACGATATTACATTGACCTCACTAGAACTAGATCTGCTCTTGTACAAATTAAATATACAATAAAGGCTCTATGTGCAGAAAAGCATATCAGAATGTATTTATATATACAAATCTGTACCCTTTTAAGGATACCTCAACACTCAACTTTTCGGCTAATGAAATTGTGCAATTGCTAAATTACAAATGACCT
>CM044443.1:98653063-98669255 GCA_024363595.1 Xenopus borealis
AATCCACTATTTTGGACTAGGCCGAAATTAGTTAGAGGAAGGGCAAAGGCCAGCCGCGCAATTAGTATGCGGCAAAAACATTTTTTACTGCCTTGTTTTGTGACGAAACGTCACATGATTTTAAGGATTCGGTTCAGCCAGGCACAAAGATTTGTCCGAATCCTGGATTCGGTGCATCCTTATTTATTAGCCTATGGAAGCATTGCATCGTCCCCAGCCCAGCATCATTGAAATGGCTCAGGAGGTCTTTTAGTAGTGTCGGAGGGCCCTGACAGGGGGGCTTTGAGGCAAAATATTCTGAGTGCAGCATATACTTTATACTGACAAGTTCCTATGATTTTTCTAGGAATGTGTCAGAATCGTTTTAAATGGGTTGTTCACCTTTCAGATAACGGTTGTGAGTATACTTATCTAAGAGTGAAGTTAGAGATCACCATAGTCCTCTAGAGTGAAATTCAGCCACTCTCCATTCATTTCTATGGGATTTTTAAGAGTATTTAATAGGGATGCACCGAATCCAGGATTCGGTTCGAAATTCAGCCTTTTACAGCAGGATTCAGCTTAATCCTAATTTGCATATGCAAATATGGGTTGGGAAGGGAAATCACTTACCTTTTTTGTCACTAGTTAAGAAGTAAAAAATGTTTTTTCCACTTTTTTGCCTTCCTTTTACTAATTTGCATATGCAAATTAGTATTTGGTTAGTATTCAGCTGAATCTTTCCTGAAGGATTCAGCCAAATCCCAAATAGTGGATTCCTAGTATTTATCAACTGGTGAAAATTCATCCTTTAATAAATAAGCCTATCAGAAATGAATGGAGAGAGATGGAATTTCACTCTGTGATATTTAACTTCATTCTTTGATAAATATATCCCTTGGAATGAAGGAGCCAAACTGGCAGCTAAAATATGCCTGTGTAGGGCCACCTTTAATTGGATTAAAGGTGACAATATAAATGTAGTGCAACTAAAATGTAATTGTAAGGTATTTTCCATTATGCATTCATTTACAATTTGAAAGGCTTAAAAATATATAAATGTAATTACAAATAAAAGCAGTAATTGTTTATCCCTTTCTGTTCTGTGGTTCTTACTCTTTCGCAGAAATAATTTCTCTCCTCCAGGTGTGTTAATCAAGTCGACTTCTGCTACATTCAGTACTCAGAACCAGCAGTGGATACTCCTTGCTGGAGTCCTGCAGCGGGTCAGGTACACACGGGTTACCCACAAAAAAAGTGGATACCCTGCGGAATGAGCGTAGGCTTTTAGATGTGGGTATAGATGCGGGGTAGCGCCTCTTCCTGCTGCAGCTTTCACTCCTCTTGTCTCCCCCTCCAATCTGACTTCAGGCACAGCTCATTTACATCACACGTCACCCTTCTGTCCCTCTCGGATATTTCCTGTTTGCAGCAACAACACTTCTGGTTTGATGGTGGTCGGCAGGTTGAGGATCGCGGATAAGGCCATTGAGGGCCCAATTTTGCCTTATTTATTAATAATATGAGTTTTTGCCAGAAAACCCAGAATCTTTTGGATTATTGGGCTAAACCCAGTACAAACCATGATATCAAATGGGGATAGGGACAACTCCCATTGACTTGGCGGATTTTTGGATTCAGGCTTTTTTTCCATAAAAGATTTGAGTATTTGCCCGAAAAGCCTGACCAGATAAATGGGAGGCACATTTATCAAAGGTCTAATTTCGAATTCATGTGAGATTTTTAAACTCAACCCATAAACTCAAAATTTGACCAATCAAAATGTATAATGAAAATCTAATTTTGTAAACTCAGGTGAATAGGATTGATCCAAAAACTTGAATCGAATTCCGAATGTCAGGAAGGCTGCAAACAACTCAAAATTGATCCCTGGATGTCTCCCATTGACTAACAGCAATTTGGTAGGTTTTAAGTGGCAAAAAGTCGAATTTGAGTTATTAAAGGGCCAGAGTGTGATAAACTCGAAAACTAAAGTTGAACTTTTTTTGAAAAACTCTAATCAAATTTGAATAACTTAAAATTTGACAGTTTTGACCATAAAAAAACCTCAAAAATTTTAATTTTCAATTTGACCTTTGATAAATCTGTCCCTAAATGTTCAAATTATTTTATCAGACTTAAAGGAGAATTCAAACCCCCCCTTGAAGTCAAGTGCTCATCTGCACCCCTCCATTTGTCCCCCTCCCTGCCTCCCCCCTGCAAAGGCTTACAGAAGATGGCGGCTATGTGCTCCACTGCGCTCACTCTACTTTTCCGGTCCCTAGGGGAGAATGATTTAGAGGTAAGACTTTGCAGAGGGGAGGCAGGGAGAGGGACGAATGGAGGGGGGCAGACAAGCACTTAAATTCAAGGGGGTGTTGAATTCTCCATTAAGGCTTGAAGATCCAAATTACAGAAACCTCCCTTATCCGGAAAACCCCATGTCCAGAGTACTCTGGATCATAGATCCCACTCCTGTATCTATTTATATGCCCTGATTGCTCAGCTAAAGACATTCTTAATTTTTTTATTTAGCACTAATTAATAAAAAGCTATTTTTTCCTAATTAGATTTGGCGTCTGTTCCCACAGCAAGTTAAATTGTCCTTATGTATGTACCCTAACTATTCATTTAAAACAATTGTTTAAAGACACTTTAGTGAATTTTTTTGCAGTTTAAGAAAGCAAAACTTTGCCTTTGCCTGAAATCTGAGTATCTCCAAACTTTATTCAAGCCTTTCTGTCAACATGGAAGCAAATGTGCTCTGTTTGGACAAATACTGCCATGACTTGGATTAAAAGTGTGTACTTTTCCTTATGGAAAACACACACAGGATTAATTATCTTCTACAACTTCATTAACGGAAGTGTTAAAAAGTTCAATGTTTTGTTTACAAGTAAATATTTCTTACTGTGACGTTTGTGTTCCCAAAGTGGAGAAAATAAGCTCTGAGGCTGCATGCTGTTCCCCGGCGCTAAATGGATTTCGCAGCAATGACAGTAATAATGAGTACGACTTTCTAAATGGCTGTTAAATTGGACTTCAGATAACATTTACTTTGTTGTCAAAGGAAAAGGTATCACCAATAGATTAGCGTTAAATCAAGTGAACCCATTTTATTCAGTTTAATCTTGAGTGATCTAGATCTACAACATTTTCCTCATTAAGGTTAGCATTTTATTGTCTATAATTTTGTCAGTGCAAAAGTGAATGTTTTTATATGAGGAGAGTGGTGGAGGTTGGTCGTGGCCTGAAATATACAAAGTCATTGATTAAAGATTGAATTGTTTTCTGCAAAGTTAAAGTTCATCTTTAGGTTAAAGGACATGTCAACCCTCTCCACAAAAATGTAATCAACGAATAGCCTCTTTGAAATCTTTAGATATCTGCCACTCTGGTTGTTAAAAGGTTAACAGTAAGACTGCAGTATCCCCTTAATCAGCTACAAATCCTTCTACTACACTAAACCACTCTGCCCCCTCCCTCAGGAATTTCCTTTGGCTCTTGGCTCAGTGAGCATGCTCAGTTCCTCTCAGCTCAGATTACAAACGCACCCTCCAGACTAACAGCCAATGAAGAGAGAGCATTGCTTGTTCCTATAGAAACTGTCTGTTGCTATTTTTTTCTCCTAACCCCCTCTCCTGAGCTCAGCTTAACAATTACAGTGCTCAAACCCAGCAGAAGTTTTTTATTAAAGTATGTTGTGCCTGTGTAAACCTGCATTCCGCACTGCGTGGCCTTTACAGCATACGTCTTATTTCAGATGTCAATAGTACTGATAAGGCATCAGAGGGAAAATGGCCGCCAGGTGAAAGCTGCTATGTGTTTTAGGAAAATGTGATGGCGCTGGCAAACAGAGGGGGTATATGCAGTACAAATGATGCAGTTTGGGTGGGGAAGATATGCCCAACTTATATACATGGGAGGAAAATGTAGGCTTTACATGTCCTTTAACTTTTAGTATGTCATAGATTGGCCATTTCTAATCGACTCTTCAATTGATCTTTATTTTTAAATATTTATTTTTTATTATTTTCTTTTGACTCTTTCCAGCTTTCAAATGGGGGTCACTAACCGCATCCACATTCCTTGCAAGGCTACAAATATATTATTATTGTTACTTTTTATTACTCATCTTTCTATTCAGGTCCTCTCCTATTTGAATTCCAGCCTCTGATTCAAATCAATGTATGGTTGCTAGGGTAATTTGGATTGCTGAAACTGCAAACTGGAGATGTAAAAACCACAAATAAAAAATGAAAACTAATTGAAAATGTCTCCGAATATCACTCTCTACATCAAACTAAGGGGCAGATTTATCAAGGGGTGAATTTTCTAATTCATGGAAGTTTTTTAAAACTCCCATTAACTCATATGAAATCAAAATTTGACCAATCGAAATTTATTTAAAAAAACAAATTTTCTAAACTGGGGTGACTAGGTCGACCCGAAAACTTGAATCGAATTTGAGTTTAATCTCCGAAACAAACTTGAATGTCAGGAAGGCTGCAAACAACTCCAAGGATGTCTCCCCTTGACTAAAACAGCAATTCAGCAGGTTTTCAATGGTGAATGTTTTTGAGTTTTTAAAGGGCCAGAGTATAATAAATCTTGAAAATTGAATTTTAAAAAATAGAATTTTAACAATTCCCTAATCGGATTTGACAGCTTTGGCCATAACAAAACTTGAAAATTCGAATATCCGACTGATATCCAAGTCTACTGCCAATATCACTCAGCTCGTTTCTCACCATACACGCACCGAATATCGTAAGAAAATTCGTTTTGAACGATATTATCTTTGTGTCTATGGCCATTGTGGTGATCTGGATAAGTTCATTGTGGTGGTTTAGTTGACTCAGCTGAGACATTATGCTGTTCTGGATTCTGCATTAAACATATTTTCTGCAATTGCACTTTATAATTCAAAAATAGCACGGTAGACAAATGCCTGTGCGGCCTAACCCAGTCTTTCTTTGATTGTAGATATTTGTTTAGCTGACGCTAATACTGTGTCCTTGCATGAAATTGAGATAATTCTATTGCAATGATGACTGCATAAGTACTATTTGTACTTATTTGTACTATGTGTAGAGGTGTAACAGCACATGCATACATAAAATAAATATTATAAATAGGAAATTGAGATCATTCTACTTAGGCAGGGCATGTAATTTAAATCAGGGTTATCCATCTGGACAGCATGTGGCCTACCAAGGCAATTTAATGGGTTACAGCCTGTCAAACATAGGCAACTGTATACTGTCATCATTGAACAATTCTTTCTCCAGCAACCAATGATTTGTTGTTCAATCTGCCAGGGCACAAGTATGTTTAGCACTATGAAGGCGTTTTGCAAAGAAACACATCTTTCAGACCCAAACTATACACATAGGGACAGATTTGTCAAGGGTCCACCACAACAACATTTTTGGGGCCCCCTGGGCGGCTCTAATGCTAGCGTCCAAGCCCCACCCCTGATCCCACCCACTTAACATCACAGTTAAAAGACCACACACACATCAGAGCTAAAAAAATAACCCCCCCCACACATATTGATGGTCAGGGCCCCCCTTATAAGTAAAAAAAAAAAAAAAAAGCATTGGTGCCAGGGCCCCTTACAAGTTAAAAAAAATTGGGGCCACAAAAATTATTTTTCAAAAAAAACATTGGCAACAGGGCCCCCCTTAAAAAGGGCCCATAAAATATTTTTTTTTTTTACAAATTGGTGGCAGGGGCCTATAGAGTATTAAAATAAAACATTGGTGGCCAGGGGATTTAAAAAAAAACAAAAAAAAACCACATTGGTGTCAGTAGAAAATAACTTGTGGCTACAGGACTTCAATTATAGCTGTTTTCGTGACTTTGGGTCTTTTCGCCGCTTCAGGACTTCAGTGTCGGCTCCTTTCCTGACTTCGGGTCTTTCTGTTGCTTCAGGACTTGGGCACTTCCACATTCTGCCTCTTCATGACTTCGTGAGGCAAGGATTTGGAGCGGTCCGGGGGCCCGGCTCTTCGAAAGTGTAACACTTCCGGGCCCCCCTTCAGCCCCGGGACACTTGTCCCCCCTGATGGCGGCCCTGTGCAGTGATTAATGATTTAAAAAGAGTAAACACAGTTGTTTGACAATAAATGGCTTCAGCCAACCACTTAATATGAGGTTTATGTGTTATTCATATTCTCTAAAAATGGTTAAGAAATCATAAATTCTGCCAGACTGTATAAACTAATGAGCACAACTGTATATTGAGTGCAAGACAACTGGTCCACTCCATAGGTGGAAGCACAGCCCATGCTTAACCCCTTAACCCAAGAAATGCATTAAACAGGATCCTTCATTGGAACATTTTGGAGGGGCTAATCTGTTTGTTGCTATTACATATGTTGATCCATTTTTGAGGCTTAGGTGTTGAGTTGCTTTGTTCTAAATTAGTCTGTAACGTACTGGTTTGTATAATGATTTCTTCTAGGAGGGTGTAGCACTATTTTTCGGGTTTGACTAGTCCATTGTTGTGCTGTCATAGTTCCTCTTTCATTTGGGAGCATTTCTGCATGGACACATAAACATGCTGATGCTTCTCACAGAGAATTTAGCTCACACTGGGGAACTGCACAGACACAGCTCATAATCAGTGGAGGAAGGTGACATTCTAGTCTCCACTAGAGAACTTATCTTATAAATATACATGTATACAGTATATACGTGTGTGTGATTCATTTCTTTTTGGAGACCCTCAGTCTATATAACCTTTATTATTCTCCTTCTTTGGTACAGTTAATAAACAGGTGACAGCAATATAGGGTAAAAGAGAGGTGGTGGTAATATAGGGTAATACAGAAGTGACAGTAATATATGGTAATACAGAGGTGATATTAACATAGAGTAATACAGAGGTGACAGTAATATAGGGTAATACAGAGGTGGCAGTAATATAAGATAATACAGAGGTGATATTAACATAGAGTAATACAGAGGTGAAAGTAATATAGGGTTATACAGAGGTGATATTAATATAGGGTAATACAGAGGTGGCAGGAATATAGGGTAATATAGAGGTGATATTAATATAGGGCAATACAGAGGTGATATTAATATAGGGTAATATAGGGTAAAATAGAGGTGACAGTAATATAGGGTCAAATAGAGGTGACAGTAATATAGGGTCAGGTCCGGACTGAGAATTTAAATAGGCCCTGGCATTTCAGGTACACAGAGGCCCAAACAGCCCCCACCAGCCCACTAAATACTGACTTTCTATTGCACCTTATAGCAGCCCCTCTGGCATTTGCCACAACCCACAGATTGCCAGTCCGGGCCTGTATAGGGTAATACAGAGATGGCAGGAATATGAGGTAATACATGTGCATTAGAAACACTGGGGTTGGTGTGTGTGTGGCTTGTACACAGTGTCTCCAGCTATATATAATATAGAAGCAGCTCACACAGCTTTATAGTGCACTCCCCAGGCTTCTCCCAAGAGTAATGCCACCCCTAGGTCTACCTGTCGATGCTACATAAGTTGGAAATGTAATATAAAACATTACGCAAAAACTATACGCAATGCAAACAGTTATGCCTCTGTGCGAACTATTTTTGCTTTGCGCAAATTTAATATAGCTTTTGTGAACCCGGAAACGGTTTACCGACCACTTCCGACAGTGGAAGAAAGTTTGGGAATTTCACATCTTGCGCCAATGCGCAGTCAACCTAATAAAACTTCTTACTGAAAAAGTCGCTATGTTTGCTCCAAAAGATTACGGACACCTTCAAGAACTTCTTAAGAGTGCGCAATTAAAATTCGCAATGCAATAACAGTTTAAGGAACAATATTACATTGCGAGATGTGGATTTTTAATCTTATTGATGCGCATTATTTTGCTCTTTGCAAATTTAATTACATGAAGCGAGCTACCCACACCACAGAGCACAGGGCGCCCAGTAAAATAGCAGCTGCCCTACTACTGGCAGCGACGCGACCCGGCGTCACCGTGAGAACTGAGAACTCTGCTCCCGGACGGGCTGTGCAGCAGCTGCGGTGTTTGCGTTCCAGCACAAGCCCAGGGATCGCTCTACCACTAAACAAGAGGCGTCTGCCACGCTGCCAACGCACATCGTGCCCACGTAGGTATGGGCATGACCCTCCGCTAACAGCTGCGACTTAAACGTGGCGCCCGGCAGCAAGTGTCTCCATGCAGCAGCAGCAGCAGACAGCCCTGAGGGAGGGTGGGAGTGAGGCAGGCAGGAAGGAGTGTGCGAGTCTCCCGTGTTGTGCAGCAGCCAAGCGATAGCACTGGGGGAGGGGAGCAAGTAAAGGCAACTGCCGCTCACACAGAAACAGTAGTGAAACATCGCCCCCCCTCCCCCGCACTCCACCACTTTATCCGTCAATCAGGCTTAATGGGGTATAAAAACTCACAGGCTGCGAGACGGAGGAGAAAAGCAGAAGCAGGAATCGGCCAGAGCGCACTTCTCTGCCCCAGCCTTGCAGCACGACAGCATCTGACATTGAACAAAACTTCCATTCACTGCTCTACCCTGTGATAGCGCTGCCAACTGCCTGGCTTTACTGCCGCCGCCGCCGCGGGCCATTTCCTGACTAGTAGAGTAGTGCTGCTGCTGCTGCTGCTGCTGGGGACTTCTCATTCTGTCAGCGACGCGGGGGAGTCTCGGCACAGGGCAAACCACTGCTGCACCGAGAGGAGGAGTGAACTCACTCTGGCCGCCTTGTTGCCCCAGCACAGGGCATCTATAGAACCGAGGGACTGCTCTGCTATCCGGTGACTTATCATCTGTACGAGTGACAGGGCTGCGTCCCTCCGGGAGCTGACACACCGCGCCGAGCCCAGGGAACTTCAGGGAGAAACTTGGGCACAGCAGCAGCCATGGATATGAAGGCGCTGGGCAGGCTGCTGCTGCTCCCCGTACAGATACTATTCGCCATTCTAAAGGTTGCCATCAACTTGCTCATGCCCACTAGGCTTAGGGACCTGAGCGGGGACACTGTGCTCATCACCGGCGGAGGCAGGGGGATCGGCCGGCACCTCGCTAGGGAGTTCGCAAAGCAAAGGGCTAAAAAGGTAAGGCGGGCGCCGGGTCCACCTGCGTTTCATGCAAGAGCCTTAGGCACTTTCCTGTTGGTGCGGTTAATAATGGGGGAATAATTAATCCAACCCCCCCAAACACACACACACCATTGGGACGAGCCGTTCGTTCCCTGTCACCCTTTGACACCAGCGGTAAAGAAGCCGCAGTGTATAGAAGTGACTCCTATAAGGATCGCGCAGCATGGCAAGAGCGCCAACATGCCCGGAGCCACGCCCACTTGTCTATACCACAACTACCGCTTGCCCTCTGCGCCAACCATGTGCATTTGCACATCTGTTTCCTATTCACTTCCTGGGGCAGGCCATTGATCCGTGTGGGTAGAGTTTCTGGACTAAAGCATTTGGGACTGTCCTGCTGTGGGCAGTGGCACACAAAGAGTAGTTAGTAGTAGTAGAGTAGTAAAGCTGGAGAGTGTTGCTGGCTCCTATTGGCAGCCAGCAAAGGCTGCAGTGGTGTAACTACTACCTGGTACAGGATGGGCACCTGGCAGGACTGGACTGAGAATTAAAATAGGCCCTGGCATTTCAGGTACACAAGAGGCCCATCAGCCCACATAGAGGCCCAAACAGTCCCCACCAGCCCACTAAATACTGACTTTCTATGGCACCTTATAGCAGCCCCTCTGGCATTTGCCCTAACCCACAAATGGCCAGTCCGGGCCTGGTACCTGGGCCCCCCTGTCAGGCCCTTACCTCTGTAATTTGCATGCTGGAGTGTTGATGGCATGTGTGCTGTAAAATCTCCCCCTAGATAACTGCCTGCCATAACCATTTTTGTGGCTCCAAGGGGGTGGGGTCCCTGGTGCTATTGCAAAACATATATATAGAGAGAGAGAGAGATATAATTCCTATGATCTGAGAACACTCTTTAACAGGTTAAAGGTTTCTGGGAGTCTTTATTTCTTTAACAGAGCCACGTAAGGTATGGCAAAGGGTTTTAGTGGCTCTCCTGAGAGAGATGTTGTAAGGGACATTGCCATAGTTGTAAGTCTCTGTAGAAGTTAAAATGATCTTGGTCCTGAGGCAAGGAAGAAAGCACAGCAACCCAAATTACAACAGTCCTCAAAAGCAAAAAAAAAAAAAGTTTGCAAATGAAGCATCATGTCATTCATTGTGATTTCGATTCCAATCAGCCACTTGGGGATTTTGCCCCAAAAGCAATAGGCGGGTATCCATTTAGGCATGCCCATTTGCTGCCCACCTCCCAAGTAGTAGCAACTGTTACTGGCTCTTGATAACTGAGGCTACTAGAGTCCCATGAGGTTTGACTTGTTGCTAGTAGAAACTGCCAGTGTCTCATGTATTTTAATGTGTCGTTTCTTCTCAAAGAGACATTGTTTCAGATGGAACCATGTGGAGGTTATTATTTTCAAGATTATTCTGAAGGGAGATGATTTTTTTTTTCCTGTCCCATTAATGACATTTCACTCTGGATGTAGTGTAGTCCAAACAAATGCCAATCTGGGTAATCTTGTAGTTGCAGATATAAGTGGCACTGTGAACAGGGCACGCGTGAAATTTAACTTGTTCGGCTCGTACATGTACTTTTCACACTGAACAGTGAACTGTCTCCTGTGAAACCAGCCCAAGGTTATTTTGACAAGCGAGCAAAGGGACATCGACCTAGAATATGTTGCAAGCAATCCTTGCCACACTTTGTACTTTGCCATGTTTGCATGTTCAAGCACTTATGAAGCTTCAATTGTGTCTTGATCTAACTAGTTATTTATTTAGATTTAGCTAGTTATAATTTCATGTAATGTCATTGCAGTAAGACACATGAAGAAGTTTGATGTGTGCAGATTATAGCCTCTAATTTAATATCTTTTGTTTTTGAGACCAAAAACTCTGTGTTATTGTAACTGCGGCCAGAGGAGGGCAACAAAGCTATTTAATGCTGTAGAGAGTTTTAATTTGAAGGTGGCATTTGGCCTAATGGAGAGATAATGTCGTTATGTATAAGATGGGCATAACATAAACTGCATTATTCACTTGAAAATCTTTCCAGAGGACACAGCGTTTCCCCTAAAGACAAGTAAGGAGGTCTCATCTTTGTCCATTTTTATCCTTTTTTTTTTCATCAGTTTTGACTGCTGTCCGTTGTATGTGATCAGTAAAATACATTCCAACATGGTATCCAATATCAGCATAGTATTTAAGCTCAGGCTGTTGGACCAAAGTTGCTTTTACTCTGCATTTTTCCCGTGACCAAACCGTTTAAATTATGATTTAAAAGAAGTGTTATTAATGTGTATAAGGTAGAATCTAATTTTACAGCTGTGATGTCATAGCTATGTATTTAGATAATAGGCAATTTATTAGGAATCTGCTTGCCATGGGTAAGGGTATTTTGATTGCCATGGTTCTGTCTGGGAGGGCCTTTGCAGTCAAAGTTCCTTTTGTACCAGCAGCCTAATGCTATTAGCAAGTAGCTCATCTGGTTTCCACTAACAATGAATGGCATGATTTATAACCCAATTTCATGTTTTATACTGTCTTTCATCTTATCACTTTGGCAGTTAGCAGACAATACACTTTTGACTGAGGGTTTCTTGCCCATTGTTTACTACTTTTTATTCACTGGGCAATGATACTCTTTCCTGCAGGCACTGAGGAACAATGAAGTTATCCCATATAAGGTCATAAGAGAATAAGATCTTTACTTTCACCAGGCCTTTTTTTTATTTTTTTTTATTAAATAAACTAACAATAGCGAATTATAGAACTCAAAATATGGCACTGGCCCTTGTTCTGAGAATAAATCTCAAAAGAAGGAGGCCACACTGTATCATTCATTTCAAGATCAAGAGAACTGGGTCAAATATTGAATGTCTCATGCTTGACAGTTGAGCAGGAAAAGGATTAATAGCATTTTGAAAACAATCCGATGCAAATGTGCTTAAAGTTCTGTTTGGCATGGGTTGGTCATGATTCATTGTGTTGATGTAGTTCTGGTACTGGAACAGGAACAGTCCCATCATTTAACAAGCTGACCATTATGACTCAGCTTCTGGAAGACCTGACAAGTGCAAATTTCTGTCAGAAATTCTGTTGGCAGCAAACTGAAGAGCAAGCGGACAGAGACTCTGGAGGAATACAAGCATAAATAGAGCTGGGCTGTATTCGCTTTTGGGAAGACAGGCTCAGAACATTAATATAAACTAGGCTTTGATCATACAATAGGGCTCGTTTGCTAAACTTGTTCCAAAAATGTTGACAAAGTTGTTAGTGTTTTCTACAATGACTTTATTAGAATTTTTGGTGTAACTGCAGGCTTTGCAATCCGGTGCAACATTTTGCATCATCTGCTGGTAGGGTTGCCACCTGGCCGTTTTATTTACCGGCCTGACCGGTATTTTTGATTGCTGATCCCAATGTTATTAATAGGAAAAAAAGCTAACTATATAGGAAGACTGGTATTTTTTATTTAAGAAAAGGTGGCAACCCTATCTGCTGGAGGCTACCGATCAAGTTACTGTGGGGGTCATTTATGAAAGCTGGGGCAGGGTGAAAATTGTAAAAATAAGCACAAGCTACCATAGATTTCACACTTTGCTCCCTGCCCCGCCTTTAGCACCCACAGATGCAGGTCCATGAGAATTAGTGAGTGCAATGATTTGCTATTTCCGGGAGTCAATAACTTGACATAGCTGCTGCACGCCTTTCTTGTAGACCATTCACCCTCCCCTTCTTGTAAATTCCCACCGCCGATGCTGGTATTGGAAAAAATGTGGAAGCCATCGCCTTTCCCCCCCCCGCCTACTATACGCGGACCTCTGCGGGAGAAGGGTGCAATTGCCGAAAATTGCATAGCATGGGAGCTACCTGCAGGCAGCATTGGTGGACGATGGGGGAGTAGCTCCCATGCGTTACCCACGTAGAACAGGCAGGACTCATCTTGGGGAATGACTTTGGAAGGGAGGGTGAATGGGCACTATATTGACAAAATACGCAACTGAGTTGCTTGATACACACAGCTATGCAATTTTCAGCAATTGCACCCTTCTCCCGCAGAGGTCCGCGTATAGTAGGCGGGGCTTCCACGTTTTTTCCAATACAAGCATCGGCGGTGGGAATTTACACGAAGGGGAGGGTGAATGATCTACAAGAAAGGCGTGCAGCAACTGAGTTGCTATGTCAAGTTATTGACTCCCGGAGATACCATCGTTCCACCTACTGCTGAAGGTTTTTATTGTGTGTATTTTAGGGACACTGTCCCGCACTGCTCCTTAGTTCTTTTGGACCAGTGAGTCAGTTAATGGGCGTGTGTTGCAGTGAATATCGAGTTTATTCATACTAAATATCTATAATAAAAGTTGTTTTAATTCCTTACACTTCATATCTGAACTGGTTAGCTGGAGGTTTATGGGTTGCCGTCCTATCTTGCGTGGCAACCACATATACCTGGATTCCTTTTCGATTTATGCATTTCTAACCTGCGGATAATACGAATATAATTTGAACATTGACTCATTTTCGCTAATAGATTTGCTAATGAATTCAGTGCTGCATGTATTACAGCAGAGCTGTATTCATGAGGGAAATTGTTACTGCTTAAAGAGGTTGTTCACCATTGAGTTAACTTTTAGTATGTTAAAGAATTGTACGTTCTAAGCAGCTTTTCAATTTGTCTTCATTTTTTTTTTTATAGTTTTTTCATTTGCCTTCAACTTCTGACTGTTTCCAGTTTTCAAATGGGAGTCCCTGACCCCATCTAAAAACAAATGCTCTGTCATGCCACAAAATCATTGCTAGTGCTGCTTTTTATTACTCATCTTTCTATTCAGACCTCTCCTATTCATATTTCACATATTTTTTTTTTTTTTCAAAGCATGTTTGCTAAACCTGCAAAATGGAAAGATGCTGACCAAAAAGCTAAACGACTCAAAAAACCACAAATAATAAAAAATGAAAACCAATTGCAAATTGGCTCAGAATATCACTCTCTACATCATACTAAAAGTTTACTCAAGGGTGAACAACCTCTTTTTTTGATATATCATCCAAAGTATTTGCTGCCTCCTGTGTAAATGTAGCTGGTCCTGACTACATGAACCACAAAGCTGCATTAGTCTGTATGAATTAGAGCTTTGTCGATAGGGCAGCTGCATGTTAACACTTTTTCGGTGAAGCATGTAGCTAGGACCAGCAGTGCACCAAATTGCAAGAGACCGACGGGTACTGGTTGCAGTAGCAAATTAATTTTCTTATGCAAATATATATATTTTTTTCAGGCCCACACTTTAGGCATATTGAAGTAATACTGAACGTCTCATTTCCCTGTTGGTTGTTTACATTTTTTATCTATGGGTTTTGTCATGTGCTCCACAGTTGCCTATTGTAACTCACTTTAGTCGCTGGATTCTTTTCTGCAAGATTTAAAGGGGTTGGGAGGCACTGGGGATGGCTTCACAGTATGATTATTTTGGATGTCATCCAGTAATCATTCCATTAAGTCTATCTGGGTCATTTGTCTGGAATGCTAACTATCAATAATTTATCTGGGCTATTGATTTTCTTGCACAACATTGAGTTTGAATTATCAACTTCAGGAGCAAGACTATTTGTCTATAAAAATACCATTAAGGATATTAGTCATGAAATTGCTTTCTAAAAGCCGACTGTTGTGCGTTGAACAAGATTGAACTTTCCAGGGGAGGCTATCTGTCACATGAAACTGGATTTGTGACCTTGAGTCAGTGTTATTTGCAATTTTCCAAGACAATGCGTATATTAATATATTAACAGCAAGGTTTGCTCAATGTGCCTCTTCGCTTTATTCTCTCTGTGGTTCTTCTGTTTAATAGACCTATGTAGACATTTAACCCAGCAGTAAACTATTTAGTATTTAGAGCACTTTGTTGTTGAAGAAGTTTAAAGTTGCCAACAAAGTAGGCATCTTATTGGCCAGTGTATGGGGGCCCTCTGATGGTCTTCCACAATCGATTCTTGGCCAGATGTCAATTGGGTTAGCCTATCACTCTCAACAGATCAAGGACAGCATTGATTCATCAATGAAGTAGTCAATCCCAACATCTGCATTCTTGGCCTTGTGATCCGATTGTTGGGCCCTAAGGCTCACATTCGTATAGGCTTGAAATCACTCACTCAAGGTGGGAATATCGGTGCAAGATCCACTCATTTGGCAATCTCTCCAAACAAAGGATCTAGCTGTGTATGGCCACCTTTAGGGCAGAGACAGATGAGAAGATTCAGGGAGTCTCCTTTTCTTCGGGCAATTAATCTGCCCAAAAAGCCTTCGCGCCCGCGATTTAAGGTGGCCTAAAACAGAGCGATCCGCTCATTTGGTGATATCGGCAAACGAGTGGCTCTCTCCCCGATATGCCCACATTGAAGCATATCGGGCCCAACGGTCGGATTAGAATAGAGGCGATACGGGTGATCGGATTGCGGGACCGTATACACGCAGAGATGTGCCCGCATTCCGACTAGGTTTTTTAACCTGCCCCATCGAGATCTGGCCGACTTTCGGCCAGTTATCAATCAGGGAACCCTGTCGGATGGCCCCACACGGGCCAATAAGATGCCGTTTCGGTCTGTCTGCAGCTTTTATCAGCCGCCTTTAGATTCTAGCCAGCAGACAGGCTTTTCGGGAGGGGTTGTCTCCCAAAGAAGAGGAGATTTGTTTAAATCTAAATCTCCCAAAATCTTCTCGTCGGTCTCTGCCCTTAGGGGCATAGTTGTGTTCTATAAATCCCATAGTAATATCTCTCAAATTCCCTGTACAAGTGGCTCCTGCAATCATTGTTTCTAATCATTGTTGTTTGCACCAAGCAGCCTGTGTACCCAAAAATTGTTTCTAAAATTGTTTCATGACAATATTGGTGGTGGAGTTGAAAGGAATGCCAACACAACTTCAAAGAGGGTCATTCAGAGAACAATCACTGTATCACTGTGACCTACAGGCTTGTGAAGTCTTATCTAGGTTGAAGCATTGTATCTCTCAAATGGGCCATGAACCTTTATTTTGTGTCTGCCACTGTATCTTTTTGAGGTTAAAAAAACAATTTGAGAGTGGCTGATGGAGAATAAGTTTCTGAAAACATAACAATTTCACGTCAAAGGACGTATCTTTGTTTTTTTTTTTT
>CM044443.1:98672198-98686420 GCA_024363595.1 Xenopus borealis
CCCTGCTTGTTTTAGTGAGCTCCTCTGCACCCACTGCGCTGATATGCTCCCAGCTTGTTTGGGTGAGCTCCTCTGCACCCACTGCGCTGCCCTGATATGCTCCAAGTTTATTTGGGCGAGCTCCCCTTCACCCATTGTGCTGCACTGTGCCACTACATCTCCAGTGTGCAAAAGATACGTTTTACTTCTCTTTAACATCATGCTAAAAATGGTACTGGTTCTGCATAGTTGCTTGGGATTCCCCAACCAGCTACTCAACTTTCCCTGGTAAAATGGTGTAACATGTCTAGTATATGAGGTTTACCGTGAGCTTTTGTGATCCTAGATCCCTGTTGTCTAGTACTCCTGACTTGAAACCGGAAGAATGGGTTTGAAGTTGCAAAGAGTTGTTTTTTTCCCTGTGCTTCAGTGGGTTTCCTTTGGGTAGGCTACTTTCCTCCAACACTATTAGGGCAGGACTACATGTCTGTTTTCCGCAGATGCGACTAGGCGCAAAAACGGATTTGACGAGTGATGTGATGGGATCAAGGTAAGTAATGGAAAAGTCGGATGGTGCCACAGGGTTGAAACGACACGACTGTTGGATGAAAATACCGCAAGCTGCATCTTCATCCGAAAGTTGTGTCGCGTCGCATCAACCCTGCAAAACCATCCGACTTTTGTATTACTTACCTTGATCCTGTCGGACCAGACTTGTCGCATCCATGTTCGCGCCAACCGTCACATCCATGGAAAATGGAGGTAAATCATCCGTGTAGTCCTGCCCTTAAGCAGGTGTGTGAATGTAATTGGAACCCTAAATTGTAGACTACACAAAAGCTGGTTCTGATGTGAATGATGTATATTAGTACTGTGCTATATAAATAAACCATAAATAATAGTCCCCCAAAATGTGCATATACATTCAGCCATGTTGGGTATCTTCTGTTGCACACCGACCTGGCAGGTGAAATGAAGGTGCAGAAGAGCCATATTTATTTTCCACATACTCCAGATTTTCCAAACCGTATGACTGTGATTAGACCATTTCAGCGGAATAATTTGTATTAAAATAAATCCTTTGTTATTAAAATACATACTAGGATTATTGTGGGTGCATATCAGAGGGCATCAGCTGAACTGGATTTTGGATTTTGAGTGCTTGAGTGGAAGAAAGAGGCCTGTCCCAGTGCTAAATGCTAGGTGTCAGGCAATAGATTTGATTTATTTAGGTGTCCGGCAATAGATTTGATTTATTGTTAAGTTATAGATGGTAAAACAAAGGCTGCATTGAGTGTGCTGTGTAGGACAGTATTTGTCTTGCTGCCAATTGCAAAGCTGTTAAAAAGTGATCCATTTGTGATTTTCATTCCCCAATTGCTTCTGATTTCTGACTTGTATGCGATCTTTAAGCCACTCGATGCTTTTCTAAGAGACTGCACTCTGTGTGACCCTGGCTCGGTGTTAATAGGATTGCAAAAGTTGACTCCTACTCGACCTCTCCATGCAAACAACACACCCACACCCTCCCTTGTCTTAATAATTCCACAAAAGAATGGAAATATGATGCTGAGCCCATTAACTTCACTGCTGCATTTTTTTGCCTAACAGCCTGCTGCTCTCACACTACACCGCCGTTTGTAATAACAAAAATGAGACCAGTTTCAATGTTTGTGATAGGGGGCCCATTATAATGTATGGCCAGGTAGCTGCTATTTATATGTAAATTCTAAACTTCACATTCAAATCTGAAGGCACAAAAGCTTTGGCTGAATATTGACATTGTACATTTGCTTTGCATTTGGTCACCAGTATTTCACCTCTACTGACACAAAAGGCACAAAAAACATTGCCCTCCCCCCTCATAACCATTGCCCCAGTTGCAAAAACCAACATAATGTAGCAAAGGTCCTTTTCCTTTACTCCTAGTAGGACTTCTAGGACCTTCTTCTGACCCAAAAGTGCTTCTCAGCAGAGCATTCTGGAAATGTTAATCTACCTGTTAAAAGCTTTTTTTCCCCCCTTATAAAGTAAAGTTTGCCTTGCCATCTAAGGTCTTTGATAAAGGGACATTTTTAAACCAAAGTGGTCAACATTTCGCTCCTCATGAGATAAATGGGGGAAAAATCTACCCTAAGTTGACCATACAAAGGTCCACTAAAGTCTGCAGCTATTCAGCCAATGTATGGGGCCTTCTGACGGGCTTGCTCCACCATTATCCTGACTGAAAATCAAGAAGGTTTACAAATCCCGTTTGGGCAAGGACTGTATTGGTTTTTGGTCCTAACCCAGATGCCCTGCCTTTATTGTCATTCGCATCCAATTGTTTGGCCCAATATTGCCCACCTCAAAGTGTGCTTATTGGAGGAAACATATGCTTATCTGTCAACAATCAAATCTGTAAAAGTATGTGCAACTTATGGCAGATAAAATGGAGACCACCATAGCTTTAACTTGAAGTCTCAACAGAGAGGTAAATTGGTTTTCTGGGTGAGGTCCCATTAATTTTTCCCTGTGAGGCCTTTGTTCCTGGCGGCATTAGCACACAGGCAGAAGGTAGACGCTTTCTTGCTGCCACTTGCTGGGAAAATGCTGATGACAATGTTTATTTGGAGCCAAGATATTACATCTGTGCCATGCAATAACCCAGAGGCGGTTCATTGTTGTGACTGGTCTGATAAGATCAATGTTGTTACATGCAGCAGCTCATGTGAGGCAAGGATGCCATTACACTGTGCACCCAATCACTCGGATCAGTACTAAATGTGCTTGCGGCCTAGGGGAGGACACTGTACTTGAAACTTTACCAATTCTGCCACAGTTGACTGACCGGAGAAAAAGTTTATGGATAGATGCAATTTAAAAAAAATTTAACAAATATATATATATATATATACATTTTATTATTATTATTATTATTATTGTTGGCATTTAGGTAAAAACCTTTGAAATATTCTATTTATTTAAAAATTTTGTTTAACTATAAGAAGCTGCCCTGTCTGGTCTCCTATTACAGCAATGTAACATTCCAGTTGGACCTGTGAAGCCGGGCAGACGCTGATAAAGTGCAGTGCAATGGTGCTAATTGGAAACAAAAGCTGGAGGTATTTCCAAGCACTTCACTGCTGTCTCCCAGACTCCAGTCCCCAGGTGATTGTCACTGTCAGTTCTCACATTGAGCAGATGCCTCGTCTCCCCACCTGCTTTCTTGACTGCCAGGCCCCCGGGGTCACTTAGAGGTAACATCAGGGCAGGATGCCTTTTGGGCTGGCCTGACTCTGCGGGGATTTGCCGCCTCACCGGGCTCCTGCCCCAGACAATTTTCTAGTCAGTAAT
Source organism: Xenopus borealis (assembly GCA_024363595.1). NCBI lineage: Eukaryota > Metazoa > Chordata > Amphibia > Anura > Pipidae > Xenopus > Xenopus borealis. The sequence continues at coordinate 98,675,514 of CM044443.1, forward strand.
TATTTTAAAGAGGAGTGTGTCTACTGCAGGAGGTAGGGAATCAAAGAGAATAGTGTCTGGATCCTGTCCAGTAAAAGCAACTATCTGTCCATGAACTTCTCCAAGCACTGGCTTGGGTTCCTCTTATGTCCCCATTTATTTCCTACTCTGCATTTGAAATCTGAACAGAACTATTTCCCTCACAGTTGTCTGATCAGTTTGGGTTGAAACACAGTACCAGGAATGCAGTTGTAATTGTCTCAATCATCTGTCTGTTCCTCCTGCGATGTGGAAATTGTTCATTTTTACGAGGGCATCGAGGTCTTATGTAAACGGCAACAGGCCCTTTGAACGTTTAATCCGGCTGCAGTACATGCAATGAACTTATGCCCCGGCAGTTTAAAAACATCTGGGAACTATAAAGAAGACACGTTGACCTTCATGTTTTCCCCAAAGTCCTTTGATATGATCATTCATGAAAATGGCCTCCTCACTTTTTATAAGCCTTCAGTTGGGATCTGGCTTGATTGACACATAAGATAGTTTTGTGTGTGTATAATTAATTTTAGGGTCAGTAAGTATGAGGCTTATAGAAAAGAAAAACACTTTAAAATATAATATTTAAAATGGTAATTTAAAAGAAAAAAATTTGCTACTTATTACAGGTCATAAGTGGAGTAAAAAATGATGTTAGTTAGTTAGTTAGTTAGTCCAGTTTTGACCAATCTCAAACTCAAGCCTATGATTAAGTACCAGGGGGTACGAAACGCGTAAGACGAAGGATCAAGGGGTCTGTATTTGAACTTTTTTACTGATTTATATGATGAATAAATATTGAAATTTTTTAAACATTTCTTATGGGACTCTTTGGAGCTTAATCTTTTTGAAAGTTTGTCCATGTGCCCTTGTGGACTGGGGGCTTGTGCTCTGGGGAGTCCGTGACCACTTGGAGACTGGTCGTGGTAGCCGTTTTTTCCCTTAAATTTTGCAGTTTTGACCAATACCTATCCATCTTTAAATGCATAGGTGCCTGTGATCCCAGTTGGTCTATACAGACAATTTTGCTTGTTCCTCCCATTAAAACAGTAGGAATTGGTCGAGCTGGAGCCTGCTCCTCTCATTTACCTTAAAGGCCATTTGGCCATGTATATCCTTGGCTTTGAAGTTCGTGTTGAAAAATGAAGCCTTCAAGAATTGTTGATCTGAGAGTAAGTAATTGACCAGGAAAAACACCTTTAGCTCCTTTAGACCACAAGATTCAATATAGCACAGGGCATTGTGTTTTCTACGATTATTCTTGCACAGTTCCTAGGATGCTCCTCTGGCTTGTTAACACCAGTTGTCATTTATATATACTGTGTATTCTTTAATCCTGATTTATCCCTTTTTATCTTTGCAGATAATTCTGTGGGGCCGGACAGAGAGGTGCCTTAAGGAAACTGCTGAAGAAATTAAGCAAATGGGAACGGATTGTTCATACTTTGTATGTGATGTTGGCAACCGTGAGGAAGTCTACCAACAAGCGAAAGCTGTCCGAGAAAAGGTTAGCCCGTTTCTGATCAGGGACTGGGGGTGAAGAATTTGGGAACGAGTTTGTTGTGCTCATTGTTGTCTAAGGGTGGTGGCACAAGGGGGATTTAGTCCCTGCAATAAATTTTCACTACTCCAGGCTACTAATCTCCCTGAAATGCTGTCCCACAGGTAAGAATGTGAATCGCCGACAGGATGGCACAAGCGTTGCTTCCATTTTCCGAAGTTGCATCATGAGGAAACCGAAACGTATGACATCCTGCAGGAGATTCACATTCTTGTCAGTGGCAAGGCATTTTTCCTACATACACACAAGAACCACCGTTTTTAGTATGAGGGTGGTTTGGTTTTCCTTAAGGCTAATATAACAGATGTTCTACAAATGCCATTGTTTCACCCACCTAATGTAACTGTTCTCCTTTCTTTACAGGTTGGAGATGTAACAATTTTGGTGAACAATGCAGCAGTTGTGCATGGCAAGAGTCTCATGGACAGCGATGATGATGCTCTCTTGAAGTCCCAACACATTAACACACTAGGACAATTCTGGGTACTACTTCTGTTGCGATTCCCAGTGTTAATATCTTTCACACCTCCATAATTTTTTTAGTTACTGTTAAAAGGACATTGCGTGTTTTTTTTCCTAATGGATTGTTAGAACCATTTCTGTGTAAATATACATGGCTCTTATGTTCGTTTCAGGGAAGAGCTGAATCTATAATTTCTGTGTTCTGCCAAAAACAAAACTAAATCCAATTCCTAATTTTCATATTCAAATAGAAGGCATATACATCTGAACTAAAAATATCATTGTATTCAGTTCTCCATAACTTCAAAGTCACATAACTTTAAAGGTTTGGATTTGGTCCAGCTGAATGCTCAGGAATCCTGCAAAAAAAGTGCAAGGATTTAGCCGAATCCCTAGTGGAAAAACACTACAGTATACACATACCTTCCATTAAATAGAATGAAGTGTTTCTTTGCTGAACATATTTTTTTTTTTTTGTCTGTCCCAGACTACAAAAGCTTTCCTGCCACGTATGCTGGAACTTCAGAATGGCCACATTGTTTGTATAAACTCTGTGCTGTCCTTATCTGCCATTCCTGGTGCCATTGACTATTGCACTTCCAAATCTTCCTCCTTTGCTTTCATGGAAAGCTTGACTTTGGGGCTTTTGGACTGCCCAGGAGTAAATGCTACAACAGTATTGCCATACCACACCAACACAGAGATGTTTCAAGGAATGAGAGTAAGGTTAGTACTTGCTTTTGGATTTCAACCATAGAAAACTACATGGATACTATATTGTACAGCTCCGTGGATATGTTGGGGCCATATAAATACAGCTATAGGATGCAGATAGCGTTATCCAGAAAGATCCAACTAACAGAGTGGTCTCCCATAGACTCTCTTACAATGAAATAAAGATTTTAAAAATGATTTCCTTTTTCCTTGTTGTACTGAAACAGTATCTTTTACTTGATCCAAACTAAGACATAAGTAAACCTTATAGAATGCAAAACCATCCCATTGGATTTAATTAATGTTTAAATTATTATTTAGTAGTCTTAAAGTATAGAGATCAAAATTATGGAAATATCCCTTAACCCAGAAACCCCCATGTCTCGAGCATTCTGAATAATAAATCCCATACCTGTACTCCATAATAATATCCAGTCAGCTTAGCATTCAAGACTAAATAATTCTCTGCACCAAACAGATGATTACAGGAGTGTTGACTCTCGGTATTCATTTCTTACTTTCAGTATGTTCTTGATACCGGATTTTTATTGAAAAACAGTAAATTTTCCTTTAGGGTAGGGACAGACAGGGAGATTCGGGGAGATTCTGTCGCCTGGCGTTTTTAGCAGGCGACAATCTCCCCGAATTTCCTTCTCCCTGTCTGCCGCTGGTATACTGACAAAGCGCCAGTGCCTGTGCACACGCTGCGCGGCGATTTCCGGAATCGCCCGAAGATACTTCGTGAGGAAACTTCGGGCGATTCCGGAAATCGCTGCGCAGCGTGTGCACAGGCGCTGGCGCTTTATCACTTACACTAGCGGCAGACAGGGAGAAGGAAATTCGGGGAGATTGTCGCCTGCTAAAAACGCCAGGCGACAGAATCTCCCCAAATCTCCCTGTCTGTCCCTACCCTTAATCGCCTTCAGCTGTAAGTTTTTGATTCATGATCGTGTTGTGTAGCAGACATGAATCACAAACTAATGTAAAATACAGGTATAGTTTGCATCTATGGTTATGGAGTATTTGCTTAGTACACCAGTAGAACAGAGACTGCAAACACCAGGGAGATAAGATCCTTGTGATCTCCCTTGTAGAAGATACGGTGTTTGTCTCCAGAAGGCTTAATTAAGCTATTAATACTGGATTTCTTTCAAACCAATAAAGATGCGAAATAATGGTTCACATGAAGGCTTTCATTTTGTGTAATTTAAGCTTTCGTTCTACTTTCCCTTTGAACAATAGAAAGCGACGGGTCTGTCTTTGTTGCCTTTATCAGGAGTGTGTAATTGTTACATTGTGCAGGTCAGCACACTGGGAGTAGTGAGGAGGAAGGAGACAAAACACAGCAGTATGTTGTGAAGATAAACCGGGAGAATTTAGAACTTGATATGCACACACGGCACAGGGTCAAAGGCAGTTCATCTCAGCAGGCATTGCTTTCACTCCTCTAGACCTACAGTCCTTTGGGCCAGTGGCTGATTACCCCTGGGTTGCCGCAGACCCGGGTTGGCATCCTTGCCTGTGCACTTTCCTACTTTGTGGCAGTGGCTGGTAGTTTTGTTTTTCAGGGTAAAACATCTAATTGGGTGGGGTTTAGCGAGCTGCAAACACGGCAGGACTGATTTTTTATTTCAACTTAAATGAACGTTCATGTGTTACTGGACCATGTGATGTCCTCTATATTAAAGCCTCACAGGGGCAAAAGTCACCTATATCCCAAGAAATTGTAACATGTCTGCTTATTGCCTGAAGGAAGTTGAGGGGCTTCACCAGTGCTACGGGGTTTATATTAAGCTTTTTAACTAGAGTCCTTATCTCCATGCTGTATGTAGCTGAAAATATTGGGGCAAACGGCTATCTCCACAGTAGAAGCCATGCTCAGGCCCACTTTCAATACTATATGTAAATTATAAGCACACACACAGCATCACACTAAAAAACATTTATTTTTTTGTGTCCCTCCTGACTCGTTTCACACTATTGGGCGATTCATCAGTGGAAGCGCCCAATAGCACGAAATGCGTCAGGAGGGAGTGGCTAACACAGGTAGGCAGACGGGGGGTTACACTGCACTGTGGTGTTTTTTGAATGTAACAAAATGTCTGCATTTTCAAATGTTATAAAGATTCACATAAATGTTTTTCAGTGTGAAACTGTGCGCGCTTATAATTTACACCTGTGCACATAATACAGACTTTAAATGAGTAACCTTGGAATTTTTTTCCTTAAAATTTTTAGGTTTCCTAACCTTTTCCCATCTTTAAAGCCTGAAACCGTAGCTACAAAAACAGTGGAAGCCGTTCAGAAGAATAAAGCTTTTCTTCTACTTCCATGGACAATGCATGCACTTGTGATCTTAAAAAGGTAAATAAAAAAAAAAGTGTATTCTTTTTCAGTGTTTCACAAACTACAAATTGTTTATGTTCTATGCTGGTGGTACATCTCTGTAAGGTACATGTGACATTGTATTTGGTGGAGAAGTGGCCAAACCCAACAATACAGTTGTTTTTAAACTGAATACAACCTGTCACCAGCAGCTCAAAATACATTTTTAGCCAAAATCCTCCTGTCACCAGCTGTAAATGGCAGGTTGCATGTTCAGACACTTTTTCCCTACGGCAATGATCCTTATTTTCATTATGAGCATTGAATCATGGGTATCATTTGATGTCCTCGGGGTATTCTCCACATTACACTGGCTTCTTACATTGTTATCACATTTAAGTATCAACAATAGGACAAAAGCAATGGATTATTTCCACCTTTAGGGCAATTGTCATCCAAAGGAGCTTGATTTCTTACTGGTGACAAGGAGCCCTTTGTGCAAAGTTACTGAAAAAGTAATTTAATTGCCACAAAAAAATACTCCAATCAGGTCATTTTACACAATTGCATAAAAAGGCTTGTTTTGCGTGATTGATGTGTGGAGATAACAATATTGAAGTAAAGTTATTTTCAATTGTTGACGCCTGTTTGGAGAAAGATCTCTCATGGGCAACAAAGTAATCTTAGTCAGCATAGGCTCCCACTGCGTGGAATTTTGGGTCACTTGTTCACTCAACCCCTCAAACACTGAGCAGTCGGCAGTTTGAAAACCAAAAATAAAGTACCTGCCTTAGGGTAAGGGCACACCTGGCGATTCTTGGAGATTAGGCACTTGGAGCGGAGCTTCGTTTTCTGAAGTCGCTTGAAGCTTCCTCATGAGGCATCTTTGGAAAATGAACCGCCACGTCTGTCGCGGGAAGCGGTTCAGGGAGATTAGTAACTCCAAAGAAGAGGCGATTAGTCACCAGGTGACTTAATCTCCCAGAATTGTCACGTGTGCCCTAAAGGCCCCCATACACGGGACGATAAATATTGGCTCATCTGTGCGTCCATCCAACGGGCTTCCCCCGATCGATATCTGTCTGAAAGTCAGCCAGATCTCGATCGAGCAGGTTAAAAAATCCCGCCTGATCACAGCCGCATGTATGCTGTTCTGCCACCTGACCGCCCGTTTCGGATGCTTCCACTTGTTGGGCCCAATGTTGCCCACTTCAATATGGGCATATCGGGGAGAGATCTGCTCGTTTGGCAACATCGCCACCTTAACCCTAACAGTCTCTGTAAATCCATAGGATTTTCCCTTCCTTTAACAAGTCTGAAGATCAGTGAAATGATAAAATAGCAGCACTTCCTTTTCTTTGTATACAAGAAAGCACAGTGTCTCTATTTCACACAGACTTGCAAGCTCTTTTCATTGTCTCTGTTTCACACATCCTTTGCTCCCCTGGAACAGACCACGATGCATGTGAAGGCTTGTTTGTTTATTTTTTCATGTCTTTCTTCTCTGCAGTATCCTTCCTCAATCAGCACTTGAAGAAATACACAGATTTTCAGGAGCTTACACCTGCATGAACACTTTCAAAGGGAGGACATAGACTCCATAAGAGACTACTGTGCACAAACAGGCGCAAGCAATCCTAAGAAGACTGGAGCCTAGTCTCTGCTTTCAAGGCCGGGTCAATTATTGGCCAGTGCAGAAAATTGTTCTTCCAGGTCATTCATCCTGTAACGTGGCCTTTGGGCAGGCCCCAATATTGCTGAACTCTTTGGACTCTGGAGCAAGCCAAGTGAATTTTGTTTTCCTTTCTTTTAGGGATTTAGAGTTTTTTGATTTTTTTTAACTCTGCTGGTAGCAAGAAAAGGTTCAAACTTTACTTTTTTTTTAATCTGCTTTTAGCAATTGTTTCAGCGACATTTGCATTGTGTTGTAGCACTAAACTCAGACCAGTCCTGTTTCTGATTCAGTGAAAATGTTGGAAATGATAATTAGTGAGTTCACTCCCCCCATACACACAGCATCGTATTTTCTCGGGATAATTAACAGAGCCACCATATTGGTATATTCATGTAGCAAAACACAATACTTAAATTTAAGTAAGGTTTTAATATATTTTGTTAAGCTATTCTGTTTTTAATGGCTTAGTAATTTTTTGTTTTTTCTTCGAAGGGCTTGAAAAAAAAATCAGGTTTTGTACAGCTTTGTTTTTAAGGTGTATTTAAAGCATTAACTGGGATATAGCTTGACTCCCCTTCCTTTTAAATGCTTTGTTGACTTTTAACGGAAACCAGTAACTGTAAGCAAAATAATATACATTATAACGTATTCTCACTTGTGCCGAGAGGGGGGGGGAAGAACTGGTCTACCATTTTATTCATATCTTGCAACGCTCAAATTAAAAGGTTTGGAATAAAAAAAAAAAAACATGAATGGGATTTGTTGATTATTTGCTAGGATGTAAATTATTCCGTTTGTATGGTTATTCCTTTGTATTGCCTTTGTGTTATAATATAAATCTGATTTACACACTAATCAAAGGGTGTGCTATTAATCCACTTTGCTAAGAAAGGAGCATTGTTTGCAAGGAAAAGATGGCTGACGGGGAAATATAGAATTATTTTTTCCTTTTTTTTTCCACCAGGTTTCACATTCACATTCTGTAGCACACAATCGCAGCAGATGTTGCTGCAAAATCGTCACCAGTCCTTGCAGCCAGAGGTGTTCATAATCAATAGGGCTGAGAGAATAAGTAACTAAGGGGCCTATTTACTCATTTTCAAGGTCTAAAAAAAAAAATGGAAGTGCTTGCTTACAACAAAAGCCATAGAACTCTGTTCATCATATACAGGTAAAATATCCGTTATCTAGAAACCCGTTATACAGAAAGCTCTGAATTATGGAAAGGCCATCTCTTATAGACGCTATTTTATCCAAATAATCCATATTTTTAAAAATGGTTTCCTTTTTCTCTGTAATAATAAAACTGTAGCTTGTACTTGATCGGAACTAGGATATAATTATTGCTTATTGGATGCAGAACCAGCCTATAAGGTTTATTTAATATTTACATGATTTTCTAGTAGACGAAAGGTCTGAAGATCAAAATCACAGAAAGATTCATTATCTGGAAAGCCCCAGGTCCCGAGCATTCTGGATAACCGGTCCCATATCTGAATATTCCCATGTGTACATTTTTTTTTTTCCGGGAAAAAGTCACATGCCAACGATAATCGCATTTTCAATGAATCTATAAAAACCCTGAACGTGTGATAATGAACTAGGGAAATAAAAATATGTTAGAGGCAATTCCCATTTATTTCTATTGAACCTGGACAACTTTTACATAAAAGTTACTTAAATAAATACTGACTATTCAGTGGTCCAAAGAATATAATCAAGTATATTCTTGTTCAAACCATGAAATCCATAAATCAGGCCCTAAGTCTGTACTAGTTCTTGTAACCCATAGCAACCAGTTAGTAAGTATGATTTTTTTTACTAGGCAGCTGAGTGTTGACTATGAGCTTATAGGACTGGTGCAAACTTTGTGACATATTACATACATACATCGAAGTCCGTTTCATTGGAAGCCAATGCATACTCGGCTAGAATCTATGGAGAAACACACAAATATTTTGAAGAAAATACAGACTGCACAAAGATAATGCCTGGGCTGGGACTGAACCCCAGGCCCCAAAATTGCTACTACACTTGATCTATTCTTGTCTTCATGTAACTGACTAAAACCGGTCTATGAAAACAAGCATGGACATACATATTTAAGCTTGCAAATGTTCTTGAATCCCCTTCTTTCTAAAGCCTTCAGACCCCTTCAACGCCCATCAATCGGAGCTTGCATTCTCCTGTAAAACAATGAGGGGGAAAAAAACAAGGGGCTAGATAGAGTTGTTGCAGAAAATCAAGATCAGACATTTTACAAAAAACAAAACACGCATTTTTCAGATTTTCGGCATTACACTTTCTACTTGTACTTATGCATACAGATTATTTGCTTTAGGCTGTCAAGGGTATGTTTGAATTTTGCATATAATTTGTAATATTGCCACACAGTAAAAGTTATTTTGTGATCACCTTGGTGAGTAGTAATTTGGCCATAATACCTACACAACATAATATACAGATATATGGGTTTTTTTTTAACGGGTATATTTATCAAAGAGTGAAGTTAGAGATCACCACAGACTGGCGCTAGAGTGAAATACCGCCTCTCTCCATTACGCTAGTGGACTGTGGTGATCTCTAACTTCACTCTTTCATAAATATACCTGTAAAAAAAAAAACATTTTTTGTAGGTATTATGGCCAAATTACTACTAGAAGCATTTCTCTTGGTACTAAAGTCAGAATGGTGGTAAATCCATCCCACGCACAGAGACTGGAGCACAGTCAGACTTGACGTAGCAGAGTCCCCGTGTGTAGCTAAGGTACAGGATGCAAAGACACTGAGTGACAAATCTCACAAGGAAGTCATATCAGGCAACATTTACAAGTGAGTGTCATTTAGACACCTGCTCATGCGCTTTCCGTTATTTTATGTGACACATGGCACTTTGCATATTTCAGCATAATGAACTCTATTGTCCATCCTGAGGAACCCAATGGAGCCGAAAGACTTCTTTGTACGATATCTTCATGTTGTCCTAATTAAAATGACCGCTTTTATGCGGATAATCCATGCTTTCACATTTAAACCATTTAGAATATTTACTGGCTTTTTATTTAATGGAAGCAAAGAATATCCTCTGAAGAGAGAAACAATTCAGCAGAATCAGTAGTTGCCCTCTGTGCTTGTACCCTAGCGATCACATGGTTTAGTACCCTAGTTAACCTATGTGCTAGTACCCTAGTGATCCTATGGGTTATTACCCCAGCAACTATATGTGTTGGTACCCTAGTTAACATGTGCTAGTACACTAGTGATACTATTGGTTAGTACCCCAGCAACCATATGTGCTGGTATCTTGGTTAACCTATGTGCTAGTACCCCAGCAACCATATGTGCCAGTACCTAAGTAACCCTATGTGCTAGTACCCCAGCAACCATATGTGCCAGTACCTTAGTAACCCTATGTGCTAGTACCTTAGTGATCCTATGGGCAGGACCGGACTGAGAACTAAAATAGGCCCTGGCATTTCAGGTACACAAAGGCCCAAACAGTCCCCACCAGCCCACTAAATATTGACTTTCTATGGCACCTTATAGCATGGCATTTGCCAGAACCCACAAATTGCCAGTCCGGGCCTGCCTATGGGTTAGTACCCCCGCAGTCCTATGTGCTAGTATCCTAGTTAACCTATGTTCTATTACCCTAGTGATCCTATGGGTTTGTACCCCATCAATCCTATGGGCTAGTACCCTTATGACAGGTTTTGTTGGTTTTTGCATTTGAAAATCTGGGGATAGCAGGGCTCTTTGATTGTGGCATGCTCCCCAACATATGCCTGCAGGCTGGGAAAATTTGCATTAGAATCAGGCTTTCTGCAGCTTATTTCCTCAGTAGTAAAAATTTGGTTTTTGGTGTTAAAAACTTTTATGCCCATTTACAAAGTACGTCCCAAAATTAAAATAATAAAGAACTGGGATGCTTGGCAGTGTGTGTGCCCTCCAAATGCCTAACAAGCCCACCCTGACAATAGGCTCCCCAAATGGTTTGTAAAAATGTGTACCATTGCAGAATATACATTGCACAATATGATGGCTCACACAGCGGGAGACTCATGTCAGATATCTCATGCCTCTCTTAAAAAAACTTGCATACCTCTTTGTTTTCTTGCAGCTACACCATTGCCTAGGTTGTAATTGTCCAAAATA
>CM044443.1:98696842-98710584 GCA_024363595.1 Xenopus borealis
GCATGTGGAGCTGTAGTAGATTTCTGGTCTTGTATGTGCCGAAAGTCCCACAACGTTCCGAGAAACAACTGCGCACACCCAGAAATTTCCAAAAAAAAACAGAAAAAAAAGATGGCACCCGTGAACTACCATGGCCAGAATTTGCAGGAGGGGTAAGTAAAAACCTAGGGACATTTGCCCAGGGGGCAGCTAGGCTAGGGGCGAGGAGGGAAGGGGGTCTACCCAGGGGAGGATTTTTTTCTTTTACAAGCTTAGTTCTCCTTTAAACCACGCTTTGATTTGAATCAGTCCCACAAAATAATGTTGCTCCTATGGGTTGGAGAAAATAAAATACACTACAACTGGATCATTTAAAATTTTATTTACGCAACATTGTTTTTTAAAATAAAAATTAGCAGTATTATTATTTTAAAGCACCCAAGCAAGTTTCTGACTGACTCTGGAGAGGCATGCTTCAAATCGCTGGGATTAACAATATGAGGGGGGTCAATAAACAAATGAAGTTTAAACCGGTGATTTTTTTTAAGTAATTTTTTTTAATCTTTTAATTTCTTTGGCATAACACAGGTTTTACAACCACATTCTTTGGCTAATATAATTTAAGGTGAGTTGATTAAACAGCATATATAAATATATGATGTGCCAGTACATAATAGGTGCTGTTTGCCCTGAAAGAACTTCCTTGAAGGGAATTATTTTATTGTAAATTCCATAAAGTCCTAATAGTCCAGTAACAGTACTGGTAAAAGGAAAGTCTGCTGTACATGGAATTAAAGGACATGTAAAGCCTACATTTTCCTACCCTGTATATAAGTTGGGCATATCTTCCGCACCCAAACTGCATCATTTGTACTGCATATACCCCCTCTGTTTGCCAGCGCCATCATATTATCCTAAAACAAATAGTAGATTTCACCTGGCGGCCATTTTCCCTCTGATACATTATCATCTGAAATAAGACATGTATGCTGTAAAGTCCATGTAGTGCAGAATGCAGGTTTACACAGGCACAACATACTTTGATAAAAAAGTGCTGGGTTTGAGCACTGTAATTATTACGCTGAGCTCAGGACAGGTGGTTAGGAGAAAACAATAGCATCAGACAGTTTCTGTGGGAACAAGCAATGCTCTCTCTTCATTGGCTGTTAGTCTGGATGGTGTGTTATGTAATCTGAGCTGAGAGGAACTGAGCATGCTCACTGAGCCAAGAGCCAAAGGAAATTCCTGAGGGATGGGGCAGAGTGGTTTAATGTAGTAGAAGGATTTGTAGCTAATTAAGGGTATACTGCAGCCTTACTGTTAAACTTTTAACAACCAGAGTGGCACCTATCTAAAGATTTCAGAGACGCTGTTCATTGATTACATTTTTGTGAAAAGGGTTGACATGTCCTTTAAGAGACACAGACTGGTATCCTATGCCAATCTGACTTTTCTCTTCTGCTGGCTTTGCTCACTGGCTCATTCATTAGATCAGTGGTTCTCAACCTGGGGGTCGGGACCCCTTTGGGGGTCGAACGACCCTTTCACAGGGGTCACTTAAAGGGTTCCAGGTGCAGGTTCATGTCTCTCCCCACTAGCCCTGGGGCAAGGTTGTAGCTCTCCGGGTGTTGGTGCTGGGAGTTGTAGTTCAGTAACCTGTGTAGGGAAGCCAGTTGCACTACAACTTTCTATATCCCCTTAGTAGGGACTGCCATACAGCTCTCCCTGCCCATTTAAAAATTGTAAAATGTCACGGAAAACAAACCTTTATGCAGCCACAATGTCTCCTGTACTTTCCTAACAATCCGCTCTGGGCTGGCAACGAAAATATTTTAATATATTATGGTTGGGGGTCACCACAACATGAGGAACTGTATTAAAGGGTCTCGGCATTAGGAAGGTTGAGAACCACTGCATTAGATGATAATAATAAAAGAACACAAAAATATGAAATATACCTTTGAAAATAAAAAGCCTCAGACTAGGCTGCACTTTCAATTCATGTTGAAGAGAGGCAAAACCAAACAACAAAAACCCAAATAAACATAGGTATGGGATCCGTTATTCTGAAACCTGAAAATATAATTAATCCTCATTGGAAACAGAACCAAACTATTGGGTTTATTTCATGTTTACATGCTTTTCTAGTAAAGTATGAAGGTCCAAATAACGGAAAATTCTGTTATCTAGAAAACCCCAAATCCCAAGCATTCTGGATAACAGGTCCCATACCTGTACACCAAAGATATTTGTGAAGAAGTGCCTTTTGTTATGGGCACAAAACGCGTAGGCTAAGTTGCACTACCACTGCCACCTTGTCACAATGTTTGCTGTAATAAAGCCACAAGCATATGAAGTCTGAGCGTCTTTGGAATTTGTTCCGGCTGAGCGCCAGAGCGAGGACTGTTTTACTGAATCCCATACCTGTACAGCCCAATTTCCAAGATACTACATGGCATACAAATAACGATGTTACTGTAGGTTCACCTCATGTTGCTGCTCTTCTGGGTAACCCTGAATATTCCACTGCAGCTTTCACATGCCATTTCTGTGTCTGTAGTCTCACCCCAGTGTGTCAGAAAAAGTGGAAAAACGGATCCGCACCAATTCTTTGGTGGCACATTAAAAGGGGAAGTTCAACAACTGCAAGAGAATTGTGTGTGTGCGGCGCAGTTTTCCCAATTTTTCTGTTGCTAAGGGACCCTGCCCGGTCTGCGGAGAACCAGCACCACCAAAGCAGTGAGTAAATCACGGGTGTGCAGTGGATATACTATATGAATCACCCCAGGCATCAAGATTTCAATATAATGTGCAAGCCTTACATGAACTGCACTGAAGTCTGTTACAGAAACATTTGAAAAAAAATCCACAATGAGCTTTAAAACACATCATTCTGAGAGCGACATACAATTATACATAGTAACAGATCTGTGTAAATATTTTTTAATATAAAAACGTACTTTTTAAATAAATAATTTCCTGGTTGAGTTTGATTTCTGTCCAAAAGATTAATAGCGCAATGAATTGTATATATCAGTGATGCCATTCTTAGTGTATCCGTGTGGAGACAAAACTTCAATGCTACCAACAGTGAAGAAGCCTTTTCAATAGCATGTGGTGCTTTTATCATATATTTTATACTAATTCTAGAAGTCTTCACAAAGTTGCAAGAAATGCCACCAACAAAATAAGCCAGCCAGAGGTAATTTTTAGATTCAGCTTATGTTTAAATAACTTCTCCAAGCTTATCTCATCTCACATATAAGTAATATATCAGCATTACAGTCCTGCTGCTGCAGTTCCAGGAGTGTCTGGCTTCAAAAGAGCCTCCATCCCAGGTCTCATCTGTATCCTCATCTCTTAACATGGTTTAAATTATATAGAGACACACAGTAATGATACTCTGCTATGATTTCAGGAGATATCCAGGGAAACTAATTCACCTTCATGCTAAATCTCAGCAGCCGCCTAAGGCTCCCTATGAAAATATACAAGGACCCCTAGGGTAGCTGGCTACATAGTTTACCTTTGAGCACATATTTTCAACGGTGCCTAATTAAGTAAAAAAGAAGAGTGCTGCAAAAAAAGCTTGTAACTAACCATAGCCTATCATGTGCCTATCATTCGTGTTTGTGAAATAATGAAAATGCTTTTAGGCTATGCATTCGCCGAGTGCGTAATCACAGACGGAAGAACCACATTGTTAGGTAGTCGTTTCCTTTGCCGGGAGTGAATATTTCCCAAACGTCAGTGAGAAAAGGATCTGGCCAGTCCAAGCAAAGTTTTGATTCACTGGGTGAAACTCTTCTTGATGGACACACTCGGAAACCTTGTGGTTAATTCCTGCACAACTCGACTGTCGATTTGGGAGCAGAAGGAAACATCCAGCAAGGCCAGCTCTTTGCAACACTCCAATAATTTGTGTAAGGCTGTAGGACTTACCATTCTGGTACCTAAGGAAAAAACACACACATATATATAAATATATATATAAATAAAACACATACAACTTCTATCTCAGCAGCTCTGTGTGAGAGGCCTTTCGTATACAGTAGAAACCCCATTTTATGTTTTTCAGGGGACCAGGAAAAAATCATGCAAAATCAGGGAAAATGTAAAATCAGGGAAATGTGTTAAAGTAATTTTTCCCTCAAGTACTGAAAGAATATACACATAGGAGTCCATTTTACTTTGAGATACAATATTTACTGGGTTTGCAGCATTAATGTTACACCATGGGGGCATGCTGGGCCGCCATTAGAAATCGCAGGGCTCCGTTTATTAAAACACCACAGACATCAGCACTAAAAACACCTCCACACATACACATTATAAAAAGCCATTGATGGTTAGGGCCCCTTATAAGCTAACAAAAAAACTAAGGCACCAGGGCCCCCCATAAAAAAAAATCATTGGTGGTCAAGGCCCCCCATAAGTTAAATAAAAGGATTGGAGCGAAGGCCCCCCCATAAAAGCTTTTTCTGCTCTTTTAATGGCTTCAGGTCTTCAACTTCGGCTCTTTTTGTGGCTTCAGGACTAGAAGTTTGGCTTCAAGGAAAACTTAAAATCAAGGGACTTAAAATCAAGGTTTCACTGTAGTGACATTGCTGTTATGTCCCGAAAGGACAGTGCTGAATCAGTGATCAGGTTCCTGACAAATGAGAGAGGTACAATCTGAGGCTCAGGGACATTATATTCATACACAAAAAAGGGCAAATGCTAGAGGCCATACATCCTATATAGTGGCCGTGGGCCCAGCATTTTCAGTTCATTAAAAATGAACAACCATTTCTACAGTTATGAGTGGTTTAGTTTTTCAACTTTCAATTTGCTTACCTAAAATATCTAGCTGGCAAGTCTGGCCAATTCTTCAATGTCCAAGTCCGAGTTTTGTTTAAAGGGTAAGGCATTTTTTAGTAGCTGTATGCACAAAATGTCTCAATGTCTTAAATATATTGATAATGGGTTGAGTGCAGAGGATCTTGCATTTGTCTATATGTATTTTGTGGTCACAGCCTCATTGCACCCCCACCTAATGGTTTTAAAAGTTAGTGGTGAGCACAACTTTCCCTTGTTTGTTATAGCTCATATAGGAGCAGTGACCAGCTCCTTGTTGTAGCTCCCACCCCTTCAATCTATAGTCAGGTGATCCCACTGGTGTCTAATAAAAGGGCATCCATGATTGGGAGTTTTACTTTGAAAGCAGCAAGTAAGTTGCAGGTAAAACTTAGTCCCTTTGTAAAATGTATAATGAAGCAATAGAATTATTAATGAATCAGATGAAAATTGAGAGTAGGACTGGCCAGATATGGGATGACTTTGACGTAGTTGGCCAGCTTAAATATATTGCAATATATGGACAAACAATCCCTGTTGTTTAAAGGGTAAGACATTTTTTAGTAGCTGTATGCACAGAATGTCTTAAATATATTGATTATGGGTTGAGTGCAGAAGACCACTTCTATTTGTCTATATATATTTTGTGGTTTTTTAAAAATTAGTGGTGAGCACAACTTTCCCTTGTTCATTAAAAATGAAAACCATTTCTACAGTTACGAGTGGTTCATAGCTAAAGTTTTTCATCTTTTAATTTGCTTACCTAAAATATCCAGCTGTTGAAGATGCTGGCAGTTTCTGGCCAATTCGTCAATGTCAGAGTCACATATGGACCGGTTAGCTGTGAGGAAAAGCTTTCGAAGGTTTGGAAGCTTACTGGCGAGATTCACAAAACACCCAGTGCTGCTCTGTAGCGTAGGGCACCATCCAAGATCAAGCTCTTCCAGAAGCACACATCCAGATGCCAATTCTGCTATTCCCCTTTCAGTAATGTTTTTACATCTCCACAAATCTAAAGAGCGTAATTTTTTACACTTGGCTCCCAAAACACTTGCTATGAGGTCATAGTCCTCAATCTGTCAAAATAAAAATAAAATAAAAAAAATGTATGAAAAAGTGGTTTAGAATAACTCAGGGTCTGATGAAATGAGTCCTAAATGTACTTTTTATTATTACGGATATGTTTTGTACTCACCAGAACACAGCTGCCGAGACTGAGATGCTGAATTTCTGGGCAGAAGTTCAGTATGCTAAGCAGAGCTGTTTGCTGCCATTGGAAACACGTCAACAGCAGATATGGGACGTGGAAGAAAATGAAGAAGTTAATTAGGCCATCACATCTCTTGCTTAAAATAAAGAAATACTGTTTAAAGGGCAAGGAAAGTGTAAAATAGAATAAGGCTAGAAATGCTGTATTTTGTATACTAAACATAAACATGAACTTACTGCACCACAAGCCTAATCAAACAAATGATTTATGCTTTCAAAGTTGGCCACAGGGGGTTGTCATCTTGAAACTTTGTTATACATCTTTGCAAGACCAAGACTGTTCACATGCTCAGTGTGGTCTGGGATTCTTAGGGATCGTCATAAATTATCAAAAAACAAAGCTGCTTGAGTTCTGCATAGCTGGTAAGTAAGGCAGGGGCTCCCCCTGCTGTTCACAAGTATGATTGTTTCCCAGACAGAAGTTAGGGACCGTCTGACAATTCCTATCCACAGCACTAAATGAAGGGAGAATTTCACGGCATACAGTCAGGTTTCTTATAAAAACTGTACATATATTTTAATTAAAGTATATTGGAGATAGATTTCTTTTTCATTACAGTTACATAGTTAAATTGGGTTGAAAAAGTCCATCAAGTTCAACCCCTCCAAAATAAAACCCAGCATACATACACACA
The DNA here is from genome assembly GCA_024363595.1 of Xenopus borealis. Taxonomy (NCBI): domain Eukaryota; kingdom Metazoa; phylum Chordata; class Amphibia; order Anura; family Pipidae; genus Xenopus; species Xenopus borealis. The sequence goes on from CM044443.1 coordinate 98,703,562, forward strand.
CACACCCTCCACTCTTTCACACAAACCATATATGCCCATAGCTATACTAACTGTAGAGTTTAGTATCAAAATAGCCTCTTTTAAAAGCATCAACAGAATGATCCATCACAACATCATCCGGCAGTGCATTCCACAACCTCACTGTCCTGACTGTGAAGAACCACCTACACTGCTTCAAATGAAAGTCCTTTTCTTCTAGTCTGAAGGGGTGGCCTCTGGTGCAGTGATTCTCTTTATGGGTAAAAAGGTCCCCTGCTATTTGTCTATAATGTACTCTAATGTATTTGTAAAGTAAGTAAAAATGGGATTTTATTTCTTTGCCTTTCCTTGCCTTTAATGAGCCCCATGATAACCCAATCATTGGGGTCCTTGTCCCCAACAGGATTTTTAAATTGTCTGATTCCTATCTGGGCGAAATCTTGGACAGGCCCATGGGATGGTCCCACACACTGGTAGATAAGCTGCTGACTCAGTCTTAAGGGTCCAAATCATCAGCTTAAATCTTTGTATGTCTATGACCACCATGAAATATCTAAATCCTGTGCATTCACAAAATAAGGTACTTTCTAATCAGTGCATGATGCGGGAAGATTTTAGCCCAAAAAGCACCAGAACCTAAATTTGAACATTGTGATGTGTATAATATGGTGAATAGCATATATACTTCTTAAATCCCAGTGGCACCACAAAGTAACTTACTGGGTTGTCACAACTAGATGTTAATATTATCCTGTTGACTTTGGTAATATCTGTTAAAACTCAGTACCTGTACAAAGATGTATATACAGGTATGTCTATATCTATTATCTGCAATACGTGGGACCCTATGCAGTGTTTTTCTGTAGTTTGGATCATTCATCATACCATTAGCCTTAGGTTGAGCGTTTACCAGATAACTCTATGGAAAGTGGGAAGCAGTGTTAGCAGGGATGGGGCAGTTTGCCTGAGCACAGCAGTGTTCAAACCACTCCATGTTCCGTTTTGAATAATAAATGTTCCTTTAAGAGATACGGACACTAAGGGGCAGATTTACTAAATTCGTGTGAAGGATTCGAATATTCGCTCGAATAGTCTCTATTCGATTGTGCGACTAATCGAACATGCAAATTAAGTATTTTCGACTATTGAATATAGAATATTCGGTTGCATCGAATAGATCGAATAAATATATATTCGATCATTCGACAATTCGCCAGTCGAAGAACTTGCCCTTTAAATTTTTATTTGACTGCCTACTTCACCAGATTGAACCTACCGAATTGCAATAGAAGCCTACGGGAATCCCCCCATAGTCTTTTGATAAATTTCAATCGTACGATCGAACGCTTCAAACGATTAGATTCATACTATTTTGGCAAATATTCAACCGTTTTTTCTGAGACTTTTTGTAGAATCGTTCAATCGTACGATTCTGGCGAATAGTCGAAAACGCACTCAAAACCGGCTAATATTTTATTCGATTTTGGCGAATATATATTCTACAAATATTCGCCAGTTGAATTTGAGGGCTAAAATTCCTCAACAATTCGACCCTTAGTAAATCTGCCCCTAAAATATTTCTCTTCAGAATATTCATGTGCATTTACCAATAGGTCATCACTAATAGGTGTGCTTTTGTAAGCAATTGCTTTTGAAGTTCCTAAACCTGACTGTTTTGCCAACCTGACTGTCCCTTCTAAATATTCGAGTTTCTAATGCTGACTTGTGCTGCACAATATGGCAGTCCCCTCATAAAGAAACATGGGGATCAGATAGGTTATGTAAAAGCATCAGGTAAATCGTAAATAGCATGCAAAGACAATGTTACAATAGATGTAAAAGAGGTTTCATTTCTGGTGTGGGTATCTCTTTAACTGTCTAGACATAACATGATGGCATATATAATATTAGTTGCTGAGTGTATGCGTTAACAATTTTGTCTTCTGCATCTAGGCCGAGTCCAAATTTCTAGAAATGAAACAGTTGAAGATAAACAGTGGCAAAGTTTCTTTAGAATGCAAGATCTTGTCTACAAAATGAGCGAGGATCAAGTTTTTTATATAAGGGTTACATTCTTGGTTGTTGTTACACTTGTAGAATAAAAATGTGTGACAAAGAAACAAGATATTAGTTTTACAACATTTTTTTTTTACAAAGTAGAGTCCCATACCTCTATTTTTGTACGATATAGAACAAGGCGTTTTAATCCACTGAGTTTACAAATATGGCTGAAAGCCTGAGGTGGAAGCTTATCACAAGAGGAGAGATTTAATTCCTGAAGGTTCGGACACATCTCCGCAATGATCTCTAGGCAGGCTTCATTTAGAAAGTGGCCACAGGCCAATTCTAGTCGGACTAATTCACTACCACACACTTTTAAGAGTCTGAAAAAAATCATAGTTGGAAAAACAAATGATAAAAAAGGTAATATCTGTTAGCTGTAACTATTGGAATTGCAGTCAACTGCATGTCTCCAAAATGTTTGAAAACAATCCCATGCAATCCTATTTATATTTAAAAAAAAAAAAACGCTTCTAATAAATTTAAAGGTATACGGTCATGGGAAAAAACTCATCAGTTGCTAGTACTACTCCTGTAGAATTCTGCACTGAAATCGGTTTCTCAAAACAGCAAACATATTTTTTTAGATTTAATTTTGAAATCTGACATTGGGCTAGACATACTGTCAGTTTCCCAGCTGCCCCCAGTCATGTGCTCTGATACACTTCAGTCACTCTTTACTGCTGTACTGCAAGTTGGAGTGATATCACCCCCCCCCCCCCATCAGCCTAACAGAACAATGGGAAGGTAACAAATAGCAGCTCCCTAACACAAGATAACAGCTGCCTGGTAGATCTAAGAACAGCACTCAATAGTAGAAATCCAGGTCCCACTGCAACACAAACAGTTACATTGAGCAACAGAAACATCAGTATTCCAAAAAGCAGCTCCATCCTGTGCTGGCTCTTTCTGAAAGCACATGACCAGGCAAAATAACCTGAGATGGCTGCCTACACACCAACTAAAAAAAGATGCATATTGTGTAGCGTGAATTATTTGGAGTGTAAAGAGTGTAATTTAGAAATAAAAACTACATCATAAAAATCATGACGGAATCCCTTTAAGAGCTAAAATTCAATTTATAAATTGAAATTTCAGCATTTATTAGTGCAGAATGCACAATTGTGCTCTCTAGCATTGTGGCCCTCCTTGACCAGCTCTGAATGTAAAGAAGTAAGTGTGGGGGAATGAGTGGGGTGTCATCGAAAATACCCAGAACACAGCCCCAAATCAAACCCGCTCCATGTGCTGGGCAGAGTGGAAGCGGCATCAACTTGGGTGACTCAGGATGGCTTGAAATGCCCCTGTATAGAAAAATCTCTTATCTGGAAAAAATAGTTTTTCTTCTTTTGGGCCAGGTAGTTAAAAATACAGACTTGAACAATACATGCCCCAAAGTAATTAAGAATTATCACTACCACTCTTATTTTGCTTATCAGCTTCAAACACTGGGAGGTAAACAACAACAGCAATGCTATCTAACTTAAATGACTTATACACAGGATAGCATGGACCTAGCAATTTTTGCTTCAGTAGTACCTGCCTATTAAAATGGGTATGGTATGCACAAGAAATATTCACTGTTTTTCTAAAGGCAAGTACCTGCTGAATCCTGAGGTAGAGATAAAGCCCCTGTTTCCAGTCCAGGACAGGTTTAGCCTCTGAACAAGGCTGCAGCGTGGTAGCAAGTAGTCCAGTGAGCTGTCATTCAGATTTGTCCAGTAAGGTTGTAAACTTAGATGAGTGTACTGCAAAGGGTCGCAGCAATGCTGATACATGAGCTTGCAGGTTTGCGCTAGGCGACAAAGGTCTGGAAGTGCTAGGTGGCTTATAATAAACTGAATAAGCTGCAATACAAACATAAAATACAAGTTAAGCTTTATTTGAATGAATTAACATAATCTCAAGGGGCTACCATTAGTGGTTGGGAACAAGTTATCTATAAATGTGTTCTTTTTATTCTGTCTTTTGGGTTATGAGAAATGTTTTCAAGTTATATATAGGTGACTAAAATAATTTTTTTGGGTATTTTTTCCTGTAGAATGTTAATGCTGACATATATACACTCACTGCCTGGGTGTAGGAGACATGGGACACAGAAGTTCTGCATAATAAAGATGTATCCATACATCACAAGAAAAAAGCTGTATAGCCCAGAATAAAGTATGCACAAAGAAAAACTATTTTAATGGATTCATGAAAAAGATAGAGCAGCCTAATGCATTTTGTGTATGGAACAGCAGAGTGACTAGGCAGGTCTGTACTGGGATTCAAAATAGGCCCTGGCATTTCAGGTACACAGAGGCCCAAAAAGCCCCCCACCAGCCCACTAAATAGTGACTTTCTATGATATTTGCCAGAACCCACAAATTGCCAGTCTGGGCCTGCGAATAGGTATGAGGGATTGCTAATAAAAAGGGTTACAAAACCCAGTAATCATTCCATGTTACAAAAATGCAAAGGTTTACATATATTGATTTAAATATGCAGACTTTATTCCAGGGTGTCCAATTTTCCCTCTAGTGCGCACATCCATCTTTATTGTACAGAGGTTACATTTATAGGCAACACTTGCTTGCTTTCTGTATTCCACTGAAATGTAAGCGAAAAACAACTATTTGAATACACAATTGAAACTGGATTTCTATATAAACGAAGCAAGCAATTAAAAAAATGAAATATAGGTACTTTCATTTTTTTTTTTATAAAACCCTGTTTTGTTTACATGCTTGATTTCAAACTTGTTAACCTGCAATTTTTAACAATCAGGGCCCCCATACCTCCTGTATTTCAGTATTTCTATGTTATCTGCAAATTACCACTTTCTTACGGTGGCCATAGACGCACTGATATCGTACAAAACTAATTTTCGTACAATATTCTGTGCGTGTATGGTGGGAGACGAGCCGACTGATATCGACAGAAGATTTTCATATCGGTCGGCTCATTGATTTGGCTGGCCATAAAAAAGGCACCCGAACATTGTTGAAGCGTCAGATACAGGTAGAATTCTATTGTTTCTATATGTATATCTACCTGGATATCTGACAATTCAACTCTACACATGTAGGGTTGACATCTTTTCTGGAAAAAAATACCGGCCTACCTGTATATTAATCTTTTTTCCCTATTAATAACATTGGGATCAACCATCATTTTTACCAGCCAGGCCGGTAAAATACCCTATACACACGTGTATCAAAATAAACAATCTTTCCTGGAAAGATGTTTTTAAGGAAAGATAGTAACTGTAATGTCTATGGGCACCTTTAGAATTTTGCAAATAATACACACTTTTGTACAGCTCAGATGGCATATAAACTGGGGTCCTGGGGGGGGGGGGGGGGGGGGGGGGGGGGGGCGACAGTGGGCTCTGCTGTGTGGAAATCCTCCTCCTCCTCCTCAGCCACATCTTCATTTTTAACTTGCCCACCTTATGAGTGGGAGCATGAGCAAGAACAAGTTCAGAGGCATATAAATTAAATTTGAGACTTACCTCATAAGGTAATTTGTCAAAATAGCCATTATTTGTCCATTCCCTGATGCCACAGTTGTTCAGTTGATTTGTAAGGCTATCCAGTTCACAGTTGTCTTTATCATCATAATCATCGTCCAGATCACTCATGTCAATGGCAGACGTTTTCAAGGAGAGCACTGGCCTTTCTTTCACCCCATGTAGTTCCACTGCATCCAGTTCAGTATAATAATCCAAAAGGGAACTGTTTGTTTCTAGGCGAAGGAGATTTGTTGGGAAGCTAATCTCTTTTAAGCAAGGTGAGAATTGGCGAGACTGAGGACAATTGACCCGTGTAGGTTCTCCAGACCAAATAGTTTCCCATCTAACAAAAACAGACAGTAGAACCAATAAAAGCCTCACGATCAATAACACACATTGTAGTAGAGTTGTTAATTGATTAGAGCATAAACTGTGTTGTCAGCCCAACAGGGTTGACATTGACAACAGCTGGGGGGGGGGCTGTGAATCTGATATGTAAAATGACTTAAATGGAAAAAGCAAAGAGGAAAAAGCATGCATCAAATGGAAATTCAAAAGCAAAGGGAAAAAGTTATTTCTTTTTCTCAACGTGATGTACTGATTAAAAATCAGCTGGTTATAGTAACTGTAAAATGATAATATAAAAACATAACATATGAGGTTATTATGCAGTATTGCAGCAATTTTTTCATTAGGATGTTATACAGCTGTTCAGTGTCTGAAGCACTCTTATCATTGGATCCAGTGGAGCAACTACAGAGGAAGCAGAACCTGCTGCAGGATCAGCTTATGGATTGTCTTGAACATTTGGTGCATTCTCTCTAAGGTATTTCTAAGGAGGAAATGTTATACCTCTAAGAGACTTATACACCTATAAGAAACCTATATACACATAAGAAGCCTATATACACATAAGAAACCTAAATACACATAAGAAGCCTATATACACAAAAGAAACCTAAATACACAAAAGAAACCTAAATACACAAAAGAAACCTATATACACAAAAAGAAACCTATATACACAAAAAGAAACCTATATACACAAAAAGAAACCTATATACACAAAAGAAACCTATATACACATAATAAAAATATATACCACTAAGAACCCTATATACACATAAGAAACCTATATAACACTAAGAAACCTATATACACATAAGAAACCTGTATAACACTAAGAAACCTATATACCACTAAGAAACCTGTATAACACTAAGAAACCTATATACCACTAAGAAACCTATATACCACTAAGAAACATACATACCACTAAGAAACCTATACACCACTAAGAAACCTATACACCACTAAGAAACCTATATACGACGAAAAAAACCTATATACCACTAAGAAACTTATATACAAATAAGAAACCTATATACTTCCACTAAGAAATCTATATACCACGAAAAAAACCTATATATACCACTAAGAACCATATATACCACTAAGAAACCTATATACCACTAAGAAACCTATAT
>CM044443.1:98712914-98752673 GCA_024363595.1 Xenopus borealis
TATAACACTAAGAAACCTATATAACACTAAGAAACCTATATAACACTAAGAAACCTATATTCTGGGATTTTGCTCAGCAGGGCCAAAGATAAGAAACATATCGGTATCAATTTAGAACAGTTTACAGCAGGGATGTCCAACCTGCGGCCCAGGATGGATATGAGTGTGGCCCAGCTTGAAACCCTTGGTTCTGAGGAAACTTCATGTTGCAAAGGATTTAGGAGTAAGCAGCAGGGGGACTCTGTCCATTTCCCAGTTAGTAGTAATAACTGGTATTGTAGTTCTTTTCTGTGCATTTTCTTTACTTTTACAAATCAAAAGTGTTTGTGTATTTCTTGTGTGGCCCCAGACAATTTCTTTTTCCAATGTGGCCTAGTGAAACCAAAAGGTTATACACACTGGTTTACAGATTATGCGACCCCCCCCCCCACCTCGAACTACAGAAAGACACGAGAAAGTGAAAAATTAAACTTTATCGTGAGGTCACATGTAGTGTTTTTAAAAATGTGCAGCTGAGAGTAAATACGCCCAAAATGAATCCCTATTGAAAATAATGGCATACGCACTATAGCAATTCCCATGGGGTGAGTCAGCAGAAACGCTAATGCACCAAGGTAATGGCATATTATTGAACTCTATAGTATACACAGGTTTGGACATCTCACAAGATGGATACATATTTGCGGCACTGCTAGTGACAAAATAACTTGGTGAACGGTACAACTACATTCTGCATGTAAATTGCTTTTACGCTTGGCTTTTTTTTCACAAACGTCTACTAATATTCTTCCAAGCAGAACTGTGGAGCATGAGGAAAAACAGAAATGCATGTTGGGAAAAGAAAGCTACAAGCTGAAAAACACATATTATCATGTATGTATGGTTTCATTGGCGAAAAAAAAAGATTTGAAAAAAAAATATTTATTTCTGGTGAAACAACTGAACTCAGAAAAGTGCTGGAAGGTGAACAACACCAATGGCTAAAATACCTAAACTCCCATTCCGACACAATGTTCTGGACATCAGACAATATTTTCCCGCCAAAATACCTAGTAAGGCAACAAAGCTGTTCTAAGATGGAAGTGCCATTATTCCCCTCAATGTACTATAGTACAGAGCAGTGATCCTCAAACTTGGCCCTCCAGCTGTTAAGGAACTACAAGTCCCACAATGCAATGAAGGAGTCTGACAGCCACAGTCAGGCAAATGCATTGTGGGACTTGTAGTTCCTTAACAGCTGGAGGGCCAAGTTTGAGGATCACTGGTACAGAGTTTAAAGATCCTTTGTAATCTCTAGGATACAAAGAGCCAGGTCATTCTTGAAATATAGAAGTTTTTCCCTGGCAAACAGAGAAAGGCCCTGTTGCACAGACTGGTATTTTGAGGTTATCCATACTGGTTTTGTGTTATTTTTGCAGGAGGCGTCTACTTTAACACAACAATACATTCAGATTCATCCCATTACTTGTGATCATGATGACCCTTTACACAAGTTGAATGCGTCATTGATACAATTATACTGATATGAAGAAGTGTGAATAGACTGGGCCTACCTAATTTCTTCAGGAGCACTTTGTGAGTATGGGTTGGCGGAACATGCAAGTATCTTCACCACTGATCCCGGATGGTAGGTTTCCAGGATGTGAACTGCTGTGGGATAAACAGGTTCTTCAAAAGCAAGCTCCACATAATCCTGACTGAAGAAGTTTGCCGAAGTTCTCTTAAATGGTGCTGGAGTGCTGGAGCAATGACGCCACCAGTTTCCATAAGTTCTAAACACAGCAGTCTGGGTAAAATCCCCCGAACTTGGATACACATTTGGGGAACCCGCTAAATTCCACATGGTATAAGACATGCTGTTCTCACTCCCATAGTGGGAGCTGAAATCCAGCACTTCTTTGGCGTACTGCACAGCTTTAGTCAACATTGGCAAACCCCGGCTGTTTGACTCAATAGCTCGACGGCTGTTAAGCATTTCCCCTCTGCTAGCTAATCGTGCCCGGCGTCGAACGCAGATATAGTAAAACATACTCAGGAAAGTAAGCATAGGAAACCAAGACATGAAGCTTACAATAGTGGACCACTCAACAGCAAAGGTCTTTTTCTGCTTGCCCTGATAATTGCCAGCTGACCTGTAAACAAAGAACACAACAGTAAGGCTAAATGTATGCTATACATCCAAGGACAACATTTTGCTGAAAGTGAACATGGCTATCAAATATCAAAGTCAAATTTAGCCTTGGTTCCGAAACCCATAGTAATCATATAATTGGAATTTAATAGCTTGCTCATTTGTATAATTGTATTTAATTAGTAGTAAGTTGGCTGGCTAACACTGACACATGGAGAGCTTTCAGGTTTTTTGTCATGATTTCCCATTAGCCCAAACAAAGGGCACCAATGCAAAGATCCCTTACCATAACCCATGCCGCGGTGAAAATCACTAGGTGGTGCAGTGATGCTGTAGTCCAAAACCTTTGCTTGCGCAACTTCTGGTTTCTGCTTGTGTCATCTTAGTTTTTGTTCTAGAGCGAGCACTGATCAGGGACTTGCAGCAAATCACTTATTTGGTCTAGACAAGTGCTGAAACCGCCAGTTTGGAAGAAATACGGCCCTGCAAAGAAAATGTATGATCTGGCAAAACATTTAAGGGAAAGCAAAAAGATGAAACAAGGAAAATAGTGAACGTTAATTAGACCTCAGCCGTGACCGCATGAAGTTTTACAGGAACCTACACAGTAATAAAAATATGAACTAGTCAACGCTGTGTTTGTGAAGTGACTCTGAAACTGCGCACAGAGGCCTGTTGCTATTTGCACACACACACACAAACGCAGTGCACAATGTGTATATAAAGAAACAGACATTTAAGACTCCCTCTTTATAAATAGCAGTGAATGAATTTGTAAAGCAGCTGGTTTAGGCAAGAGGAGACTAATGCCAATCTCTGAGGGTTCAACCTCAGCAGGATTCGGCCGAATCCATGTGCCTGGCTGAACTGAATCTGAATCCTTAAAATCATGTGACTTCTCGTCACAAAACAAGTAAAAAAATGTTTAGCTGTGCACCTTGTGCATGGATCTCTTTTACCCTCCCCCTCACTAATTTGCATATGCAAATTAGGGGTTGGATTCGGCCGAATCTTTCGCAACAGATTCGTGGGTTCAGCCGAATCCAAAATAGAGGTTTCAGTGCATCCCTATTTAATATGCCACCTAATCTGATATCTATTGCTCAAGTATTCATATTGAGGGTATAGTTTTCCTTTAATGATTCAACTCAGTTGAATTGTAAACAGAAAATTTTCCACTGATGTGTGCTGTCATCAGAAGTGACATCAATGTACATGCCTGCCACTGGAAGTGATGTGACATCAATGTACATGCCTGCCACTGGAAGTGATGTCACAGAGCAAGTGCACACAATCTTTTAAATGGGTTGTTCACATAAATTCAATTAATTTTTGTATGCTGTAGAGCAGGGGTCCGAACTGCTGGACCACAATTAGAGTGGCACACTAAACTGGATGCGCAGTTGCCGCTGGCCACCCCAACCCCACACGATCTTTGTAAAAAATGTTGCCTTTACACAAGTCCCTTGGCCATAAAGTTTGGGGACCGCTGCTGTAGAGAATGATATTCCAAGACAATTTGCTATTGAGTTTCAGTTGTTAATATTTGTGGGTTTTGAGTATTTTAGTTTTTTATTCTGCAGATCTCCAGTTTGAAATTTCAACAATCTGGTTGCTAGGATCCAATTGTAACAATTTTGTCCCTTGGGAGAAGTTAAACTCACAGCTTAAAGGGCAATTCACCTATATTAGTAAAACTGTAATAAAACATAAAAAGTACAGAAATGTGTTCAAACTTTCATAACCTGGCAAATTTTGTTAAAAAAATTGGCATGGTAATTAGGGGGGTGCGGCTGCAAAAAAGAGGTGTGGTGTTCTGCACTAGTTTCCTCCCTCTTTCCATTTCCAAATTTTGGGAGGTATGGGCAAACCAGGTAATTGCTGCCAATATGGGGAGCGGGAGTATGGCAGGGCAGTCAGTGTAGTTCACGGGTGTCCAAACTGCAGCCCAGGAGGGATATGAATGAGGCCCAGCTTGAAACACTCAGTTCCCAAGGAAATGTCATAATAGTGTAATAATACATCTATTTACTGTAATATCCAGGTGTCCAACTGGTATTGTAGTTCTTTTCTGTGTGTTTTCTTTACTTCTACAAATCAAAAGTGTTTGTGAATTTCATGTGCGGCTTGGGTTGCCGCCTGGCCAGTATTTTTGATGGTTGATCCCAATGTTGTTTATAGGAAAAAAAAAGATAAACATATAGGAAGGATGGTAATTTTTTCAAGAAAAGGTGGCAACCCTATGTGCAGCCCCAGACAATTTTTCTTTTTTCCAATGTGGCCCACAGGTAGGGTTGCCACCTGGCCGGTATTTTTGATGGTTGATCCCAATGTTATTAATAGTAAAAAAAGATAAATATATAGGAAGGCCATTATTTTTTTCAAGAAAAGGTGGCAACCCTACCCACAGGGAAGCCAAAAGTTTGGACACCCCCGGTGTAGTTGATGCTAGCCATGTGTACAATGATCAGCTAAAAGAACTGTACAGAGGGGGTCACATGTACAAATGGGGATACTGATAATGAACAGCCCAGTGCTAGGGTGATGAGTTGGGGTGGTAAAAACACTACTGCATAAAGTAATGCTGGGAAGAGACTTTCCCTTATTCGTGGGCTTATTCAATACTAAAGGAAGAATGTCATTATCCCCAGAATGACGTACCTTTCTCCCAACATTCAGTCTGATGTCGTTTCTAATACAGAAGCTCATATTGCAGTTCTGTTCAGCTACTTCCGCATCTAGCGTCAAGCCCCGCCCTCCATTTTAGTTTACTGAGCTTTCCTTGTCTGTTGACCAGGGAAGACGTCAAAGAGGTGCCTGTTGCGCATGTCTGCCAGATCTACTGCCAGACAGAAGCCCGTGCGCATGTGCAGCTTCTTGCCAAGCGCGTTCCTGTCTGTGTGGCAAGTCTCTGTGGCGCGTTCCAGACCAGTTCAACCCGGGCACACGCCTGGAGGAGTCTTCATCATCATATCAGCTCTTATAATTCTGCTGCTGTTGTACTCAATATAAGTGTGTGTAATACAGTAGCAGCCGCTCATGACAGCGTTTCTTATAAGTTTTCGGTTACATTTGCCCCAGCAATTATTCACAGGAAAACACCAACCTTGTTTCAAATTAGCGTACCTACCAGAATTTGGCAAATAAAAAGAGGGACAAACTATTATGGACACGCATATTTTGTGGCCACACCCCCTAATTACCATGTTCATTTGACAAAATTTGTCCGGTTATGAAAGTTTGAACATATTTCTGTGTTTTTTTCCCTCCAGTTATTACAGTTGTGCTAATGAAGGTGAATTGCCCTTTAAGCTGTGAGACTAACTTTTCCCAAGAGACCTGCTTATCTAAATTGTTACAATTATTTATTTGCTTATCTCAAAATTGTTACAAGTATTTTAGCTGCACCTGGTGGCTGTTCTGGGCTCTCTGCCAAAACCAATTAAAGCTGACCATAGATGCAAAGATCTACCTGCAATATCAGGCGAACGATTGGACGTCCCCATCTCCCAACCTGCCACTAACAATTCAGATAAAATAAAGTAGTAAAAGAACAGATCAGCCAATGTTCTGCCCCTGAGAGCAATTGTACGAACACAGGTTGACACACAACATGCTGCATTTTTCCTGCGTTCGGCACCTACACCCGTCTGTGTGAGTACAACCCCCTTCAAAAGAATTGAGTTTGTCTACTCCTGCGCTCCCCTGCGGCAGAACGGAACAAAATGGAACGCAGGTAAAAACACCCATGATGTGTAAGAGCCATTAGTTGGAAACTTTGTATTTTTTCTGGCTGTCCAGTGCAGAGAAAGTCAGGAGTTTTCAGTAAAAACACAGGAATGAGGGTTGAGCTATGAAAAGCGGGCAGTGCCGGTCTTAAGCACATTGGACCAATTGGGCCCGCTCTTATGGGGGGCCCCGCTCCAGTGCGAGCTCTGATCCCTATTCCCTCAATTCCCCAGTAGCCCAGCCTACCCCTAATCCAGATTGGCCCAGCCCGCTCAGACCCGATTGGCCCAGGCCACAGCTGATTGGGCCAGCCTGCCCCCAAACCCAATTCAACCAGCCCGCCCCAATCCCAGTTGGCCCAAATAACAAGTGAAATACATTAATGTTGTAAATATAATTCATGGTGGCACACACACAGTTTACAGTGGTAACCAAAATGTGCACTTTTTTTTTTTTGCGCACATAGATTAAACAAAGTGAGAGAAAATTTTCTCCCAGTTTCCCAGCCTGCCCCCATCCCCAACTGGCAGCCGTCACTGGGACAGAGGGGAAAGCAGCCACTATTTGCCCACCCAGCTCTGTGACCCTGCGATAGACAGCAAAGTTCCTTTTAGGGGGCCCCGCCAAAATGGTTCCAATTGGGCCTGCACTTGCTACGACCGGCCCTGAAAGCGGGACTGTCCTGCTGAAAACAGGACATTTAGGAGACGTCATTGTAAAGCCACAATAATTTGATCACTACAGAGTAAGTTACTGCTAATTCTATGGAGGTATAATAAACAGTATTTTATTAATGAGGGTGCAGGGAGTTGTGCATGAGACAGGCTGGGGAGCAAGACCCTCTGGCAGGCCCAGACTGGCAATCTGTGGACTCGGGCAAATGCCCGATGGGCCAGTGGCCTTAAAATGTAAATGGACTGCTCACCTAAAAAATGCAAATTAGGTATGTCTTTAATATGTAAATGAGCCAATCACTTTAGAAATGTAAATGAGCTGTGTTTTTACTGAAAATTCCTGACTTTCTCTGCACTGGACAGCCAGAAAAGGATACAAAGTTTCCAAAGTTTCATAATAACCAGCCACAGCTAAGCCAGTGCCTGCATTTGTTAGTGCTCATGTCAGTACTGGCATATGGGAGGAACCAGGAATTCTGAGCAACTTCAGTTAGTAATATTAGAGTTGCTATCTACCCAATCCTTTATGATTATAATAGATATGTTGGTAACAGGAGGATCACTTCAGCCTCTATATGGAACACTGTGATATGCAGCATTAATTGCATTAAACAGCCTAGTCTATTCAAGTATGCCACACTTTGGCCCTGTGACACACATGGTAATTAAATTCCTCTTATCTGCCAGGGTTCATTGTCTAGCTGGGGGCATACAAAGGAAAATTTAGAACAGTGATCCCCAACCAGTAGCTCGTGAGCAACATGTTGCTCTCCAATCACTTGGATGTTGCTCTCGGTGTCCTCAAAACAGGTGCTTTTTTTTTAATTCCAGACTTGGAAGCAAGGTTTAATTGCATAAAAACTAAATATAGTACCAAGTAGAGTCTTATAGGTTGCCAGTCCTGTTAGGGGCTACCAAATAGCCAATAACAGCCCTTATTTGACTCCCAACCTGACTTTTTCATACTCGTTGTGCTCCCCAGCTATTTTTACATTTGAATGTGGCTCACGGGTAAAAAAAGGTTAGGGACCCCTGATTTACAATATACTGTATAAGTATAGGGCCACTAAACTATCATATAGAATAGTTGTGATACAAACTAGGGGGGGGTATTTGTTGCAAGGGCCAGTTCCAGCACATAGGGTAATATTGCTGGGGATTATATGGTAATGGACTCTTAAAATATCTATTAATTAACACTAGTTCTAGTTAACCTTGGGGTTGGAAATAGATTTCATGCATGTGAATACACGGGCTGCTTTGATACTTTTGTCAGGGCTGCTTTCTCCTCCCAGTCCAGCCCTGCCCTCTGGCTAATAAAATGTGTGAGAATCAGAATGGCTGGCTGTGCTGCTGGGACTTGTACATTAGGGTGAAGGTGCAGGGAGCTTTAAATCTTTATATGTAAATCTGTATATTCAGTGTATATATTACACAGTGCTGCTGCAATAATAACTTATAATACAAAAAAGCCATGAATAGCTTGTAAATTATATCCTTATAAACAGTGACTAGTGATGTCATCATTCAAAAGAAACACCTCATTTCTTTCCTTCTATTGTGTACACATGGGCTTCTGTATCAGACTTCCTGTCTTAAACCTCCAGGGCTAGGGCTTGAACATGCTCAGTTTGATCCTTTCTCCCTCTCCTCCTCCCTTTTCCCTCCTCCCCTCCCTGCTGTAATCTGAGCCCAGACCTATGAATGAGCAGGGAGAGACTAAGGAATGAAGTGATGTCACCCCAAGTTTATATGCAACACACAATTACCCACTTTCACACTGCCTTTCCAACAGGTCGGCCTGGTCACTGGCTAGAGAGATCGGCCACTCTCCAAAATACAGAAACAATGTAGACACCAGGACTCAGAAGGCCAATTCAAATGGGGCGAACCCCTGCAACTTTATTCCTCAGATGTAATGTTTCGTCATGTCTGACGAAGGGGGTTACCCCCGACACGTTACATCTGACGAATAAAGTTGCAGGGGTTCGCCCCGTTTGAATTGGCCTTCTGAGTCCTGGTGTCTACACTGACCCCAAGCTAATATGCCAGCTGCTATCCTAAACAAGCACAGAGAGCTTCTAGAGCAGTTTACTCAGGTTTGCTAAAACATTCTGCAGAATGAATATAGTCTTCTAGCTTGCACTATTGGCAATAAAATGCCTTTGTAGCTTTCCTTTTTTAAAGTACCATCTACATGCCTGGATTTGTATGCAGGCCACAAAGACCCGGGCCCAGGGCTGCAAGATTATAGGGGTGACATTCTGCCCATCTACATTCTCATTTTTGCAGAAGCACTGGGGATGAACAGGAGATTTGCTAATTCTTTAAATTTCCTGCATTTCTACGCTGCAGTATCCAAGCAGAAACCAGGACATACATGTGTTTGTAGGGTGTTTGCAAGGAGCACTCGCAGTGCCTTGGGTTGCCCGAATCAGAAATCTGGGCCTTACTGTCCATTACAGATTGTGCCCTATCCCATGGGATAAATCAAGTGAAAGAATGGAACACAAGGGTATCAAGGCAGTTTATTTGCTGACAAAAACTCATCTTCATTCTGAGCCTGGAACATGAAAGTGGCAACAGAATGCTAAAGTCCTATCTAGATTCCACTGTCTGCTGGTTAAAAAGACCTAACCACATAGACTTGAACATTTACTAAGGGTCCAAATGAATTTTCAAATAAAATTTTTTAAATTTTAAGTTTGAAGTAATTTTGGGCTACTTTGACGAATAGCCCAAAATTCGATTTGAATGGTGAAAATTCGAATTTCGAAGTATTGTCTCTTTAAAATCCGTCTCATTTGACACTTTTAGCCTATGGGGGACCTCCTAGAACCTGTATTTAGGAATTCCTAGGAAACTGAAGGATTTTTTTGAAAATCGATTGACTCATTCAAATCAAACAATTCTTATTCGATCGAAAAAGAATCAATTCCATCCATTTCCGATCAACAATGCCTTTCAAAAAAAATTTTTACTTCGAAAATTGACCCTTAGGGGCAGATTTACTATTTCGAATTTAAAAAAAATTTGAAACTTGGGTCATTGAATTTTTTTTTGGGAGGCCATTTTCGAAAATTCACCTATTTCGATCGAACTGGTCCATTTCCAATCGAATTCGAATTGTTCGATTGCATCGTTCGAATCAAATGATTCAAACAATATTCAAATTTTTTTTCGGATTTCCAAGCCTTAGAAAAATTTTCAGGAAAGCTTCCAGGAGGCTACAATGGCAACTCGGCAGCTTTAAGGTGGCAAACTGTCGAATTCAAGTTTTTTAAAGAGACAGTACTTCGAAATTCGAATTTTCAAATCGAATTTTGGGCTATTCGATAGTCGAAGTCACCCAAAATTGCTTCATGCACCAAAGTTATCCAAGGCATGAGTCATAAACAGGAATCTTGATTTTTAATACTGTGACCTGTCATTTTGATCATTTGAAAAAGGGAGGTATCTTAAAACGTTGTGATTACAATGAAGGTTCTTGCAGGATTTTGTCAGTAGCTCGACATCTGTTTACTTGAGTGTTCCATGGTATTATCTAAATTTTGTAAGGGCCCTTACACACGGGCGTTTGTGACCTGCTCTCCCCTGCGTTCAATTTGGCTGTGTTCAGCCGCAGGGGAGCACAGGTCTCGAAGCACCTCATTCTTTTCTATGAGGTTGTACCCACGAGACGCGTGTAAGCGCCAAACGCAGGTTCAGAAGCAGCATGTTTGTTAAGGGATTTCTTTCTCTTTTACTGATCCCTTTTTACTCGATACAGGTATGGGACTTATTATCCAGAATGCTCAGGATCTGGGTTTTTCCGGATAATGGATCTTTCTGTAATTTGGATCTTCATACTTTATGTCTATTAGAAAATTATGTAAACATTAAATAAACCCAATAATGGTTTTGCTTCCAATAAGGATTCATTATATCTTAGTTTGGATCATTTAGAACCTACGGTTTTATTTTTACAGAGAAAAAGGAAAGACATTTAAAAAATTTGGATTATTTCATTATAATGGAGTCTATGGAAGACAGCCATTCCGTAATTCAGAGCTTTCTGGATAACGGGTTTCTGGATAAGGGGTCTAATACCTTTATACCAATGCCATCCTGCATTTATGGTTATATTTATCTATTCTACATCCATGACTTCTGCTGTGCTCAGGGCCACCATCAGAAATCACAGCAAATTTTTCTAGGCCCCCAAATACATACATTTCTTTCCATAGTTGCAATGGCAGCATTAGAAGTGCTACCAATCACCAATCAAGTGGCTCTTTATGGGAGTTATTTAGTAAAGGGCGAGTTGTGTTCTTCCCAAATAAATTTGAATTTTTTTTAGGGTAGTTTCAGTAAAAACAAGTTTTCAAGATTTAGTATGCACCTAAGCTCCAAAAATGCTCCAGCTAAAACCATGTTGAGTTCACGTAGAAGTCAATAGCAGAGGTCCCTTGAATCATTTGGAGATGATTTTGTGTTTTTTTTAGTGGTTTGCAGTTGAAAACTCAAGGTATTCAAGGTTTTTTTCACAGATAATTTCATAATTTTGAGTTTTTCCCCAAGTGCTCCTCAGGCAACCGGGCCAGCCACATTGTCCCCTCCGCTGTGCGCTCCTATATGAGCACGTGCACATGCGCACTTGTACATGGCTGCACACTTGTGCACTGACCGGCTGCATCATGCCCTGCGCTTACGTGCACATGTGCGCAAACAAGTGGAACGAGCAGGACTGCAGACCAGACTGCAGCAGTGAAAGGTACGTGCCTGGTGCCCTTCAAGCTTTGCGCCCTAGGCACGTGCCTACTTTTCCTACCCCTATTTATGACCTTGAGTTTATTTGTGGTAGAAATTACCTCACAAACTCAACCTTTGATAAATATGGCCAACTTTAGTATAGCTGGAGCTGGCTTCATATCTGATCTTGTTCATTTTATAAATCCAAGTGGGTGAACAGCGTATTGGTGTTTTGGTGCCAAATTCTGCTCAGGGCTGCACCACTTTAAAGCATTACAGTAAGCCCAATGTATCTACTTAAGGCCCCCTTACACGGGGCGATAAAAGCTGCCGACAGGCCAAGTCAGCAGTTTATTGGCCCATGTGTGGGGCCATTCAACGGGCTTCTGGACGGAAGTCAGCCAGATCTCAGTCGGGCAGGTTAAAAAATCCCGTCCGATCACGGCCGCATCTAGTGCGTGTATGTGGTCCCTAGGGCCCACGATCGCATCAGCCTGATATCGCTCACTTCAATGTGGGCATATCGGAGATAGATCTCTACGTCTATGGCCGCCTTTAGCCTACCTACTCCTTTACGTGTCTTTACTTGCATTAAATGTGTCTTTAAAAGAGTGTTACCTTTTAGTATGTCATAGAATGGCTATTTTTCATAAATATCAAAATGTGACAGAAATGTTACATATAAAGATAAAAAATAAGGATTACTGTACATATGTATCCAAATATTACCACAGTGAATAGAAAAAGATGTTACCATGCTGGAAAGTTGAAGATTTGAGTATTCAGATATTTCACCAAAGCCACCAATTTTGGAAAAACCTTGCAACTCAGTAGTTTGGAGCAGAAAGGCATGGGTACCCATTTTATATTTGGTAGAAAGTGTACTTTCCAAAAATATATGGTTTTGGGGGGGTAAACATGTATTTCTGTGTTTTTACCCCACAAAAAAATGCAGCTAATGTGTTGATTTTTCATTAGCTGAAGTTACACACAGGACTATTTGTATGCGCTAAATTAGTTTTAGGGCCTCTAAATTCCAGATACTTTGGTAAACCTATGAACAATGGGATTCAAACTGTTTGGAGGACCCTTGGCAATAATATTTAGGGTGCCTTGTCTTGGTATCTAATAATACATTGTAACAAGTAGGTAAATCAGCACAATTAAGCCTTTCCAGTGAGTGCTTCACTCCTCCTAAAATAGATGTACCAGGCATCCAGATTATCAGTATTTCATTGGAAGAGAGGAGATCACTTCAAACGCAGATTAACTGCTTGTGGTTGGTGTTTATTTCAGACTGCTGTACACAACATGTTTAATATTGTGAGGTTAGACTATTATTACTATAGTGACAGAAGTCAAATCCTTGGGGGGAATCTATATCTATGTCATGTTTTTCGTCACAATTCGACTGAGAGGTTATTTAAAGGGCCTGTCAACCCCAAAAATATATTTTTTCCTAATAAAAGAAAACATGATTATAAACAACTACAATATACATTCATGACACATTTTCAATGGTTTTTAAGTGATTTGTACATGTATTGCTTCTGAAAGCAGTGTATGTCTGTGGCTCTGGCCTTTGAAACAACGTAACATAAGCCAACTGATTAACAGACCTGTCTTGCAACATTGTTTAAAATGTAATAACCAGGAATTATATAAATACTGCTTTCAATAACAATTACATTTACAAATAACCTTTAAAGCAATTTTTAATACATTAATTTTGAAAAGTTGCTTAAAATTGTGTTTTCTTTTATTAGGCAAAACGTAATTTTTTTGGGGTTGACATGTCCTTTAAGAAAACATATTAAATCGAGTGGTTCCGACCTGAAAATTCTAATTGTATTCGATTCATATGAATCGAGTTTTACTCCTGAAAGAAACCTCACATGTCAGGAAGGCTATTAACATCTCAAAATGCCTAAACGGACCCCTGCCATTTACTTGTACACAAACTCGGCAGGTTTTACTGTGGCCATACATGGTGAGATCTGCTCATTTGGTGATGTCGCCAAATGAGTGGATCTCTCCCGATATGTTCACCTTGAGGTGGGCGATGTCGGGCTGATCCAATTGTATCAAATCACAATGGAGGTAATACAGGTGGTCAGATCCGACTGGATTTATACGGGTGCGATCCGACGGGATTTTTAGCCCTGTCTGATTGACATCTGCCCAACAACCACTTTAATATAGCTACACCAGCAGAGACTGATCCAATGAGGGGGTTAGGTGGGTTGTGGTATTTAAAATTCCTGTGAATCCATGTCATTTAATTATAGTTTCCACATCGTTGATTGAAATCCTGCGGCTTCTGTTACTGTTAAACTCATTAACTAAATGCTTCAGTGTCTTCCGTGATGTATAATTCCTGCCACGGTCCCTAAATCATTAAGTAACTAAAGTGCTTTTTACTGGAAGAATGCAGAGAAGCATCTTTGAGCGCATTAAAGTGTATGTATATTATAAACACACAAAAGGAAACACTCAGAGGGCGGCAATATAATTCAGCTAATCCAATTTGTTTTAATTTATGTTTTAATATACCTTTCAAACTGGCTTACTTTTTAGCATTAAATGTTCAATTCTTAAATTTATAGGTGGGAAAATCAAACCCTTCTTTCTGTATGCCATAAAACCTCAGTGCCATATGCTGTTCTTGCAAATCACACACACAAAAAAATGCCAACGCAGCTGCTACTTCTCCTTCATGAACTTTGAATAACTCTTTAAAAGACAGCAGCTGAAATTGACTATTCCATGAGCTTGAAGTGGAGCTGGCAATACTTCACCCATATATCCAGTAACAGGACTGCGGCAACAAAAGACCTCAAGTAACCTTCCCCCATGTTATTTATTATCACTTTCCAGAGCCATGGAAAATGAACTTTAGAAACTTCTGCACTGATGGCAATAGGGAACAGCAAGAAAAGCTGGGAATCAGCAAATCTATTGTGTTGTGCTGACAGAAAGATACTGTTACAACACACTTTAGCTGCCAACTTGCTGCAGTCACTCAATCCATCATGGTGGGCTGCTGGATCACAAGCCAGTGAAACTCAGCCTGGCGTGTTATTTTAGTCTTAGAGGACTGTGAGATAAACAGGGCATGAACTGGCCCCCTGGCAGGGGGTCGACCCCTGGCGCCCTCATTAAAGTGCCAATCAAAAAGAGTAATGAAACAGGGGAAAGGAATCCTAGTGCTGTGGCCTTCCATTGCTGTCAAACGGTGAAGCTTTCAGCAGCCATAATCTGAGCAGATTCTCTCACAAAAACCCTCTTCCTCCTACTGCTGCCTGTTGCTGGTTATATCAAGAAATGTTTAACATACAATCACTATTCAATGGTCAAGGAAACCATGGCCTTAAAGTGGACCCGTCACCCAGACACAAAAATCTGTATAATAAAAGTCCTTTTCAAATTAAACATAAAATACAATTTCAAATTTTTATTAAAGCATTCATAGCTGTTTAAAGCTCATTTAAAAATCCCAGCTGTCAATCAAATATTGTCTGCCACTCCTCTATGCCTTAGGCATAGAGGCGGCGCGGAGAATTACTTTCACTTTCCATTCAGCACTTCCTAGATGTCACTGCTCCCCACACATTCCCCCAGTTCTCTTAACCATTTAATTGTGTAACCAGGACATGGGGATAGACATCGGGTCCCCCATTCTGGTGCACAAACAAGATTCTGAGATGATGCAAGGCTTGTCTTAATAACAATGTCCACAAAATGGCTCCTGCCTGCTTGCTAGAATTATGAATTCCCAGACTGAAGAAAACAATAATAAAATTATTTATATAGTGTAATAAATGCTCATTTTGCTTGACTAATGTGATAAAATATAATTTTGAATTTTTTTTGGGGTGATGGGTCCACTTCAAAGAGATACTGACACCTGAAATTAAACTCTTTTTTTACATCTACTTATATATACAGCATATATGAACGTGTATACTGTACCTTAGTCATATAATGCAGTAGGAGTGAAGCACAGAAAGAAAGTGATACGCACCGCCAATACAAAATTAAAGAGATACTGACACCTGAAATTAAATTCTTTTTTACATCTATTATAATATTGGCTTTGAAAGCTACTTCTAACTTTGCCATAAAGTATTTGCATGAAGCTTTTACATTACCTGTCTGATCCCCCATGTTCCTGTATGACGGTGGCTGCCATATTTGTGCAGCAGGAGTCCGTTAGCATTAGAAACTGTAATTAACAGGCTGAGATGGGACAGTCAGGTTGGCAAAGTCAGAGTGTCAGAGAGTCAGGCTTAGGAACTTCAACTAACAATTATATACAAAAACAAACCTCTCAGCAAAAAAATCATCAACATGACCTATAAGTAATATTGAGGGGCAGATTTACTAAGGGTCGAATTCGACCATGTGAATAGATGGGAATTGTTGGGGAAGTAAATTCGAAGGATTTTACCGCAATTCGATTGGTCGAACGATCGAACAGGAAATATTCGATTGAATATTTTTATTCGATCAAAAATAATGAAACCCAATTCGGTAGCTTTGATCTGGCAAACTAGGCAGTTGAATAAAAATTTAAAGGGGAAGTAATTCGACAGTCAAATAGTTTAATATTCAAATAGATTTTTATTCAAATTATTCGAATCATTCGATTCGATCGAGTTTTCAAAATTCACTGGTCGAAGTGGTCGAAGTGGTCTTCAAAAACATTCAAAAATTCTAATCTTTTTGAAAATTCAAATTCTTGATGTGACTTTAGTAAATCTGCCCCTTAATGTACATTCACGTGTTAAAAAGTCATTTTTTAGTGTCAGTATCACTTTATATGCATCCAGACTATGCATTATTTATCAGCTATCTTAGAGGATAAACTTGATCTTCATACTTCCATATGGTCACCCTGGGAAAGATTCTTAATGTCCTGGATATGACTGTGATCAGACTTTGTACAGACTTCCATTACCAATAATTTCCTTTTTTTTTGTTTCTATTATGTATATTATTATTATTTCTGTAACCTTTTCTTTTTATTTACGTTTTCTTATGTACTTTTAAGTTTATTCATTTGCTGATAGTTGCTATAAATACCATAAATAAAGAGTTAAAAAAAAAAATAACAAATGTGTTGATCAAATATCGGTTCATTGTGTACTTAAGAATTGAAAATGTGCATAATGATTATAAACCAGAAAGTAAACCCAAAATAGCTTAATTGCATGACTAGAAACTGATTTCAGTAATTGGTCACAATCCCAATTTGTCCAGCAGATTGTAAATTGTAAGGCCAATACCCCACCAAAAAAAGTCAGTACCATATAAATGTAATGTTTTGGTACTATAACTGCTGGTAGGATACTGCGAGGTACATTGCAGCAAGAACTGGAAGAATCTGTTGAATCATGAATCAGTACACATAAATTAAACTTATGTCAGCTCCTTATTATTTTGATTTATTATGCTGACCTCTTTCCATTAAACCTCAAGTCTTTAAAGCAGGTTTTCCTTTCGTAGCCTTTGTAAACCCCCCCCCCCACCGTACTTACCGGTTACTTAGCATGGAGTGGATTTACTTTCTCTCCTCCTTAAAGACCACAGCATGCAGTCTTGACCCATTTGTACACGCCTGAGCAGAAACCATTAAAGGGATTGTTCACCTTTGAGTTAACTTTAAAGGAATTGTTCGGTATAAAAGTAAAAACTGGGTAAATAGATAGGCTGTGCAAAATAAAAAATGTTTTCAATATAGTTAGGCAAAAATGTAATGTATAAAGGCTGGCGTGACTGTAAGTCTAACAAAACACTACTTCTTGCTTTTCAGCTCTCTTTGTTTACACTGACTGGTTACCCTGGTTACCAGGCAGTAACCAATCAGTTAATTGAGGGAGGGCCAGATGGGTCATAACTGTTGCTTTTGAATCTGAGCTGAATGCTGAGGATCAATTGCAAACTCACTGAACAGTTATGTCCCATGTGGCCCCCCTTCAAGTCGCTGACTAACTCAGATTTAGGGAGCTGAAAAGCAGGAAGTTGTGTTGTATTCTGTTATATTAGACATCCAGTCACTCCAGCCTTTATACATTACATTTTTGGCTAACTAACTATATTAGAAACATTTTTTATTTTGCACTGCCTATCTATTTATCCAGTTATTTTACCATGAACTGTTCCTTTAAGTATGATGTAGAGAGTGATATTCTGAAAAAAACTTGCATTCGTTTTCATTTTCCATTATTTGTGGTTTTTGAGTTATTTAGCTTTTATTCAGCAGCTCTCCAGTTTGCAATTTCTGCAATCTGGTTACTAAGGTCCAAATGATCCTAGCAACCATGCATTGATTTGAATGAGAGACTTTAATATGAATAGGAGAGGACTGAATAGAAAGATGAGCAACAATAACAATACTTTTGTTGCCTTACAGAACATTTGTTTTTAGATGGGGACAGTGACCCCCATTTGAAAGCTGGAGTCAGAAGAAGAAGGCAAATAATGTAAAAACTATAAATAATAATGAAAGTCAGTTAAAAACTTACTTCTATAACATACTAAAAGTTAACCAGTCCATTTAAAGAGTCATGAAGTTAGCCAAGTAGATATAGGAAATAGTAAGGGAGAGATGTAATGTGGACCTAGTCCTAGACTATAACTTGTGCACACACCTTGCTAAGGAATTAGTGTGAGAATTTACTTGTATGCTTTAGCCTCGAGCTGTGAAATAGTTCCACACTAGCTGAAATATACAGTACAACTGGTGGGAAAGGTATGTATTTGTAATTCGTGCTGTGCTCTATCTGCTGCACCTTAACGGGATGGTGTACCTTTAAGTTAACCTTTAGTATGTTATAGAATGTCTAATTCTAAGCAACTTTTCAAATGGTCTTAATGTTTTCTTTTTTAATATAGTTTTTGAACTATTTCACTTTGTCTACTGACTGTTTCCAGCTTTCAAATGGGGATCACTGGCCTCCATCTAAAAAACAAATGCTCTGTAAGGCTACACATGTATTGTCACTGCTACTTTTTATTACTTATTTTTCTATTCAGGCCTCTCTTATTCATACTAGTGCATGGTTGCTAGGGTAATTTGGAACAGTAGCAACCAGAAACTGAAAACTGGAGAGCTTCTGAATAAAAAGCTAAATGACTCAAAAACCACAAATAATAAAAATAGAAAACCAATAGCAAATTGTCTCTGAAGATCACATTCCACATCATACTAAACGTTAATTAAAAGGCAAACAATCCTGTTAACGCTGTGCCCAATAACTTTCAGTAACTTTGGACTATAGAGAAGGAGACAATTATGACTTGTGAGTAGTGGAAGTCCTCACCAGGGGCTATACTTTTTCCATTAGTGGCTCTGAACTGCTATACAAGCTTTTCCCCTGCTTGTGTGGCCACACCACTGGATATATAGTGATGACCTACTATTAATATGTACATCCTTCAAGTAGAGGAGAGAAGCAAAAACCCTTCAAATGGGAGGCCAGGGTCTTTCTATTTCTCTGTTTTGTGAACCTTTTCTAAGCCTAGCTGCACAGTTTAGCCCTGGGAAGCGTCCTGACTCCTTTTCATTGTGGGATTAGTTTCTATTAGGTCATTATATTTAGTGCATGGAAATGATGCCCTGGACAACTTCTTTTCTTGCTTCTATATAGAGGCTGACAGGCTGAATTAGCTTCACTCTTATGCCAAATGATTTCAAACTCACAGCTAACCACAATGTAGTTATTTTTACTTGCTTTAATGTAGCCTTCTTTCATGAAAGGTCTGTAAATAGTAGGAAAGCTACAGACTACAATTAGCCTTTATAAAGTGTTATTGGCTCAGAAGCCAAGGTTTTGCAGAAGCAGCAAAACTTTTATTAGAGATTATGTATGTGACCAAGTGGACAATACTAATGGGGATTAAACTTCACAATGAGATGCTGTCCTCAAGCCCAAAACATAAACTGATGGTAGTGACACATGCTAAAGCCCAGAGACTGGAAATAATGAGCCAAGGGCAGTCTGTAGACAAGGAACTAGAGTCACAGCGACACCCAAAGTACCTGCTCCAAAATCATATCTTTTTATAAAGGGGTTGTTCACCTTTAAATTAACTTTTTGTATGCTGTAGAGAGGGATATTCTGAGACAATTTGCAATTGGCTTTAATGTTTTATTATTTGTGGTTTTTGAGTTATTTAGTTTTTTTAGTCAACAGCTCTCCACTTTGCAATCTCCATTTTGCAATCTCCAATTTGTAATTCCCCTAGTAACCATGCATTGATTTGAATAAGAGACTGGAATATGAATAGGAGAGGCCTGAATAGAAAGATGAGTAATAAAAAAAGCACCAATAACAATAAATGTGTAGCCTTACGAATTTGTTTCTTAGATGGGGTCAGTGAACCCCATTTGAAAGGAAGAAAGTATCTGAAGAAGGAAGCAAATAATTGAGAAACTATAAAAAAGAATGAAGACCAAATGTAAAACCATGCACCTGGGATGTAAGAATATTCAAGCCACTTATACCCTTAATGGGACTACACTAGGCAAATCCATTATGGAAAAGGACCTTGGAGTCCTTGTAGATGATAAACTTGGCTGTAGCAAGCAATGCCAGTCAGCAGCATCAAGGGCCAATAAGGTCTTGAGCTGTATTAAAAGGGGCATAGAGTCACGGGAGGAGGGGGTCATTCCTCCAATTTATAGAGCACTGGTAAGGCCACATGTAGAATATGCCGTACAGTTTTGGTCTCCCTCACTCAAACAGGACATTATTGTATTAGAGAGGATACAGAGAAGGGCAACTAAGCTGGTAAAAGGTATGGAAAAATCATAGCTATGAGGAAAGACTGGCCAAATTGAGGATGTTCACGCTGGAAAAGAGGCGCTTTTGGGGTGATACGATAGTTATATATAATAAATAAGGGGATCATATAATAATCTCTCTAATGCTTTATTTTTCATTAGGTCCTTCTATCTGACAAGAGGACATAGTATTAGTTGATCCAGGGACTAGTCCGATTCGGGGAGATTCGTCGCCCCTCCCTTCCAGCTGCTTAATGAAAAATCACCTGCGCCTATTCATACTCGGCGCTGTGCTTTACCAAAATCGCTCGAAATTGCCTAAAGAGGCAACTTCGGAAAACGCAGCGCCGCATGTGAATAGGCGCAGGCGATTATTCATTAATCAGCTAGAAGGCAGGGGGAAGCAGTTCGGGAGATTAGTCGCCCCAAAGAAGAGGAGATTAGTCGCCAGGCAGAATTTTCCCGTCTGGCCTAACCCTGAAAGTGTAAATAGGTCAAAATGATATCTAGCTCATAGATGTCCACTTGGACAACATTTAAGTAAAACTAAACTATTTTATTAAACCATCATTTGTGTTGGCCACTGAAAGTATTAACTGTTCAGCTTACCTTGTAAATCGTCCCATTTAACCTCTTGGTTTTCTATGTAGTGAGACAATGTCATTTTGTGCTCTCCCTGCCTTCTCTGCATTGTGATTTGGTGACTGACACAAGCACAAGACAAAGTGGGGGCCATTTACATCTGCCAACACAGTTGCTATTGTGCATATTTCCCTGCAGTGTGTAAACCTCAAATATTTAGGTATCAAAAAGCAGTCTTTGCATTTCTGTATAGTTGTGTGCTCAGCACCTTAATTGCACCAGGTGACTGTTATAGTTCTGGAATTCAGGACCAAAAACACTGCATTATGGGAAAAATATAGGAAAAAAACAGGGTCAGCAAATGGAGGGGGAGAAATTGTGGTGCAGAGTAAGTGTTTTTGAGTTGTTCCACTAAAAACAGATACTCATAGGAATGCCAAAGCATTATTTTCAATATTTTGCCAGAAGAATTGAACACATATGAAAAAATGAAAAAGGTAGTGATATTATTTATTCCACTTAACATAACTAAAATGCCTTACGCATAAGCCTTTATTAGGATGTTATTGTTGCCAGCTCAGATGTGAAATATAACTTTAAACAGAAATTTTGGCACAAGACGCAAGATTTTGAGCTGTCCATGTACAGATAAAGGTTATTTCTGTCATATTTTACATACAAATCAATCAGATTTTGGAGGATATTAAATGGTACTGACTTTATATGTTCACTTTTTAATTTCCTATGCCTTTGTCCTGCTGTCTAAGTGAACACAAACAGCTCGAGGTATTTCAGCAAAGGTAAAAAACCAGTTAGCTAGCAGTCTAGACAAGCCTTGTAAATTTCAAGTGTAAAATATTTTAATGCAAAGTAAAACTTTTCTATAATGTCTGACAAGCTCCATTGTTAAATTATACCAAAAACACATTGTACCAATGTACCCGGAAGGCATTACCTTTCCTTAGTTCTCCAGTGACTCAGTTCAGAAGGCTTTCTCTCCGCACATGCTTGAGAGCCACCGGGCAAGGATAGAAATATTTCACGTACACGGTATGAACGCCATGTAAGCAGTTTGTAGGGATCTAATTAGAGGGACGTTATGGGCTTGTGGCGGGCATAAGAACACAAAACGAGTTTGATTGGAATGTTATTGTAAAGTAGCATTGAAACCGCACAATAAAAAGTTTAATTGTTTGGCTCCAGTCACTGAGCTGAAAAATGCAACTCCAAAGTGAAAACATACCGAGCAATTAAGAGTGGCTTAATACTTATGGCTTATCCCTCTGGAAATCTGACTGTGCAGGTTTTTCTGAGCAAAATCACAAACTACATTCTATTTGTGTATAGTCCAGATAGACACACACATATATATATTTCTTCTGTGTTTTACAGGAAGCAACTTCCACCCGGGAGAAGCAGTTCCTGGGAGAGGTTTTTCTCTGTGTCCGCCCGGTTCTTCTAAAATCAAAGAGACATGAGCATGAGGCCTAAATAGTATTATTAGAATAATCTCAAGGAAATAACTGTTTAATGTGAAGGTCAGAAGGCATCCAAACAGAACAAGGCCGATTAAGCCAGAAGTCAGCTGTACAGCTGTTGTAGGCTGGGGGAGACGGGACTTCAGCCAACACAAAGAAATTGTATAGAACCACAGAAAAGAATGTGGCTGTGTAATGGATTCTAATTTATTTAATGTATATATAGTTATTAAGATTATGTTTTAGCTTAGTGCCAATGAGCCAAACACAGAGCAGGAAATACTATATTATCATTGTTGCCCACTAATGTAGCATTTTTTGGTAGTCTTTAGTCTGGAGGTGCAACGAAAAGATCCTTTCAATAGCTAGAGAATAGTGATGGGTGAAACGGCTGCGTTTTGCTTCACCAAATTTTTCGCGAATTTCTAGAGAAATTAGCAAAACAGCGAAAAGTTCGCAAAACGCCGCCACATCTCGTTTTGAACGCGGGCGTCCATATTTGGACTCTGTGTCCATTGCCAGCGTAGAAAAAAACAGACACCGTCAATGGGCGCCAGTTTCCAATAACAGACGCCCGTGTCCAAAACGAGACGCGGGAGAATTTTCGCCAGGCAAAAATTTGCTGGCATTTCGCGAATTTATTCGCCTGTGGCGAATCGCAAATTTGCTGCAGGCGGATAAATTCTCCCATCAGTATTGAGAATTCTACCAGACCGGGCAACCTCAATAACCAAGAGAATTACATCAGTACAATACTTTACTTGAACTTACTCTGTACTGAGGGTGATTGCAAAGCGTAATATTAGTCCTTTCCATTGTATAACATTAAGATCACTGAATAAAAAACCTATTATGTGCAGCGATCCGGCTTAATCGTGGGAAATTGTTCCCTAGAGTAGCACAGATTTAATTGGGGGTGACAAATATTACCTTATTCCATCCCCCTTGCATGACAACTAGGTCTGAAAGTTTTTTTACACCATTTCTTCAATTTTGTAACTGCAGGTGCCGTTTGAACAGAGTGTAAGTAAGTAGCCAAAGCATTGCAACATACATAACACAGTAAGAAAGAACGGATATCATTTGGGGAGAAGTTCTATAATTATGCTCCTGCCCTGTTATTCATGTTTCCATTGGTCCTTTAGGTCTCTCAATTCCATGTACTCATAGCACCAGCACTCGAGCATTGTGGGTAATTCAGTTATCTCAAAACCCATTATCCAGAAAGCTCAGAATTAACGACTTGGCCATCTCTCATAGACTCCTTTTTAATGAAATAATTCAACTAATTATACAATAATTCAATTTCTTTTTCTCTGTATTAATAAAACTGGACCTAGTGTACTTTCTTACTTGTACTCATTCTTACTGAAGGCAAAACAAGCCTATTGTGTTTATTTAATGTGGGTTATTTACTAAACCATGATTTTTTCTGCCCAAAAAAAAACTAGTATTTTTCAAGGAAAAAAAACCCCTCACATTTTTTGAGATTTATTATACCCAGAAGCTGTCTAAATCCGAATATCTACCATTTCAAACCTGTCGAGGTAACGTAGAAGCCAATGAGAGCCGTTTACATTTTGAAGATATTGTGGTCTGCAATGGGTTTCATCTGATAAAAATTCTGGGTTTTCGGGCAATAACCCAAGAAGAAAAAAAAAACATGATTTGGGTGGCAAATCCAAAAAATATGTACAATTTGGCTTTTATTGAGTTTTATCCCGGCTTTTTCAAGCTATTTTATTTTGATAAATAAGATAAAATCGTGGATGGGAGTTTGATTTAATAAAATATGGGATAAATTTGAGTATTAATAAATAAATCCAGATCCAAATTACAGAAAAGATCCTTCATCTGGAAAACCCCAGCCTTTCCTTAGTTCTCCAGTGAATCAGTTCAGAAGGCTTTCTCTCCGCACATGCTTGAGAGGCACCGGGCAAGGATAGAAATATTTCATGTACACGGTATGAACGCCATGTAAGCAGTTTGTAGGGAACTAATTGATAGACTAATGGATCTGGAAAACCCCAGCTCGCAAGCATTCTGTATAAAAGGTTGCATACCTGTCCTGTACAAGACACACACATATATCAGAAGCCACATATTCCTATACATACCATATACCTACAGGTTGCTTATTTATTGTCTGCATCTGGTTTGGTGTCCCCAAGCTGATGCAGCAAATTGATTTGGTCTCAGATAATCAGTAATATGAGTGCAAATAAGCAGTGTAATGTGATAGAAGGTGCATAACTGGCCGAATTCTAGTAAACCACTGAAATCAGAGGATACCTGATATTTGCTTGCTATGCATAACCAGTTCAGTAGCAAATATTTCACTTATTATTACATTACTCCTATAGAATTCATTAGGTTAAGTGAAGAAGCAATTACGTAGTAGTATTAAATGACATGTAAACCCTCCCCACAAAAATGTAATCAGTGAACAGCTTCTTTGAAATCTTTAGATAACTGCCACTCTGGTTGTTAAAAGGTTAACAGTAAAGTTGCAGCATTCCCTTCATAACTTAGAATTCCTTCTCCTTCTCTAACCTACTCCTCCTCCTCCCTCAGGAATTTGCTTTGAGGCTTGACTCATGAGCATGCTCAGTACTTCTCAGCTCAGATTACTAAACACACCCTCTAGAAAAAAAAGATTATTATAACAAGTTTGCCCAGGAGCAGTAACCCATAGCAACCAATAAGCAGAAGGCATTTAATGGTCACCTGTTTGAAAGCAAACTTCTTATTTGGCTTGATTTGTTACTGCTCCTGGGGAAATTTAGTGTCCTTTATATGGGGTTATGGCTCTAAAAGTAGAGCAGAGTAGCCCAAAAGGTAGATCCTAAAGGAAAACTAAAGCCTAACTAAAGAAGTAGGTTAGAAATGTTGTACATTATGTTTTGTGCTTCTGTACCAGCCCAAGGCAACCACAGCCCTTTAGCAGTAAAGATCTGTGTCTCCCCAGTAGATGCCCCAGTAGCTCCCCATCTTCTTTTCTGCTGATTCACTGATTCACATGCTCTGTGCTGCTGTCACTTACTGAGCTTAGGGACCCACTCATAATATACAGTACACATAGAATAGAAATGTCTCAATATAAGGCTGATTAGTCAGTAATTAATAAAGTCACAATTTAATAATCACTGATCCCATCTAAAAAACAAATGCTCTGTAAGGGGGCAAATTCATTGTTACTGTTCATATTCCAGTCTCTTATACAAATCAATGTATGGTTGCTAGGGTAATTTGCACCCCCCCTATTTGAGGATACTAGTCTCTACCAACACCCATGAAAATAATTCTCCTACAGCCAGCAAACTGCAGAGCACTGAGACAAGAAAAAGGCCCATGGACCCAGAATGAATTCACTGCCACAATGTTATTTTGCTGAGGCAATACCCCACTCCATACAGTGCAATAGAAACTGTTTTGTAGGATTCCTACATGGACATTTTCTGCTACTGATCTTCATAAGTGCAAACAGATAAAGAAAGGCCATTTCTTCTTAACAATTATTTGCCAAAACCATCTGGAGGAATTGATCAGTCTCACTGCGTTCTGTGCATATTTTGTTTTCAGACTGTAGAATATTTTAGATTACATCTTTTAATCTTTCTCTTGTCCTTTCATTGACCCGTGCATTTTCTAAGGGAAAAAACATGCCTGTGCTCTGTTTACTTCTCTCTCTATGAGATACGTATTCGTTCAAAGGAAAAAAAAGCAATATACGAGCACTGCCGAGCAGAACTGTATAAGCATGGGAACAATTACATCTGTCAAGCAGCAGATTCCTGTGAAAATGTATGCAAGTCTTCCTGAACAATGTTATGCTCTATAAGCTCCATACTCGTTTGTATAAAGAGTTCTGATGGATTGGAAACAACTGAACTGTGATGATATTTAGCAAACTGGCATGACTGATTAACAAAACAGACGGTTTTGCCACATACTTTGGTGCTAAACATCATGACTTGCGTTATTAAAGCCTGACATGGGCAAAGTGCATGAGAAGGTGAGAAGGACCAAGGTGGCTGTAAATAGAAACACAGCAAGATATGGGGAAAATAAACAGCAAATGACCTGTAGGGAGGAAGGGGCCTCTAACACACAAGCTTCTTATAAAGATTGGGGAAAGCTTAAACTTGCTTGCTATTAGCCAGAAAGTAATAGGACCCTGGCTGTAAAACAGATAGTGGGCTCAAGATAGTGGATGACAATTTACACATAAGAGATTTGGCACTTGTACAATTATAAGAACCAGCTTTATGATGGGAGGAAATATCTGGCCACGATATCATTTGGGAAGGTTTCAATTTTTCCAGCGACGACCTGTCCGAGCCCATTGGTCCTCATTGTAATCCTGCCGTTGGTGGGCATATAGAGGAAAGATCCTCTCATTTGGTAATGTTGCCCGACGAGAGGATCTCTTTGTGTAGCCACAGCTTAACATTCTGCAAATTTGGCTGATGATCTGCACCTATTCAAGCCCATAGGGAGAGGATCACCTTAAAGCACTGGTGTGGCTCCTACCCAGCTGGTTTTGAAGACAGAGATCTAGATAATTTTTTTGGTCAGATATCTATGGGGGAGGCCCTATACACTGGCAGACAAACTTAGCCTTAATCTGTAATTTAAAACTACACTATTACAGAATGCATTTTAGGACATCGTCCTGTCAAAATGATGTTCTACATGCGCCGTCCTCAATTGCTGCAGTCACACCTCCATCCTGGGCCCTCCCATCTCAGCTATCAGCCATACAAACTCCCCCCTCAACCCTCCGCCTTCCTCCCTCAGCCCTCCCTCCTCAGTTGTCCGACTTCCGCCCTCCTGGCTCAGCCTACCTACCCCCCTGCTCAGCCTTCTGACCTCTTTCCTCAGCCTTACGCTTTCCCTCATCAGCCCTCCCCCCTCAAAACTATCTTATCAGGCATCAGTCTTCTAAGATCCAAAAGACGCCTATTGGCTGTGAAAATAAGCGGAAGTTTAAAAAAAGAAAAAAGGTTAATAAAGCAGCGCACGCACACTCCCCACTTTACTGATAAGAGAGTTTTGTTTTCTAACCACTGAAATATCATATTTGTTATAACTAGGGGCGTGACTTTTAGCTATTATAAGTCAGGGAGTGACGCATAGCCGTTATAACTCGGGCGTGACTCAAAATTGTTATAACTCAGGGCGTGACTCATAGCTGTTATAACTCAGGGCGTGACTCATAGCTGTTATAACTCAGGGCGTGACTCATAGCTGTTATAACTCAGGGCGTGACTCATAGCTGTTATAACATGGGCGTGACTTATAGTTGTTTTAACTCGGAACGTGACTCAGTTGTTATAATTTGGGGGTAACCAATAGTTGCTGAAGTTTGAAAGCATTATATAAAAAATGAATAGGAAAACAGCAGGGTTGGGTTAAACAAATATTTTATTTATGAATATGTGACAGTTATTGAATCAGTAGATCTTTTTGGAGTACAGAAAACCAACATTTTATTACTACCATGTGTCAAAAGAAAGCCCTCGATTCAGTTGCAGTGTTAGGGATAAGGAGATTTGAGAAAAAAACATGAACGGATTAACTGAAGACTGTTGCCTTTATATCCCTGTGAGTATAATGTCCTATAACAAAACTGTCCCTGATATACCTGACAGTCACCTGGTGCAGCAGAGACACACAGAATCAGTGCAATGTAATCTTATCATTCTGTTCACTTCTACATTCTAAACAAATGTGATGCTACTCAAACCAGATTTTCATTATATCTGTATTTACACAAACTCACAGATTGTACATATTTACACATTAGCAAAATAAAGGTATTTCTTTAAAATGAGTACATATTTAAATGTATATAATTATACACATATACATCTTATATATTAGTGACCCATCATATAAATTATCCCCCTATTTCAAACACACTTAAAAGGCAGTAGAATGCTTTGCTTTGCAGTGGTAGAGCCCTGAATTCCTGCTCCAGTGTGATGCACTGGCAACTTCCCAAACAAACCTTTTCACAATGATGATGAATGTGCACAGACCCAGTGTTGGCATAATTCTGTCAGTTGTTAGGAATGAGCCATGACAATGCCTTCTGATTGGCTGTTGCCTTAACAGTCCAATTCCAAATGTTCTTGATCTTCAGCAAG
Organism: Xenopus borealis; assembly: GCA_024363595.1. Lineage (NCBI taxonomy): Eukaryota > Metazoa > Chordata > Amphibia > Anura > Pipidae > Xenopus > Xenopus borealis. The sequence continues at coordinate 98,741,180 of CM044443.1, forward strand.
CCTTAACATCAGTTGCTGCTCATAATAAAGACTTTTAGCATAATTGATTTCTTGAGATATTTTCACAGCGAGGGCTTCAGAGGTGATGTGGACCTTTAATGATGAGAAATTGCTGTCAGTTATTTAAGAGAGTGACTGATTATATTATACTATTTAATATGGAAAATGCATTGCTATTGCATTACGCACTTTGTGCTCACAGTCCAGTTAATAGTAAATCCTGTACAGGAACACATTATCCTTCAGAGGCACTTTTCCAGCACACTGGGAGGCTATAGGGAAATTCAGGTTATAGACCCAAATTGCTGACCCAAAAAAATGAAGGCTTAGCATAACATGAGTGGGATATGAGACTGATTTTAACACTGGCAGATAAAGGCCAAAGGGAATCAAAGAATACACAAGACAAGAAAATGTTCTTATATATTTTGAATTAATGCCCTTTATTGTATTTCTACCATGACCACAGTCTTCACCTCAATGAGCCCCATCAGCATACTCAATTGCATATTCATAAACTTGCTTGCGGATCCCTTTCAAGGTCAAAATCGAAATATTTAGGTGCTCCTTACAAGCGTTGACCAATACACATACATTACACATTTTCTTAGACACGTCTATATGTCCAAATACATCATATAACTTCAGAGAAAAATCAATTATGGCCCCCATAGGCACAGAGAGAACAAACTGGCACCAAGAAATAACAACCCCAGGATCCATTTGCAGGAACAATGAAACATATGTGCTATAAGGGAAACCATCCTATCAAAAATTAGGACGGTCTTTATAAATGTGCTTCTGACTCTTGTTTTTGAGTCTTTCTGTGCAGAATCAAAGTTTTTTGTCTATTTACAGAACTTTGATTGTTTACTTCTCCACCCTAGGCCATTGCCTGTATATTAACACCCCACTTGAAATGATCCTTCCATGACTGGCTTGTCTGTGCCACTACAGCTAGGCCTTAATATTTTCGTACCCTTACAGATAGATTACATGATGAAGCAGCCAATACTATATTCTCTGATCCTTTTATTAAGGCTTACAATTACATAGCCTTTCTAGTTAATGGTATCTGCAGTATTTCTTCTACAAGTTCACAACAGAACAAGGGCATCCCTTACCATCGGCTTTTGATGAGAAGGACCTGGCATAGCAACGCCGCTGCTGGATACTTCCGCTTTCTTGGTTAACTGCACATAGATTTTTCCATGATCCTTTGAAACAAGGCAGTGATACAGATCATCGTACTTTATTTCCAGAAAGATGGCATCGCGGTCCACATAATCTCCCCATTTGAGAAAATAGACAGCTTTGGAGGAGATCAAAACACAGTAGCTGTCTATGTGCTCCACTGCAATAAAGCTGGAGAACATAAAAATAATTGGGAAATAATTAGAAAATGTACCATGCCAATAATATTATAGCTAATGGCTTGAGTTCACATGAAGGGAAATGATGAATGAGAGCTAGGTATAGTGATACAGTACAAATTATATGCTATGTCTTTTCTATACTTAAGGTATTACTGTGCTAAAATTGTGCTAAATGGTCACCATGATGTCTTGACAATTTGAATGGTACCCAATCACTCATCATCTTGTGTCAATAAGTGAAATATCCAATTGGCTGTGGGTGTTTTTTTTTCTTTCTTAGCAGAAATCTGTTATTCTTTTGCTTTATTTATAAAGTTGTGACATATTCAGCGGTACCTTACTTCAGCTGCATGCAAGATTTTAATCCTTCACATTTTTTCAATGAGACAGAACAATGGCACACCATATATCTGTGTGCATATGCAGACGTGGACACCTTTCTCATGGGAAAATTAACTAATAATTCTTTGTAAGGCTTTCTTTGAATCCTCTAAATAACAGAGCAGCTGTAATAGAGGTAGAAACATGTTCCCGTTTAACCCTATCAAGAATATTTATCCAGCTTAATTGCAGTACTTACAACTCATCCTGGATGTTGTCTGTCAGTCGGAAGAGCTGTTCTTGACCCTCAGCTTGAATTTCAGAGTATCTTGGTAAAAGTCCTTGAGGACTAGTGCAGCAGCGGGGTTTCCTGATTCTCTGAACCTGAAACCTATGAAAAAAATACAAACATAAAACTAAATGTTACAGCTAAGGATACACTGAACTGGAATTTGCTTGGAGAGTTGATCAAAACTGCCGGTTTTATCAGAATCCACAGTATTTATATCCAATGAGCAAATTGGTTCATTGAGTACCGCTTCTGCCATGTGGCGCAGGGGTCCTGAGTTCAATTCCAGCCAGGGTACAATCTGCAAGGAGTTTGTATGTTCTCCCAATGTCTGTGTGTGGGTTTCTCTGTGTACTAATGTTTCTAAAAACATACATGAAGGTTAAATGTCTCCTGATAAAATTGGTCCTAGTGTTTGTAAATGTGATAGGGACATTAGACTGTAAGCTCCACTGGGGGATGGACTGATGTGAATGATGTATGAGCTCTGTGTTAGTACTGCAGAAATGTGATGGTACTATATAAATACCAGGAAACAATTAAACTACAGTTCTGGGACATAACTGCTAAGTAAGCAATCTAAGTTTCCTATCATATACTAGTTGACTTCATCCAAAGCCAACCGACCCTTCTAAAATTTTATGGAGTGTAGGAGAGAACCTGAAGGAAACCCATTCAGACCCTGTGCCCAGTTTGTAATCAAACTCACAACCCAGGTGCTTTAAGACATCTTGCCATCCTTACTTTCCTGAAATATTTTCTAATGGAAATCATATGGCATAATCACGTATATCTACAAGTAAAAAAAAAAAGCAAACCATTCTCAAACACCCTATAAAATGTTCTAACACATGGAATACAGTTTAGTGACCTCTGAACCTTCTACCATAAACCTAAGGAAAGTGCAAGTGGGAAACAAAAACACCAGCATTGAACAAAGATTCCTGTGTACCCAGGCACTCTGGGTAGCATAACATTCAACTTGGTAATAGAATTTGTCATTAAGTGCTCTCAAGAGTAATCAGGTTTCCACCTTAAGTTATTCCTTTTAAGTGTTAGAATGAACAGCGTCGATTGTCACAGTCCATCACTGCTTGCCAAACTGGTCTGTTTGGTCTGGAAGACAAACAGCATTCCACACTACTTGAGGTTAAAATAAAAAATTAAATTAAATGGAGTAAAAGAAAGAAGAAAAAAAAAAACCCTGCTCCGCTGTTTAACGTTACTTTCTGCAAATAATAAGGAACACTGGTGAATCTCCAAAAGCTGGAAATGTGAAAAGCAGAGCAAAGCGTAGTGTGGCCCACATCTGTGTTGCATTAAATGTACACTTGGTAGATTTTCTGATCCTTTTTTAATGAGCACACAAAGGCAATACAAGACAGAACTGCCCTTGTGTCTGCTGGTCGCAGCAGGGGAGAGTCCTGCTCAATGAGGAGACAAAGGAGACCATGAATGGTGTCATAAAGTTCAAGCACGAGCACAGAGCCGCACTGTCAAGAGAACATTTACTGGCTTTACTTGGGAGTTTGTCTGCCAAATTTGTTCATATACAAACGGCAATATTTCCCATCAAAGTAGAGAGTTCATTAAATAAAAAGTTCAGAAAGATTCATGTTTGCAGAATTATAAGAAAAAGCTAATGCTTGTTTAATGGCTGGGTACTGTACTGCCCATTTTGTTTGACTAACATGCAGGGAATAAAAAAGTATTGATTTACTTGAAACTAAGCCATCTTTAGAAAGGTCTGGAATGATCAGTTGAATCAGATAGTAGACAGTGGCCACAGCTAGGGTTAGGGACATGAGCTGATGAGCAATGAACAATGAACAACTTTCTACCTGTACCTGTTGGCTATTTGATACTGAGGATGCAAACTTTCTGCCCACAGTGAGATATTAGTGGCTGTGGATTTACAATATGTTTCCTATAGTTCTATTCCTGCTATAGGTGAACTTTTACAATTCAATGCATTTACAGAAGCCTCCACATCTTGACTTAATCCTGTCCATATAAGAAATATATTATCAATAAAACAAACGTATAGGGGGATCCTGGCCCGCACCCTTGCATATGTTCCAAAGATCACATCCATTTTTCATCTCCCGAGATGAATACAGGCGTAGATGGGGCACTTGACATCCCCATGTTGGTTCCATGTTGTCACAGACTTTGTTCTCAAATTGAAAAATAATATTATACTAAACAAATCCCAATACAAAGTAACAAAACTGGTATTTTTCTGCAATTTGAAGCCCCCTGGATAGATGAATTAAGTACGTTCACATCCAGTGACACCATTCAATTAAACCATCTCTGCTAAGTACATTGGTGGTATCCGTTCCCTACAATAGTGAAGGTTCCATAAAGGGATGTAGAATATATCAATATATATTCCTCTGTTGCGCCTCAACTAGACACAATTGGTGGCCTCCTCCATAATGTTATAATAAAGGTTGGTTTTAGAGATTATAAAAATTGGGGGTGCCTAATGAATTACCCCCCCAGTGATTAACCATTTCATTCTCCTTGAAGTTAGACAACCCTTTTAAAAACACCCATGATCATTGAAGGGCCACTAACTACATAACTAAGCATGTGAATAATATTTTGTGAACTACACATAACAATTGGAACATGTCAAGGCAAAGCTTCTGTCATTACCTTGTATTTTATTGCAAGTTATCTATTCCAAATGAAAAGTTAAACCACTGTGTTATTTCCCTTAAGGATTAAGTATGTGTTTGTTTGAGATTCTTGACAAATGAATGGACGCTTATCTATGGACTTAATTTTCACAGGTCCTTAATATGTCAAAGTAAAACACTTTTGTAAGATCCCCTCAAGACAGATTGCAGTGATCTATCTATGGGTGAATGTATGGAGGGCTTACAAGTAGATACAATGTTCAGTCTGAGAAAGAAACCCAACTGCTATGCTTTTTCACCATAAATGCCAAATATTTTTTTTTTTTTTTTTGGAATTACTAGATTAAAAAAAAAAAAAGAAAGGTTGCAATAGTTTCGTAATTGAGAGCTGCTATGATCTGTCTTCATAAGGAATGTTACTCTGATTTCATGCCTGGTGTTGCATTTCTTTTTAATTGCAAAGAACATGCCTCACCTATAAAACTGGCTTGTTTATTGTTCCAAAATGTTGGGGTGCAATTGCTCAGTTAAACCATACTCCCAGTGATTTCCTTAGCTCACACTGGCAAGTGATTTCCACCACACAGTAGTGTTATGTTGTAGTAGCATGCCACGTACCATATTTAGGGAGTTTTTGAGTTGCATTACAGCAACACCCATTTACCCATGTTGTCTCTCAGTTTACATCAGCACTCTTCTATTCCCTCTTAACATAATTTCCATTTCTCATGGTCATTGATTTGATTTTGATTTCGGTACCTTCTTGAAATACACTGGTTATGGTTTGGGTAACTTCTTGTAATACACTGGTTATGGTTTGGGTAACTTCTTGTAATACACTGGTTATGGTTTGGGTAACTTCTTGTAATATACTGGTTATGGTTTGGGTAACTTCTTGTAATACACTGGTTATGGTTTGTGTAACTTCTTGTAATACACTGGTTATGGTTTGGATAACTTCTTGTAATACCTTCATTATGGTTTAGGTAACTTCTTGTAATACACTGGTTATGGCTTTGGTAACTTCTTGTAATACACTGGTTATGGTTTGGGTAACTTCTTGTAATACACTGGTTATGGCTTTGGTAACTTCTTGTAATACATTGGTTATGGTTTAGGTAACTTCTTGTAATACACTGGTTATGGTTTAGGTAACTTCTTGTAATACATTGGTTATGGTTTAGGTAACTTCTTGTAATACATTGGTTATGGTTTAGGTAACTTCTTGTAATACATTGGTTATGGTTTAGGTAACTTCTTGTAATACACTGGTTATGGTTTAGGTAACTTCTTGTAATACATTGGTTATGGTTTAGGTAACTTCTTGTAATACACTGGTTATGGTTTGGGTAACTTCTTGTAATACATTGGTTATGGTTTAGGTAACTTCTTGTAATACACTGGTTATGGTTTGGGTAAATTTTTGTAATACACTGGTTATGGTTTGGGTACATTCTCGAAATACACTAGTTATAGTTTGGGTACCTTTTCGCTCAAATTATTTTAAAGTTCATAGTGTGTTTAAATACTCAGTTTTACTTTCCGGGACAAGAAGATATGACTGGGAATCCTAAACACTGTATGAATAACTAGAGACGTACACTGAAACCCTTTCACACTGGATTCAGCTGAATACCGAACCAAATCCAAACTCTTGATGTGGGTGGAAATTATGGTGCACAGGCGGAAATCAGCAGTGCACTAGCAAAGCCTACATTTTATATGGTTAGGATTTGTTTTGGCTCTTGGATTCACGTTGACATTAGAGATGCACCAAATTCAGGATCCCTTTTCAACAGGATTCAGCTAAATCTTGAACCAAATCCTGGATTTGGTACATCTCTAATGTCAGCATACACAGATTTCTGGGAGTCACCCTAATATGTCCCTCCTTACCTCATAACTCCCAACTGTCCCTCTTTTGACAGCTCAACCCAAAGTCCCTCATTTGTACTGGAAAGTCTCTTTTCTCTGCACTGCACAGCCAGAAAAAGAAACAAAGTTTCTAACTTAATTGGCTTTTGCAGAGAACCCACATCCACAGCAGAAGATACTTATGTAACAATTTCTAGATAAGAACATAAGTAACTGTAACAATATAAGATAACAGGTCCCTTGGGAAAAGTTAGACTCACAGCTTAAAGGGCAATTCACCTTCATTAGCAAAAATCTAATAACTGAAAAAAACACAGAGGTATGTTCAAACTTTCATAACCTGCCAAATTTTGTAAAATGAACATGGTAAAAAAAAAATGGGTGTGGCCCAAAACATTTTGTTCCTCTTTTTATTTCCAAAATTTTGTCAGGTATGCTTACCCCAAAGTAACTGTCTAAGTCTCGCAGTCTCTGTTTTTTAAAATCCAAATTAGTATTAAACCCTGCCATGGAAAGGCATACAATTAACCCAAATATACCTCAGAAATAGGAGGCATTGGGTACAGCTGTGAACACAATTGGAGTTATGCCTAGGGATGTGGCCAATCTACCGTATAAAAATATTTCTTTTTGCAACTTGCAGTTGAATATCCCAAGCAGAAGTTCTGATTTTCAGGAGTCCCGTGGACAAGGTGTTAAAGATTTTCATACACCAATCAAATGGCAAAAGAATGTCTCTGTGCCTTTTTTTTGTTCCAGATCTAAGTCATGCTGCTAGATTCATTTGTATTGTAATAATGAACACTACTCTTCATTTCGCACAGCTTGTTCTGCATTTTATAAAAGAATTAGAATAATTATTGTTAGCTTGCGGGGGGGAAACATCCCAGAACTGTATGTTTAAAGACAATAACGAAATGCAGAAGGAAAAAAAAAAGATGCAATAACACATAAACAGCTTGCAAAACTAAATGTTTTAGGGTTGAGTACTAAAAAGGAAGACTGTTTAAGCAAATGAAACCTATAGGCTCAGAGAACATGCCTGTCATTGTACTCGCTGCAGTTATTACTGAAAGATTCCTTTTCTAAGCGGCTCCAGGGTACATTACATGCAGCGTGAGAGGGTTAAACAGGACAGTCTCAGTTCGGAATAAACTTTTGCCCTCTGGATGTGTACTCATTGGCTGCAGTACAAGATTTGAGCTGTATTACACGCCTTAACGATATGGTTCAACTGCCGGTCAGGCTCAGGGTCTGGCAGTCAGCCAGACCGCAATCAATGTGACACACAACTCCAACCCCTCCCCTTCTCAGATCATCAGGAAGCTTCATATCTCCTTATTCAATCCCTTTTCTTTCCTTCTTCTGGCTACATTTATAGGCAAACTGCAATTCGTGGAGTGAGACAGCCCACGCAGGCCTCCTTTGCTTTGGGACAGTAGGTGACTTTGCTGTAGCTTGATGTGAAAGGCCACTCAATGTCAAATTGCCTAACCCAGTTTCTTATGTTTATTTTTAAAAGAAAACAGTAGAGTTCAGCAGAAGGACAAAAGGACAGCACAAGTGTAAAAAGCAATCCATGAGGCTTTTGGGCATAAAAATGTGGTCTGTAGTGGAGCCACAAATATAAAATCTTTCCATTCTTACTCAGCAATCACACTGGGGCGCAGGTACTGGATAATTACATGGGAATCGCTGGTTAGTTTTAACATAATGCTGTCATTAAGAATGGAGGAATTTATAGGGTATAAATGGTTAGTACAAATCTGTTATTTATCATTCCATTTATTGCACAGATTTACAAATAAAAAAAGGCTAATAATTTCAATATTTGAGAAACTGATGCAATCTCATATACCCTATGCTCATGTCCAGGAAAAGGAACCCCCCAATTTTCCAAAATCCTGAGCAACAGCTATTAAACTATTGGTACTTCTAGGCACTCTGGCTTAAGAGGGTGAGCTGTTTAGACATTTCTTTAATGCGCTAATTTTACATATATCTTTCATATAAAGTTTCTCTTAAGGTGGCCATACAAGGAGAGATCCGCTCATTTGGCGATATTTCCAAACAAGCGGATCTCTCCCCAATGTGCCTCACAATAGAGGAGATATAAGCGGTCATATCACGGGACCGCATCAATGAACATATGCGGCCGCAATCAGATTTTTAGTCCCATCCAATCTAGTCGACTTTCGGGCAGATAATGATCAGTAAAGCCCGTCGGAGGGCCCCATACACTGGCCAATAAGCTGCCGACTTGGTGACTTGGTCTGTCGGCAGCTTTTATTGACCCATGTATGGCCACCATTACAGGATTAAACCATAACATTGCCATCAATCAAGTCTCTTGCTGTTTTTGAAAAACAATGATGGTCTAGATTTGATGAAAGCCTTGATATAATCTAACCCTGCTCCACCTTGTTCTGCCACTTTTATAACTCAAACAAGAGATTCCACCAGATCTCTAGTTCTCTAGTGGTAAATAAATGATGCTACCCTGGATTATGCATGTTGTTGGCTTGTGTTTGATTGTTCTGCTCTGTGTTTTGTGGAACATGGTATGGACACTATAGGAAACAATGAACTTTAAATGAGAAGGAAAGGCACCCCCCATGTTTGTAATGACTTACATGATAACCCAGGCTGGTGCTCGTATTTGCAGAAAACTGCACCGGCCCGGGGCATGTATATGAGTGACTCATTTTCTTCCTCCCCTCTTTTTTCAAAATCTAGTGGCTAACGCAAGTGCAGTACAGGAAAAAAGCTGTTTTTTTTTGTTAAAGAAAATAGGAAAATAGGAAAGAAGGAAGAGGATCACTTGCAAATAGGGTTGCCACTTTTTCTTCAAAAAAATACCGGCCTTCCTATATATTTACCATTTTTTCCTATTAATAACATTGGGATCAACCATCAAAAATACCGGCCAGGCCGGTAAAATACTGGCCAGGTGACAACCCTACTTGCAAATTGTTCTGGTTAGCAGAAGACTGCATCGGCAGTAGGTATCAGGTAAGTTATTACAATCGTTGGGGGAGGGGGGTGCCCTCCTTGGAGTGGAGCTCTCTTTCAGTGTTAAAGGTGACAACACACAGAGCTACTAGTTTTGTCCTAGTAGCAGGGCAAAACTCCCCATGGAAAAGGGTACTTACATATTGCCAACCTACACTACTCTAGGCTCAGTAACGTTAGTAGAGGGGGGCGGGCCCTGGTGCGGGACATGCAGCCAGGCCCCCCGCCCCCCTCTGCACGCGATTTCCTGCCTGGAATCAGTGGCACGTGAGCTGCCGGGGGGCCCTGAGGGGGTGCGGGCCCTGGCACAATTGCACCCCCTGCTCCACTGGTAGATCCGCCACTGTCTAGGCTACTGTTTATTTAATGCAGGATCACAGATTGCCTGGCTCAAGGGAAATTAGCTGGCATGCAATACGATAATGATATAACATTATATTTCATTATGCTCGCTGTTTAGCTCTGCTCAAAAACCATTGTTTTTAAACATGTGATCTACTATCTGCTGTACAATAGGAGCACTGCATCTCTTTTGTAAGGGCAGCCCCCATGGCTATACAGTATTTATATAAATTATATTAAGAATTGTGAAGCAAAACATCATTTACAATTTTTGATGCTACAACCCTTTAATGATAAGTAAAAGCAACTCTTCTTCGATGCAAGGATACAAGAAGATACAAGAAGTCGACCATACACATAATCACCCCCCCAAACGGTGTATTTTCAGGGAAAACCATATCAGTTTGACTGTACTCCCATAAAGCAGAGATGGCACAGGGTTTGAGATATTCTGCCTATAGTCAAGCTGCATTGGCTTAAATACGTGTTTGACACGTCACTCAGGGAGGATTTCCAGAAAGTTTTCGAAACATCATTGTTGGATTCTAACAAAGATTAAAAATATCCTGTTTACAATACAACCATAAAAACAGAAATACATAATCTGCGATTAAAGGATGAAAGTGTTTTTTTTTTACTAAAATGCATCCTGAACAGAAAAACTCTAATAATATATTGACCATGGATACTTTCCAGTTTAACTGTAAGCCAAGTTATAGCTATTAAAGTCTCAGGTTTCCTTTCTACTTCAGCTAAGGCACCCAGTGGGACTGCGTTTAATCTATTGTTTCAGGAATCATATTCCTGCTTTACATATCGTTCTTATGGTAGCCAAGAGAAAGCAGCTTTGGGTGGTGTGAATTTCTGAGTGTGACCTGCTATTGCAATTTAACAGAGTCTGCAAACTATACGATTTGTCATCTTACACCAAACAGTTGAGGTTTACTCTGTGGGATCCAATGCTACAATAAGAGGAGGGAGTTGAATAGTGAGAATTTAATGTAAAGTTCAGTTTTATAGTATCCTATAATGCTTTAAAGGGGAAATCTGGCTTTCAAACCAAAATTTGATAAAGAGGTCCAGGTAATACAGAAACCCCTAAAATACCAATCACAGTTACCTGTTTCTACCCAAACTATGAATAAGTGCAATTTTCTTTGCGGAAATCCAGCTGTTTAACAGTTCTTTTCTTTCTGCATCATTTGAAATCCTGGTAGGGAAGGAGGGACTGATGTTACAATTTGTAACAACTTCTCCACACCTTAAAAACAGCATGCAGGAATTACATACCCCACAATGCATTGCACTGTGATGTTCCTTTCCTTATTGAAATCACGTGTGCAGGAAATGGGGTTTGGAGGATGCAAGCGGAGGACAGATTGCTGCTGATACAAAGTAACAGTAGTCAGACAGCTCAGCTAAGTAGTCAGAAAGATCAGCAGGAGAGCAGGGGCTAGGCTTAGTGAACTGTCAGAAACCATTAAAAACCATGAAAAGTCTGCATATTTTTTAACTAATGCATATTGCAAAGTTGCTTAAAATTATGTTTACTTTTCAAAAAGCTTAATCAGACTCTTGTTACTCCAGAAAAGGGAGAAATTTTGGATACAAACACTTCAGACTCTGCACCC
>CM044443.1:98757666-98773197 GCA_024363595.1 Xenopus borealis
ATTAGTAAAAATTGCCATTACTACATGGCAGCACATAAACCAGTGTAACTAGCACCGGAATTTAATAATCAGCCTTGTAGCATCAGCTTATTTTACAGGCCAACCTCATTTTCTGCTTGATGATTTACAACCCCTAAGCTTAGCTTCACAACAGCTGCTCAGAGCCCACTGAGCATGTGAGTGTCACAGACACCTTCCAAGATGGTGGCCCCCTGTGAAAAGTCTGAAGCCCTGGATCATTGCTGCTATTGACAAGCTGAAACTTTGCACTGGTGCAATAAATTCAGTATATAAAATATGGCATTTTAGCCATATTAATTTTTAGGGTGTAGTTCTCGATTAATCCCTAAAGAGAAGTAAAACATTCCTTTCTAGTATGGCTGGTAAAATACTCTCTAGTTTATTCTGTCCAATACAGGCACAAGCTGCATATGAAGAACACACAATTGCATTTGCTGCATTTTCATTGGGAGACATTATGAGGCACATTTACTTAGGGTCAAGTAAAATTTCGAATAAAATTTGAATTTAAAAACTTTGAAGTAATTTTGGGCTACTTTAACTATCGATTCGATTTGAATTGATAAAATTAGACAATTCGAATTTTCGAAGCACTGGCCCTTTAAAAAACTTAAACGTGCTGAAATGCTATGTTAGCCTATGGGGACCGCCTAGAACCTATAGGCAAAATTTGGCAAAGTTTTTTATTTTTGGGAAAATCTATTGATAATCAATTGATTTCAACGATTTGTACGATCAATCAAACGGTTTTAATTCGACCGAAAATGGCCAAATCAGGTTTTCAATTGGCAGCCCATCACCTAGTGCCGTTATAACAACTTGGTCAATTTTTTATTCAATTATTTTTACATACATATTACAGATATCTCATGCAAACTGCTGTAGGGCTATATATAATTCTGACAGTGCACACATATTCCTTTGGGATGTTCATGCTAGTTACTGTAGGGCAATACTTGCCAGGAAAATCCATATGTATGATGGAGAGCCAAGCACACTATAGGGTGAATAGAAATGCTGTTGATGCAGACATTAGTTCACCACTTTGTTACACCTACGTTATGATGTATTTGAAAACTGTATTATAAACTGCAGTTAAAATAGTAAACAATTTCCTGTGTTTCCAGACTGCAATTCAACAAAGTTTCATCACTGCTCTGCTTGCCAAACATGATCCTTAACATCTCTGCGCCTTCTTAAGACTAGAGAAAAATTTGGTCTTAAGACGTTTTTCAAAATCCTCTTCATAAAACTCTTTTTGATTATTATATTACATGGTTTACACGGTGAGGTCAAGCGACGAAGTAGCAGTTGGCTCAAAGAGTACAAATAGCACGTTACATATACGAGATTTAATTGGTGCCAAAATAATTTACGTGAAGGTTAATACGCCATTTTTCTTTTTTAAAGGGTACAATCCCTGTAGTGTTTGTTTAGCTATATCTTGCAGAATGCAAGCTGACACTGGGGATTGTTTTCTGTTCATGACACACTGAAATATTTCTGGAGCGTTGGCCAATTTTGAGAACCTGGGACAGTTCCAAGGACAAACATTTCCTGGGATCGAATCAAAAAAAGTGTCTGTGTATGGAAACTCGGGACATTTGGAAGTTATGAAAATATGCCTTCTGAGCTTCACATGCAGTAAAATCCTCTCCAGAAAAATTGCTTTAATCATTAACATGTTTTGAAGGAATTTACTAACCATGTTCAATGGATTCCAAATATTGAATCATGCATAACACATGATAATATTTGCATTCTAATATTATGCATACATTAACACTATATTAGAGGGCAGCATTTCCAGTAATTTAACATGTGGAAACCATTATACAAAGTTGGCAGAATCAAGTCTACAATTTGTTAAAACCATAAAAATGTACAATGTTCAATGGAATTAAACTGGGGAAATTTTTTTTTTTTTTTGTGCTGAAACATGACAATCAGGGATTGAATCTGTGGTTGGAAGAAAATTATTTTAAAGGGAAATATCTCATAATCTTTCAATCTTTTTGGACAACCTCCCTTATGACTTCTTTTTCTGTTGTATATAATAGTTGTTTTCAACAAAAACATTTTGGAGAGCAGCTAAGGCACTGTAAATGACAAAAACCTAAAGGACATTAATTATTATTATTATGTATGACTTAACTATCCCTGTTTGAAGCAGTATGGATGCTTTCTGTTCATAAATAGATACGGATGATATTGGAGCAATTAAACTCATCTATGTGCTTTGTTAAACGTGTTTAATGCCATGTAGTATGGCTGTTTCAAGATGCACAATAAGGAGGCACTTGAAGAAAGATGGGCTGCATGGTCGAGTTGCCAGAAGAAAACCATTACTACGCAAATGCCACAAAGTATCCTACTTACAATATGCCAGACAGCACGGAGACAAGCCTCAAACTTTCTGGCACCAAGTCATTTGTAGTGATGAGAACTTTTTGGCCACCACCATAAACGCAGCATTTGGAGAGAAGTCAACAAGGCCAATGATGAAATGTACCCCATTCCTACTGTAAAACATGGTAGTGGATCGTTGTGCACTGATTGTGGACCACTGGCCTACAACATTCAGTAGGGGACTATATCAATACATTTATTTGGTCCTTACACCATGAGATTACCAAGCTTTTCCAACAGATATATGTCTAATTTTCTGCCATATATTTGTTTGGCAGGGTGTTGGAAGAACCTCATGAGCTGCTGAGTGAAGAAGCCCTGCCCTGTGGGCTCTTTAAAACTGATTAGGATTCACTAGATCACAGTCAAAATTATTTAATGTGTAGATGAAATAAGCTATATAGAGACCAACCACTATCTCAAAACAAACTTTGGAAAGCACAAAAAATAGAATAAATTAGCATCCCAGAGAAATTACTTCAATGTTATGCAATTCCATGTCCAAATGAATTGGGTTTGGGAAATAACGGGTTCTGCACAATATTAGCAAAATGGATAATGTTTTGTACAAATGGTAGAAAGACAATAAAGAAGCCCGATTCCTATCACATTCCTATCTTTTAGATCTTGTGTTTAGTGTACATTGTTTTATTAGCTCCATAACATTAAATCAGAACTTCAATTATCTCCAGACTACCACTGTATTGAATATGCACACAGGGCAAAGCTAACAAAATGCTGTTTCTGAATATATATCTAACATAAGTATGTTCTGATGGATGGATGTATCTATGTCACATGTATCAACAGGATCCATCTTGCTTTGCACTGTTTTTTTGTTTTTTCTTGTATGACTTGTAAAATATACACCACTGTGTGTGTTTTGAGTGGGTGGGTTACAGCATGGAGTTTCTCAGTGAGGAGTCAACAGAATTGTTAGACAGAGGTTTTATAGGCTAATGTTCTTGTTTGCCCTCCAGCTGGCTTACCAGCCAAGCCATACACTAAGCACTATGAAAACAACAACTTTATTTATTGTTCTCCAGAAGGCTATAGAAGCATTTTAAAGGATTATGGGTTTATCCTACTGCTCTTTATATTTTTTTCTGCCATTGTGCTATGCCATTTACATGGTTTAAAGAGCATGTAAAGAATAAAAACCCTGTTTTTTTCAGAGAAGTGTACAAATCTTCACAAATCTCCCATAGGAACCATTTTAAAGCAAATAATAAATTTTTTAAAAAATGATCCTTTTTCTTTGTAATAACAAAACAGTACAAACAGTTCAAAGTTTTCCATGAAATGATTAACACACTCACATCAATAGTGTATCACTGCCATGGGAAACAAACCAACACTGTGCTTGAAATAGCTCACTGCTCATCTAAACATAGTTCCACCAGCAGGATAATTTAGACAAAGAATTATAAAGAGCTATTCTCAAAGCAAATAAGAGACAGGAAATGGGAATTTATAATATTTTAGAAATCATGAAGTCACAGTATAAGGGTGTAAAATCTATTAAATCTATTTTTGGGATCAAAATAATAATTCAAAAGGGGTCATTTGCTATTAGGGAAACCATGTACAAAATGCTGGGACCGGTGGCTACTCACTTGAATACCCCATTGCACTGTATCGATGAAGGATAAAGGGCAAAAGCAGGTAAGCTCCCCTAACTTGGAAGCAGATAAGACTAGCCTGCCCCACTGACACTGCATAAATACATACATTCAACCGCACGCAAACAAAATATTTGAAATTTCTCTTTTGTATCCAAGCCACAGGCAGGCTCACATATACACAGCATTACAGCTTGTGCAAAGTTCAAAATCATTATATGAAGACACCAACCTTTTAATTGCTCCTATTTTGTGTCACCCAAGACTACATATCTGGTGGTGTACAATGTACAGTTGTGCTCATAAGTTTACATACCCAAGGAGAATTTATGATTTCTAAACCATTTTTCAGAGAATATGAAAAACTTTTCTTTCACTCATGATTAGTGGTTGGTTGAAGCCATTTATTGTCAAACAACTGTGTTTACTCTTTTAAATAATTAAAATCATTAACTCTTTTTAAATCACTACACAAACTACCCAAATGACCCTGGTGAATTGGCCTGATAACATGCACACAACTTGACACAAATGGATTAGAATGGCTATTAAAGGTAACTTTCTTCACCTGTGATCTGTTTGCTTGTAATTAGTGGGTATGTATAAAAGGTCAATTACTTTCTGGACTCCAGTGCTGCACTGATGTTTTTTTGGATTCTAAGTCATGGGGAAAGTAAAAGAATTGTCAAAGGATCTGCTGGAAAAGGTAGTTGAACTCTATAAAACAGGAAAGGGATATAAGAAAATATCACAGGAATTGGCAATGCCAATCAGCAGTGTTCAAAATTTGATTAGGGGTTCTGTTGAAAGGAAACCAAATAAAACTAAAATTTCAGCCACAACTGCCAGGAAAATCATTTGGGATGCAAAAACAAAAAAAATGCCAAACAGCACGGAGACAAGCCTGAAAACATCTGGGACAAAGTCATTTGGAGGGATGAGGCTAAAATTTAACTTTCTGGCCACAACCATAAACACTACGTTTGGAGAGGAGCCAACAAGGCCTATGATGAAAGGTACACCATTCCTACTGTGAAACATGGTGCTGGATCGCTGATGTTTTGGGGATGTGTGAGCTACAAAGGCACAGGAAATTTGGTCATAATTGATGGCAAAATTAACGCAGAAATTTCTAAAAAAAAATACTGGAGAAAAATTGGCAGCCCGGAAGCTGAGCATAGGATGTACTAGGACATTCCAACATGACAATGACCCAAAACACAAGGGCAAGTCAACCTGCCATTAACTACAGCAAAATAAAGAGAAGTTTCCGGAGTGGCCATCTCAGTCTCCTGACCTCAAAATCATTGAGCCACTCTGGGGAGACCTCAAACGTGCAGTTCATGCAAGACAGCCCAAGAATTTACTGGAACTGGAGGCTTTTTTGCCAGGTACAATGGGCAGCTTTACCTTTGTCTGAGTAGATAAAGAGCCTCATCCATAACTACCACAAAAAACTTCAAGCTGTCATTGATGTTATACATGGTTTTGGGCTATGTAAACTTTTGATCAGGGTCATTTGGATAGTTTGTGTAGTGATTATGATTTAAAAAGCGTAAACACTGTTGTTTGACAATATATGGCTTCAGCCATTTTTTTATCATTCATATTTTCTGAAAAATGTTTAAGAAATTATAAATTCTGACAGGTTCTGTAACCTTATTAGAACATCTGCATATCTAGAATCAATGCAATACAACAACAACCAGTGTTGGACTGGCCCATAGGGATACCAGGAAAACTCCCGGTGGACCCATGTGCCAGTGGGCCCTCTTGCTTCTAACAATGTGGCCTATTTCATGTTCATTCCCTATTTCTTTATGTGGAAAAGAGGCTTGATAATGGAAGAAGAGAGTATAGTAAGTAGATCTACAATAATAGGAGAATAAAGAGGTTAAGTGAGGAGAGAAGGAATAATAGTTTGGAAAGTTGGGCCCCTGGTTTTCTGGTGGGCCCTCTGGTCTAAGGTTTTCTGGTGGGCCCCTGGCATCCCAGTCCGACACTGACAACAACAACAATTTAATTGTTTTTATGTCAATAACTTAAGACATTCACATGATAAGTGGGCAACACTACATTATGCTAGACCTAAAAGAAAAATAACTTCTTCAGAAACAAAATATTCCCCCATCAGCTACAATACTGTAAAGAACACCAAGCATTTTTATGTATAAAGGAACATAATACGTGATTAGATATTCTTACGGATGTCCAAGGTTGTCACCCAAATAATAGGAGAGCTAAAGACATACAATTTCGACCAACAGTATGAAGTGCTATATATATCTATATATATCTACTGCTTAACAAATAATTCAACCCTCAGAAAGCTTCTAGGATCAAAGGGTGCCCTCAATTAACTCCACTCATCTTGACCTAATAATAAAAGTAACATATATGGAGCATACCAATGGTAAGAGAAGATGCAAGCAATTGCAAATATTGAAGTATCTTCAAAATGTAGTTTATGTTTCACCCAAACTCACACAAAAACACATTTATGTATTTTTAAAACGTACATATATGTATACAGTATGTTATAGGAAAACCATTTACTCATGGAAATGTATTTGTTTTAGGAGTTTAAACTGTAAAATGTGCAACAATAATCTCCATCCAGCTACCAACACACTACAATTTAAGGTTTCTAATGGTAAATGGAAAATGAAATGACTTGTGGCATTAAATTGAGCTCATTCTAGTAAGCATCAGGAAAATCATCTGGATTTACAACACTGTACACAGATTTCCCAAGCAAAGTTGCTCATATATGAGCGCTTTCTATAAAATGAGTTCTTCCATACCAAATAAGGAATTTGTAACCTGTGGATTAGTACACTCATTTCTTCTAGAAAAAAAGTCACCAAAAAGGCCTCTGCAGAGGCTAGAACTATGGTAAAGCTCACTCATAATCGCACAAATATTCTCTCTTGTTGCAACCTGTTGTATAGTGATACATTAGCGTCTATTAAAGGAAAATTAACTAGAATGAATGTATAATATTTATATTGTAACACAGCTTGAACCAACTTTCCCATGTGAATGGTATGGAAAACTGATGTGCAGGTAGCCCGCACGCAACCCTTACCCGCCCCCTCCCAATCCGAACATGGCCCGGTTTGCACCGTCGCCACTATTTACAGACTCAAACCTGCCTTGCGGTGATGTCACAAAAGGGGCGGACGGGGCAGGCACAAGTCTATAAATTCAGGGAATGGAAGCCAGAACCCCAACTCTTTTTACATTTCAATGTGGCTCACTAGTATAAAAGGTTGGGGACAACTGATATAAGCCAGGCCAATAAGTCCAGAGAATCACCAGGTGCTAGAGTTTTCATTTTACTATGACTGAGCTTTTCTTTCCTTTAAAAAAAACAAAAAAAAAAAAACAATTTTTCATCACTGTATTTGAAAAGTTGCCTTTAATATAAACCATCCATGTACTGGACTTATTGGCTAAACCTTTCCTGCACTGTAGTGTGGTTTTCACTACTGAAAAATAAATAGTACTTTTAAAAATGTTCCATTTGAAGACTTTTTTTTTTTCTGTAAATGTTTATACTTTTTATACATTGAAACAAAAAAAAATCTCATTCTAAATAGCTTTACAAAAGTTTTTAAAATAAATCCATTTTTGTAGAAACCCGTGTGCACCTTATAAGTCAAACTACTTTAATAAAAAGAAAGCCTGGAAACTGGTTCTTTTTACAAAAAAAAATGACCATGGCGTAAGAAACATCAGCCAAAGCCAACAGAAAGCCTTTTGGAACAGCATTAGAATTAGACTCCAAACCACACATAGTTGAAGAATGAACAAATACCGTAGAGGATTACTATACACCACTGCCAAAATAATTCGAAATGCTTTGTTGTCTTCTATGTCCCTCTCTATAGCCACTCCAATTATTTATATAGTTTTTCTTTCTGTAAAAATATATATATGTATGTGTGGTAGATATGTATTTTTTAATAAATGACTTTATAGTGCTCCTGAGTCTATACTGGAATCAAAGACCCTATTACTGAAAATATCTATTACTGTCCAAAAGGGATTTGCTAGGGCTGGAAAAGTAATTGTGTGTTTCTATTTGCATTTGATACAATCTCAGCAAGGAACCTTCTATATACTAAGAAATCATGTAATATGCATGCTACTTAGCAGAGAACTTATACCCTGACTGTGAAAATGTGACCACGCTTCCTCACTATAGTGAGGCAAATGGTAAAGATCATTAATTCTTTACCTATGGGTCAGGTACAAAATGAAGCCTGTGATCTACGTAACACCAATAATACTAAAACTAGTCTGTGGTTGTTTCTAAACCAATTTATGGGTTACAAAGCCAATGGCCAGATTTATGTTAAAGGGATACTGTCATGGGAAAAATGTTTTTTTTTTTTTACACATCAGTTAATAGTGCTGCTCCAGCAGAATGCTGCACTGAAATCCATTTCTCAAAAGAGCAAACAGATTTTTTTTTACATTTAATTTTGATATCTGACATGGGGCTAGACATACTGTCAGTTTCCCAGCTGTGAACAAGGTATAGCACCGCACTCACCTAACCAAACATTCATGGAGTGGCCCGGTGCTCAGTATGGAATATACGGCAAACTTCAAGAACTTGGAATAATTCAAGGATGCTGGCACTCAAGGCAATTTCAATGCAGGGTTACCCCTTGCAGTTTATTGTAAGCGACCGTGCAACGTTTCGGGGCGTACCCCTTTGTCAAGCATACAAAACAACCAATGTGCAGACAATAAATAATGTGATCAATCAAGAGAATTAACATACAAAATTAGTGATTCCACCCTTCATTCCATATGTGGAGTGTATCATCCAATGGCGAGATAATCCAATGTGAACAGAGTCCAATATAAAAAGTAAAAATTACATCCGGCCGTAATAGCTGGACAAGGTCAGGATAAGAAACAACTGTCACTGCAGCGTGAATGTTTTTGGATCTGGTTACTTCAGTCTAGGAGCCCAAAGGGACTGAATGAGGAGTACAATCTCTCTTGTTACTTATAAACACACTGATCCTTAGTTATAAACATTTCTATATGTTGCCTTTATGGATAAAATTATTTCTTTTGTTTCCCACAGAATCTCTGTGTGAATATTTCCCCAGGGACAGGTAAATCAATTTACTTCAACAGGGCAGTTGGTTACTGTATTAATTTTAATGGTTACATTTTATCTATTATGTTCAGGTTAATTACAATGTTTCTGGTTGTCTATTTGTTTTATTACAAACTCAGAAAACGTAACATTGAAGGAATTTGTTTACTTTTATTGTTTTGTGCAAATATTAAGTCTTTTTCCTAAACACATGCACGGCCGGATGTCATTTTTATATTGGACTCTGTTCACATTGGATTATCTCCCCATTGGATGATACACTCCATATATGGAATGAAGGGTGGAATCACTCATTTTGTATGTTAATTCTCTTAATTGGTCACATTATTTATTGTCTTCACATTGGTTGTTTTGTATGCTTGACAAAGGGGTACGCCCCGAAACGTTTACAATAAACTGCAAGGGGTAACCCTGCATTGAAATTACCTTGAGTGCCAGCATCCTTGAATTATTCCAGTTTCCCAGCTGTCCCAAGTCATGTGACATTTGCTCTGATAAACTTCAGTCACTCTTTACTGCTGTACTGCAAGTTGGAGTGATATCACCCCCTCATTTTCCCCCACCCAGCAGCCTAACAAAAGAACAATGGGAAGGTAATCAGATAACAGCTCCTTAACACAAGATAACAGCTCCCGGCACTCAATAGTAAAAGCCAAGTCTCACTGAGACACATACAGTTACATTTAGTAGGAGAAATAACAGCCTGCCAGAAAGTAGTTCCATCATTGTGCTAGCACAAGTCACATGACTGGGGCAGCTGGGAAACTGACAATATGTCTAGCCCCATGTCAGATTTCAAAATTGAATATAAGTGCAGAATTCTGCTGGAGCAGCACTATTAACTGATGTTTTTTTTAAAAAAAAAACATGTTTTCCCATGACAGTATCCCTTTAAGAGAAAAAGTTACCAACATTGCTATAGGTTAAGGGAGTCTGCTATAGGCCAACAGACCAATGATGAAAAAGGCATATGGGCAGGAAAGCAGACAAGTATGCTGCCACTAATCATCAGTTAAGACCCAAGGTTAATGTGTGTTATAACCACAGAGATTTGAAGTTGTAAGTCCATGGCAAACACATGCAAGAATTTCAATAGTAAAATCAGTGAAACATTGCAAATCTAACAGAATATTTCTTATTAAAATTGTCTACCCCGTAATAATTGAAAACATATATGTATGCCATTATAAGAAAACCTCTTTACTAACCTGTGCCCACTGAGAGTTGCAGTATCTCTGACGGCTTGAGCTGTTTCTGAAGCAAAATCCAAAGCTCCAGCAACAGGTTTGGTTACTGTTCCAACCAAACCTTTCCCAAAGCCAGAAATGAAGCCACCGACTCCCCCTTCAGTTTTGACTCCTTCAACAGTTGAGGTTATTACACTTGTAAGACCACCAATGATTCCTGTAAAAATACAAGTTTTATAAATAACTGGTGCTACTAGGCAAACAGAAAGGAAATTCCTGCATGCAAGAGTGCCCTGGTCCGAGGTGGGTTGCACATGGGATCTCAGCTAAAAAGTGGGCTTGTTTATAAAGATTTGGAAAATTTGTACTTGGACAGTGAACCACAGCAACCGATCAGCTATTTTCAGCAAGTTAGAGGTAGAACAGTGAAAGCAATTGTCTGATTAGTTGCTATGGGTTACTGCTCACGACCACCAAAGTCTCAAAAAGTACTCGTCTTTAGGACTGGGGATCTTTTACAAATGTTAGAAAGTTACTTACAACAGTTTTAAGTTAAAAAAAAGCACACACATGATGACACACACACATTAATTATAATATATATCCTTTGGAAAAAGGCATCATACCATGAGCAAGTCCATGAATTCCAGCTACAAGATGCTCTCCACTGGTTGCTGCATGATATCGAATGTATTCTCGTTCAGTTTGGTGCCGGTTGTCCATAGTCTTTCCCAATCCATCAGAAAGGGTTCCTGCAAACTAAAACATAAATACAAATATATTTAAAAAAAAATGCAGATTCTGTGCTTGGATCATATGAACTTACTATCATGTAAGAGATATGAATTTGATCTGCAGAATCTGTTTTCTTTTTGAGATTAGTCTTTTTTGCATCATTTTATGTCATGTAGTTGCAGCAAAATATTTTCATGAATCCCCACTGGTGACTTCCCACCGTCAGCACTTCGAGAATGCCAAGAAGTACAAGATGACAAAATGGCATTGTTTTACTTCTTTCCTGTGACATGTACAGTACACAACGGTTTTTTGATGTATATAGACAGGCAGGCAGGGGGGACAAGTGTTCCGGGGCTGAAGGGGGGCCCGGCAGTGCTGCCATTTTCAAAGAGCCAGGCCCCCTTAAGAGCGCAGAAGCGTGTGCTCCTTACGAAGTCCTGAGGCAGAATGCGAACATATACGAAGTCCTGAAGAGGACTTTAATGTGGAGTGGGCAGGGATCAGGGGCGGGGCTTGGGTCCCTGGGTGGGCGGGGCCCCGACAATTTTGTTGTGCGGGGCCCCGTGATTTCTAATGGCGGCCCTGTATATAGACATGCAATACCTTTAAATATACATACATGTCAACTGGCAATTGCTGTAACATGGTCCAATCAATTTAAACATGTAAGGGCTCATTTACAAAAAAATTTTGTGCTTTGTACATTGTACCAATGAAATATCATTTGCATCAATGGAATCTCCTCATTTTGCCCCAATGAAATCTCCTCATTTTGCCCCAATGGAATCTCCTCATTTTGCCCCAATGGAATCTCCTCATTTTGCCCCAATGAAATCTCCTCATTTTGCCCCAATGAAATCTCCTCATTTTGCCCCAATGGAATCTCCTCATTTTGCAACTCTGTGCTCAAGAATGGATGACCTTTATGTGGTTTTGCATGTCTTTGGCAGCATGGAGTACAGTAGAAGCAGAATATGGGTGGCACAAAAGAGTCAATTAGAATACACTAGCTTAGAGTGCCAGGGATAGTCCTGTACTTACTTGTATTAATATAGTATCAAATGTATTTTGTATGTTTCACTGCAAGAAACTTTTTTGGTGCAGCCACACCCTGATATATAAGTATTTATGAAACTGAGCAGTATCAGTAATAGATCTTTGCAGAAATAAAAGATACTCATCCTAATCACAGTGCCTTTTATTTTATTTGTGCATCATGCTGCTTAATCAACACTTAAGTACAGTTCGTATGGCCTGAAATGTTTATACTTTTGCCAGGCATTAAGTACAGCCATCATTTGTCCCTATCAATGCTGCATGCTATATATATTCCAGTGGCCAAGAGCTAGATTCAAGTGCTCTGTATATTGTGCTGTTTGTTGGTTATCTAATAAAAGGTACAAAGTTTGCAGGTGGCTAGTGATGGGCGAATTTATTCGCCAGGGGCGAATTCACGGCGAATTCCAGTGATTCGCCGCTGGCGAATAAATTCGCGAAAGACAGCGAAAATTCGGCGAAAAAAAAGCGACGCGCGCCAAAAACTATGCAACACGTGCCGAAAACGATGCGACGCGTCCAAGTTGACGCGACGCGCTTCAAAAGCGTGCCACGACTCGTTTTGCTAATTTTTCGCCAATTCGCTAATTTCTCTGGAAATTCGCAAATTTTTCGGTGAAGCGAAACTGGGGAGATTCGCCCATCACTACAGGTGGCCTTTACTGGTCACCTGTTTTAAAGCAAACATCTTACTTGCTATGGGCTACTGCTCTTGGGCGAACTTAGTGCCTTTTATTACATATGGGGGTGAGACTGCAATTTTAAAATCCAAAGACCTAGCCCATGCTAAATGAAGCCTCACTATAACACAAAGTGAAAATATTGCAGCTCTGAACTATTCCTATATATATATATTGATTTAAAAACCCACGCACTCAATAGAAACTAGGAATGCTAAGGGATTGTTTTTTAGCTGCAGCACTAAGCTGTAGTTTCCCCTTTAATAGAAAGTATTCGGTTTAGGGCAATAATGACAATAATAAACAGCTTCTTGAAACTTCACATAAGCCAATCAATTATACATCCCACAGAGCATCCCACTGGGCCTGCAACACTATGCTTCCAGCTCAGATTTCCTGCCCCTGAAAACCTCCTTTCCAAATAAAACCAGTTGTGCTTCTGGACCCTCAATCCAAAAATCCCCTTTACACTTCCCTGATGAATATGCTCTATGTTTGGAAAATGCTCTATGGTTGGAAAATGCTCTATGGTTGGAAAATGCTTAGACAAAACAGGGTTGGCCCCTTTGAGGGCTCATGTTCCCAAGCTACTTGTGGTTGCTGATAAGTATATTTTCCATTCAAAAACATGCAGGATGACATAAGGAGAACAAAATGAATAGAATCCAATATTATTTCCTTATAATACTTCTGTTTATGTTATCCAAAATATCATGACTACTTTGTACATTGGAATTCCTGCACTGACAAGAGTTTATGGTCATATGGTTTTTCATGCCTTTGAATATGTCCTCGATATGTTCAACACTTAAAAGCCCCTTTATTAAACAACAGACCTCTCTCTCTTCCCACTTGCCTCCAAAACTACTTGAAAGACTTTTGGCTGTTTCAGAATATCTGACACTACATTCACTCCAATTTGTTTTCTATCCCTGTCACTCTGAGATAGAATTGGCTTTAGAACTCAGTTTTGTGTTCCCCAAGCCTCTCCACCTTCTTACCTTGCATCAAATGCTTCCTTAAAGCCTACCTATTTACAAAACTGTATCCTAATCCTATCAACTCTGCAGTGGTCCAAAAAGCTTCAATACCCACTGCAATTCTTTCAGTTGTGCCCATTAAATTGTAAGCAGTTGAGGTTAGGTTCATATAACTCCATGTCTGGTGGCCTTTACTTGTCACCTGTTTTAAAGCATATATATATATATAAGTTCATGTCTCTATGTATGAAATAGTATTGTTTCTGTCTTTCATACTTTGTGTTTCCACCTAACTCTCTATGGAAATATGGACATACTTAGAAGGTTTGTCCTGTTTAATGTATAGTTGGATTTTAGCATTATGGGTTGTGTTTGCGAGTCTACAGTGCAAAACATCAGACCATTGGCCCAGGGCTGCAAGATCATTTACACTACTGATTTCTTCCCAGGGGATATAAAAAAAAGAATGTGTAGGCACGAAAAATTAATTTAAAAGAATAACCAATATCTAAACACTCTTAAAACGTACAGGAATGTAATTCAGTAACATATTTAGAATACATTTGTTAGAGTTAAAAGGTGAATAATATCCAAAAATATGTTTGCTTTCAAAATAATCAAAACAGCAAGACAATACAGTGAAACTTCAATTTTATGTACCCTGATATTACATTTTCATGCATTTTACAATTTGTGGTCCCACCCACCACATGCATTTCAGTTAGTGTTATTCCCTGATATTATATCACAATTGTGTTTTGATGTTCTCAAAAATCCCTCTACATCTTCCATGGACATTATTTTAAGAGGTTTAAAATACTAACCAAATGCATATTTTGCCCTGGTTCTGTCAGTAAATAAATTCCTATTCCCCTCATATAGTCATGCAAAAAACACTTATTGCTTTAGGTTGTGCATGTGACAGTCAGAGAGGCTTTGCACATGACCCCCCCATAGTGTAACATTAATGCTGCAATGCTTAACCCCTGTCATTATCACAGTAAATATTGTATTTTAACTAAAACTTGACTACTGGTTTTAAATCCTTAGGCTACACCTTTTAGCTCACTCAAAATGGTCTTCAGTATGGACCAGTCACTGCTCAAGGCCCCTCTTTGGGGACAGCTCCACAGTTTAGGAACCACAGATCTAAAGTTTATGTTTATACCATATATATGTAATCATTCAGAGGAAGTTTGCCTGCATTCCACACATCCTTTTCATGTCACAAGAAATAATATCTGATGTGTTTGGCTTCATTACTATTCTTTATTTATTTTTGTAAGGCCCCATGGATTTTCACCAAGATGACCCAATGTGACTAAAAGCTCTAAAATTCTGGTCACATGATCAAAATCTACAATGCAGTACGCTGTTATTCTGCATAAACTGTAATTATTTTTGGGCTCTCTGTGATTTCTTTCACATCTCCTTCTTGTTACTGAGAGTTTTGAGAGATTACCAATCCTAGGCAGCCTTTGAGAGGTTTTACATAGCAGCTATTTGATACATGAAACAACTGCTCACAGAGACATCCAAATACTTGTATATTGTTTTCTATCTTTTTCTAAATTCATGCACTTGTATTATTTTGTCTTTAGAAATAAATGTAGTCTGCATTGCCACAGCAGTATTCACAGCCTGATTCCTAAGGCTAATGGCATATGTAGCCAATGTGCTCCAATCCACTCCTGT
>CM044443.1:98784646-98801200 GCA_024363595.1 Xenopus borealis
GCACTTTAAAACCCCTTCTTTCTATTTTTAACAGGAATTTATTCATAATGAATTTTTGATACTGGACTTTTGGCACTATTCATTAATTTAATTTAATTTTAACTGGATGGCACTGAACTAGTAACCTATAAATGTGGTTCATTTAATTAATTTAATATATGAAATGCTTAATTAATTGTACTTAGATGAATTCATATTAATTGAATTTTCATAATATGAACTGCCTAAATTTATGAAGTATAGATGAACTTAATTTAAACTGATGTTCAATTATAATTTCATATTAAATATATTAAGTGGTATATTAAATTGATCTACTTCCACATTGGGTAATGGTGATTGACAAAAATGATATTGTTTAAATAAAATTTGGTGGATTTTTGAAAACATCTACTGAGACTCTTATTTTTTATATACAATATTATTCGTTTTAGTCTCTTGCACCGTCAGAAAACACTGACAATGTAGAATAATTTTTTGACTGGGTGTGCACAGCCATCGCTGTTTAATTTGATATCTTAGTTTGGATTAAGTATAAGATACTGTTTTAATATTACAGAGAAAAAGTAATTTTTTTCTTTGGATTATTTGTATAAAATGGAGTCTATGGGAGATGGCCTTTACATAATATGGAACTTTCTGGTTAACTGGCTTCCAGATAACGGATCCAATACCTGGCCTGTAAATAGTGCCAAGTTAGCATAGTAACAAAGGTTAAAAACACAAGTGTTTCTTCAGCTCTCTGCTTCATTGATGGGCTTTTAGTACAGGTATCAGATCCATTATCCAAAAAACAGATATCCAGAAAACTCTAATTACAGTAAGACAATCTCTCCCATAGACTCAATTTAAGTGAATTTTTAAAAAAGTATTTCCCATTTCTCTGTAATAATAATAATAATAATAATTATTATTATTATCAATAACATGTATTTCTATAGCTCCAAAACAGTACATTGCACTTCATGGTAACAAAGCTGCATGTATTCATAAAGGAGGCAAAATGATCCTACTGGGTTTATTTTATGTTGAAATGGTTTTTAGCAGATTTATGGTACAGAGATCCAAATTATAGTAAGATCTTTTATCCAGAATACCCCAGGTCCTAAGCAATCTTGATAATGGGTCCTAAACATGAAAATGTACTATTCTCTGCATAGTGAAGGCCAATATATTTGGTAAGAAATATAATTCACATTATTATTAAATGCAAGCAATTTGAGAGACATTCTGGTATTCTGTGGCTGTGTTGAACAAAATTGCATACTTTGCAATGCTCTTACAGGCAGGGTTGCCACCTGGCCAGAATTTTACCGTCCTGGCCTGGGAGATTAGTCATCGGGCAATTTCGAAAAGCGCATTGCCATGTGTGAATTACCGCAGGAGACTTTTCGTTCCAGCCAGCACAAGACAGGGGTAAGCGATTCAAGGAGATTAGTCACCAGGTGACTAATCTTCCAGAATCGCCTGGTGTGGACTAACCCTTAGATACACATTTCTCTTGTACTGTATTTTTAAGTCAATAAATGGTTTTTATAGTCTCTCTCTAAGATTAGCGCTGCACTACAATTAAATCTCATGAAGTTGCCCTCCTGATGCTGCTAACACTGGAGCGAAGATGGTTTTTCTACAGCACAGATTTTTTATCAACTGGCAGTTGGGCTTTTAGGATGCATAGCTGGCAACTTGGCTAGAGTCAAAGCAATGGTCTGGATTAAATCATGATACAGTCTAGAAGACAGTCTGGCCAACCTCCAGGGAGATTAGCAGCTCAGCATTCCCTAAGTCACAAGTGCCAATCACTAGGGGATGGATGCCTACTGCATTTCTGTATGCAGGATTTAACCACCAGCAATACAAAAAGTCTCCCGTCTACTAGGAGAGAGAGAAAGCTTTGGTTTCAGTAACTCACAAACAATATGGTAGGGCCACAAAACCAATGGGTATTTTCATTGCTGCTACTTCGCTCTAATCTCAATAGATTGCTTTTCATTGACCAAAATGGGAAAATCCACAAGAAGCCCTTTGCATTTTCTATCCATATTAATGGGGCACTTTCCATAATTTTTAGCGAGATGCAGAAAATAAGGCGAACCATTGGCCTCCACTCTCACTTAGGACAAAGGCACACAGAGAGTAGGCTCCACTGCTCTCAGCTTGTGTATGTTTTGCCAAGTAAGAGAAGCGGATCTGCCCCTGCTCATTTTATTATTTATTAACTTCAGGCGCGACTTCGGAAATTGAAGTGCCGCAAGTGCCATTGTGCTGGTGTTTCCTCAGTACAGCAGGCAGAAGGCAGTTCGGGAAGATGATTAGTCGCCAGGCGACTAAAGGTGGCCATAAACAGGGAGATATCTCTCCCCAATATGTCCACATTGAGGTGGGCGATATCGTGCTGATCCAATCGGATCATAATGGAGGCAATACGGGCGGTCGGATCGAGGGATCACATACACGCAGAGATGCGCCCGCGATCCGACTGGCTTTTTTATCCTGCCCGATTGAGATCTGGCCGACTTTCTGCCAGAAATCGATAGGGGAAACACGTCGAATGGCCTCACACACGGGCCAATAAGCTGCTGCTTTTATCGGCCCCTGTATGGGGGCCTTAAATCTCCCCGAATCTGCCTTTAACCTAAACAAACAGCACACTATAGATAACAGGTTCTGCTACTGGGGCAGTTTATTCTAATTTGTATCCAAAACCATTTACATATGTAATGTCGCTTGAATGTGTGCTGGTGACCTAGGTACAGAGAGCACAGAAAGGATAAGGAGATTTGCAAAATCCAGAAATTGAACATCTTGTATATATTTATAAACCGTCATTCACTCCTTTCAGTCCCAGCGTTTGCTCACTTGCTAATGCAGTTTGATCCTCACACACTGGCTATCTCTAAAGCAAACTGATAGGAAGTTTGAGTGCCTGATTACCTAGTTATCCCAAGGGACACCCCTGCTGTTTAATCTCAGAAGATGCCTGATGAGTTTAGTAGCTTCCCCCCCCCCCTCCCATAGACCTCCTGTGAAGTTGCCCCAGCAGGTGCCTGCCGGTAATAGTTTTGTGTTACAGGTCTGAATAAGTGATCCCTGCAGGAGCTGCGGACTGTTTTCACATACACAGAAGGCAGTCAAAAGTCCAGAGCCTGAACTTGGAATGACCCCAGCTGTAGAGTCACGGCGGGTTCACTGGAAGGGCAACTGTGCTTTATTAAACACAACTAATACTCCTAGCAGATAACTTTCAGGGGGCGGAAAAGATATTAACGCTCGCTTCTCCCGCTCACAATTTCACCTGCACACAATGTTCTCTCATAATCTGTGCAGATGCTGCTATTTCAAGTATGCGTCTATCTCCAGTCAAACTATTTCAAAATATAAACAGTTTCCCGACATCAGGAAAAATAACATATAGGAGCATATAAACTGACCTCACGTCAAAGCAATGCTTGAAATATCTGCCGCACAGTTCGATTTGCATTTAATAAATGGGATAAATACTTTGGAGAATGCCCTTAGAATTTTAGTACAGGTATGAGACATTTTATCCAGAATTCTTGGGACCTGGGGTGTTCCAGATAAGGGGTCGGATTGCCATACCTTAGGTCTGCTATAAAATTATTCAAACATTTTAATTAACACAATAGGATTTTTTGCCCCCAATGATTTAAAAAAAATAAAATTATTTGATTAAAATGGACACTATGTGTGATGGCCTGTCTGTAATTCGGATCTTTCTGTATAACAGGTTTCCGGAAAACGTATGGCTATCTGAATAAGCAACCTGGGCCACAGGAATGGACTTACTTTGCATGCATGTAGTCTGCAGGCAACCAGTTGCCCTATGAATGTGCTGCCCCTCAGGTCTGCTGCCAAATTTAGCCAAAACTGTACTTATAGTTAATGAAATTTCATACACTCTGTTTTTACTGATGTCCAATTGTATGAAAAACAATTCAATTCATTCCTCACATGTGGTGTGTTCTCCTTTGGCAGAAAGCCTTCTGGAATTTTTCTGCACAATTGTTTACTCTGAGGGGGTCCAGCCACTGTTGGGACTCTCAACACACAGTCCAAAAATTGTACGGATCGAGGATTGTTGCGTCTATGGCCAGCTTTAAGGTATGAAGATCCAAATTATGGAAAAATCTGTTACCCGGGAAAACTCTAGGTACTGATCATTCTGGATAGCAGGTCCTATATATAAGGGACCTTTTGGGGTCCCAATAGGGACCGAAACGTCGGTTTTGCACATGTAATAACAATATAAACAAGATTTTTCATCATAAGACCCTTGGTGCTGGTTCTCTGTTCTTATATATATATATATATATATATATATATATATATATATATATATATATGTATATATATATATGTATATATGTCTGTAAATTTATCCAAGGGGGGCTGTGGGATTATTATTGCACTGGCAGGTTGTTGTAAACTTTTTTCACCTTTAAAAACGGGCACAAATGGTTAAAAATTCAAGATACTGGTCAGGCAGGCCTGGCTGTGGGTCCCTTACGCTAGCCAATAAATTGATGACCTGTCTGGAGGGGCTGAGTCTGCAGCTTGTATTGGTCCATGTAAAGAGTTTGTGCACCGCTCAGATTTGTTTGTTATCACGGATATGGAACCACAACTTCTCTTCACTTCCTCATTGTCCAGACTGTTGGCCCAAAGAAACGGAACAGTAGAAAGTTTGCCATACACTGCATGTACTCTCAGTCGGATACTGATCATCAAAAAACGTATGGTCACCTTTAGGCATACGTCATACAAATGTTTTACTGGAACTGTTGCCTAGAAGTTTATATGCAAAAGTCTGAGCAACTCTTGCCATATTATATATTTTGTTAATTTTGTTTAAAAAACTTTAAAAGTGACACTTTTCTTTCCCCTCTCCTCTCTATCTGACTATTTTGTCTATGTCAGTTTAGCAGTGAGTGATTTTGCACGTGCTGGTGTTATCTTCCCTTTTTTCCTCCATTTTTATTATTAATACTTACAAAGCAAAGAGCATTAATGTTTTTCGTTAATTCAATCGAATGGATGTTTGACTGTCAAATATTTAATAATAGGTGTATGGATTGCACAAACAATCCCTAATACTTTACATAGTCTTTGTGATGATTATACATTTATGTTACTTGGCAATGTTTGGATCTATACCCAAATGATATTCGTACGGTGTATAAGAACTCATGTTTGTTGCAAGATATAATATTATAACACTGTAGGTGTCATTCACTTACCTCACTTTGGTCAATTGTATAAGTAAATATTTTTTTGTATTGGTTAAATAAAGAATATATAATAAAATAACATATATGCAAATGTTAATTCACAGTTACATTTTATTTAACAAACGTCAACATACAGGAACAAATAAAATGATAACTGTGGCATGTAAAAATGTTTGGGCCAGTTGTCAAGTGCTAAGCACTGTTTTTGCAGTCCCTGATACTAATTACCTCATTAGGCCTTAAAATCCATTAGGAATTTTCACCTGATGACAAGCAAAGAGCTTAATAATAGCTCAGACACCCCAAACTTGAGTTGGTGAGTAACAGCCTAAACAATGGGCTCCTCTAGGCAACTGAAAATTAAGCTAAATGATGCCTGCGAAGTAGGGGAAAGCTATAGAAAACATAGCAGAATACTTCCAACTCACAATTTCCACTGTCAGTAATGTTGTCAAGAAATGGCAGTTCAGGGAACAGGGGAAGTCAAGGCAAGATCTGGCAGAAAACCTTCAGACAGAGCTGCTTGTGTGTTGGCCAGAAAGTCAAAGGCAAACTGACAGAGGTTTTGGCTGATAGAGGAATCACAAATGTCAATATTTGGGTTATGCAAAACAACATCAAGACAAACCAAGGGCCTTCTGGAAACAAGTGTGGTGGGTCTGATTAAATGAAAATATAAGCCACAGTTTGTTTGTAGAAAACAAGGAGCAGCATTTAAGGAAGCCTCCCCTCTACTGTGCCAACTGTTAAACATGCAATCCATTATGTTATGGGATTTTGTGGCAGCCTGTGGTCCAAGAAACATTTTACATGTGAAGGGATGTATGGATTACCTGGAATATCAGCAAATTCTGGATGCCAATGTGAAATCAAGCCAAAAAGCAGAATGGGTTTTGGCTCCTACAACAAGACAATGAACCTAAACATATCTCAAAAGCCACCATGAGCTACTTGAAGAAAAGCAAGCTGAAGGTTTGGGAATGGACCTCACACATCCCTGACTTACAGAAAATCTGTGGATAGATCACTGTCCAAGAAGATGGAGTTAGAAGTGATGTGCACGGGAGCATGGGAAAAATTCATACAACTAGAATTGAAAGGCATACAAAGGGATACAAAAGGCATTTTTACAAGCTATGATCTGTGCCAACTTTTACACACACCACAATTATTATGTTCTTTAAACTACCGATTCCTTCATTTCGAAATTAAATGAAACAATAATTTGGCAAGGGGTGCTCAAACTCTTGCTTTCAACACGGAGCGGCGTGCTTTTTGAAATTGCTCCAAATTGCCTGGCGAGGCAATTTGGAGCGATTTCAAAAAGCGCGCCGCTCCGTGTGGATACGCGCCGGCGTTTTCAAGCAACGCCGGTGCGCTTGGGTACGTGGCTATTCGGGGAGGTTCGGGGGCTACAAGTCGCGGCGAGAAGTCGCCAGGCGACAAAATGCCCCCGAATCTCCCCGTCTGGCCTAGCCCTAAGTGTCATTTTGTAGCATGGCTTCTCTGTTATTATGAGCCAGAGTTACTTTTTAGCCTTATGTGAATATTCTGCTAAAATGGGTGATTATAGATATCTTAAACTCAGATTGAGGGAACTGTAGAGTATCAAGGGGCTTAAAATTACTGTGTATCTGTTTGGCCAAAACAGAAATTCATACTGTGTCCATAATACTTTTATTTCATGTTTAACCCTTTTCTTACTTTGGCCTTGTATATTTAAATGGCATTGGGACTCCTTGGTACTATCCTTATATTTTCCAGTACATGGCACATTATTCCTTATATAATACACAAAAGCTGTGAATATCTTGTAAATTAATCCTTATAAATGGTGAGTTCTGATGTCATCAGTTATAAACGGTGAGTTCTGATGTAATTTCTGTCACGTGACTCACTGAAACTTGTGTATTATAATAAATAAAGTACCCCCAGTTGCAAAATATGAGGATATTAGAAGTTACCTCGGAGTTCCATGACCTGTATAACAACACTCGGCCGATGGTCATGAAACTCCTCGGTAACTTATAATTTACAACAGGAGGTACTTTTTTCACTATATAATAACATTCATAGCAGTATGCTTTACGGGTATCCCAATGATTTTCTATTTTTTTGTACAACATAATCCCACCATGTGAAGGGTATTTTTGACAACATTTTAAATAATAACAAATGAAATGTCTGACATTTATTTCTGCAGTACTAAAATCCCTCAGAGACATTTTTTTTATATTATCCTATTTCACCAAAATTGATAACTTCTTATTTTTCAGAAACATAAGGAGTGCCCATAAAAAAATACAATGAACCATGAAGCACAGGATTAGACCACAATTAGCCTGACAAATGCAGAATTGTTGCTTCAACATACACCTACTGTGCACAAAGACATTTTATCCATCACTTTGAACCGATGCAAGCGATACACTGCTGCAATTGGTCTAATCCGAAGTATATCAGAACAGATGCTGATTTGCTCTGCATGAAACAGATGAAAGATCTGTTATCTGCTAATCTTCTTAGTCACACTTAACGGTCTCTAACTTTTCTATGAAAAAAAAATTCTCCCACAAGTGATCTTTGATACAGGGAAATTCACAAACTATGTCCTAATGAGATTATAAAGTGTAGAAAGTGAAGGTTACAAACACTTGGAGCCATGTTTCAATAAAACCATTCAAGTGCCAGAAGATTAGAAAAAGACTTTCTTATGGTGAACTCATGTTGCACTTAAAGCTGAACTAAAGCCCCACAGAAATTTTAGGTATGTTACAGGGCATACAGCTTCTGTACAATTTCCCATGTGTAAGGAGTCTTTATATTTGCCCCGTGTCTGGGTTGGTTTCTTCCCACACCCCAAAAATATACGGTCAGGTTAACTGGCTCCTGATAAAATGAATGGTGTAATAGGGACCTATTGGTGGCCATACACATAGCACACGGGCAGGTCTCTCACCGATATGCCCACATTGAGGTGGGCGATATCGGAATGATCCTAGGGGGCCCTAGGACCCAACGATCGGATCATAATGCAGCCAATACGGGCAGTTGGATTGCGGGAATGCATCAACGAACAGATGTGGTCATGATCCAATGGGATTTTTAACCCTGCCCGAACGACATCTGCCCAACTTTCACCAGACATCAATTGGGGAAGCCCCCGTCTGAGGACCCCACTCATGGGCTGATAATCTGCCAACTCTGGTCTGTTGGCATCTTTTATCAGCCTGTGTATGGCCAGCTTTAGATTGTAAGCTCACTTTTTCTTTGTACAGAACAACCGTCTTGAGACCATTTTTCAGAACACAGGCTTAACTCCCACATGCTACTGTCACTGGGTTTTGGGTGCTAAAAAAGGAAATGGATGCTTTTTTTCTGGGGCTATATATGAAAAAAAAATGCCTGTTATCCCAGGAAAGTGGTACCGCAACAAGCAACAGTGCAAGGCTAGTGTATGCCAGCATATGTCTTCTCACAGGGAAAAGCCTGATACCCCCTTGCTCTTCCTTATGTGGATATACATGGAAGATGTCCCTGCTCAAGACATGGGTCTCCTCAAAACTATACAGCTATGTAAAAATATTTACATATAAGTACAGAGATGGCTAGAACATCTTATGAGACAGCAGGTTAATTCCTTTCCACTCCTGATGCCACTGGGTCTTCTGTTTTGGAAAAAAGACAGGAACATGCTTGCCTTGTAACTAGCAAAGCGGCAATAACCTTATGAGCACTTGCCCACTAAGACAGCAGTCTATTCAGTAATGTGCAGTAAAGGTTTCTCTGAGTGAGCAGTCAGTTGGGAGAAACAGAGCAGTACAGCATCATAGAGGGGCATTGCGCTAGAGAAGGAGCCTATGGCAGACTGGAAACCAGGTATCTGATTGTGGGAATCAGCTTTTTATAGCCAGGAACAGAAATTACCATGGATAACACACTTCAATCATGCGAAAATGCCTTTGTATTAAATTTTTCTCAATTACATGATACAAGAGGTTGATTTGTGGAAATTAATGTCAATGAAAAGGTATTTTTTTTACCCTTTTTGCTGCCTTTAGATCATGCTTTCACACAGGCAACAAAAGGCACCACGTGTCATTGCCCTTAGTGAGGCTAATGGAGCTGTGAGTACAAATTACTCTTGCAATGTATTAATCTGAATATCTACTGATAGATCTTGCTATACCATTTGCAGGCCCGGATTTGTGGCCACATCCTAAGGAGCACTGGGGACCCAAAGCTATGCAGTTCTTAGCTGCTCAAAAGTGCACTCACACGCACGGAGGAGCTAGGTTTTGCCGCACTAGGCCCAGGTGGGCGGTGCGCATGCGCTCCCACTCACGTAGTGTTCGGCGCAGAACATGCGGCCTCGGGACGTCATATTTTTAAATCTGGTCCTGACCATTTGCATACCCAGTCTAATTAGAAATACAGATAGGTATTTGCCAACCTATTCCCATGGGCAAACATATTAGCACTACATCATTGAATGAAAACTGCTAAAGGTAGATATAGTGCTCTCTACAGCTTCGGAAATATTCAGACAAGTGTGTGTTAAGGAATCTCAGTCAGATGTCTAGGGACTTAGCACTGCCGCCAACTGTATAGTAAACCTGTGTGAACAAAGAAGCCACCGTTGATATGCTTCAGTTGGGTCAGACTGTTACCTTAATTGTCAGATTACATGTAAATTAGCCACACAGATGAATAGTCAAGTTTCACTGACTTAAATACATGGCTGAACTATGATTTAACGGGTGCAATTTAAAGGAATTGTTCAGTGTAAAAACAAAAACTAGGTAAATTGATAGGCTGTGCAAAATAAAAAAAATGTTTCTGATATAGTTAGCCAAAAATGTAATGTATAAAGGCTGGAGTGTTTGGATGTCTAACATAACAGAACACAACCTCTAGCTTTGCAGGCAGGTTTGTATGATTTTTAGAGCGTGTGTGAAGTATCCCGACCTCTTTCACACAATGACGATTGGTCGTTCAGTCAATAGGACAGGTTACACTGGATAACGATAAGCTCTCTGCATTTATATCAGACAATATCAATGGGAGTCACTATTATGTGTTGATTGTTGTCTGTCACTTAATGGCCTGAACATTGTGTGATTAGTTCTCTTTTATAAGGCCCCCATAGACACAAAGATTTTTCTTTGGTGAACGACCAATTTCAGTGCAATCCAAACAATCCGTCAAATTATCGTAAGGTTAGTGGGAATCGAACGATTGAGCATCTCACAATTTTTCGGCCTACAATGGTCAGAAAATTGAATGGCCAGGTTAGAAAATTTTCATTGGTCACAGTGAAATCTATCTATTGTCCAATTGTTTGCAGGGCCAAGCAGCTAGCTCCTCGCATTTTTCCTGGCTTCAACTAGACAATATCCCTTGAAATAGTCTTTTTAGTTGATGGACAAATTGTACATTTAAATAATGTGGTCTTACGATTACGAAAAGATCTTTTAAAAATCCTTGCATCTATGGCCATTTTAACTCTGTGAATGGTTAGTTGCAGGTCACAGGATTGGCACAAACAATTGTTCTTCTGACATACGCTAATAATCTGCATGTCTATGGCCATCTTAGCTGAGAGTTAGAGAGCTGAAAAGCAGGAAGTAGTGTTCTGGCTATTATGTTAGACATCCACCCACTCCAGCTTTTATACATTACACTTTTGGCTAACTAACTATATTCGGATCAGTCCCGCTTTTGACAGCTCAACCTGCAGTCCCCATTTGTACTGAAATGTCCCAACTTTCTCTTTCATCTCCTGCCTGAATGGCCAGAAAAATATACAAGGTTTCTAACTTAATCAGATCGGAACAGCCACCAGGTGCACTTTTGTAACAATTTTGAGATAAGCAAATAAGTAATTGTAACAATTAAGATAAACTTCTCTTGGGATAAAGATAAAATTCTCTTGGGATAATTTAGACCCACAGCTTAAAGGGCAATTCACCTTCATAAGCAAAACTGTAATAACTGAAAAAACAAAAAACGGCTGTGACTATTATCGAATAGTATATAGTCGCCTCTTTATTCTCCATGAGATGAATATAAAAAAAAAGTTAGTTGCCCTTAAGAAGGCAGCCTGTTCTCAGCTGCTACCTAAAAAGGTTGTCCTATTTTCATATTTAAAAAAAAAAAAGTTGGCGTCTGTTGGCTGTTTAAATTATGCACAGAGTAATCATTTAAATGTTTTCTTATCCAAATGCAAGGGATGGTTTTATAATTTAGGACGATGAAGCACTGAGGGAAACATAAAGTGTGTGAGGCTTCATTGCCAGAAATGTGAGTCATTGCTATGCATATCACAATTTCGCTATTGATTAGAATCCAAGTACAAAAAAGAATTAATAAAAGGAAACTTCCAGTCTCGGAGACAGCACAGCTAAATCTGAGCAGAGTGAACTTTATTTAACCTAACATTTTGTGCCAATTTAAATATGTTGAACCTCTTCACTTGAAAGGAGGCATTTACCCACTGCGTGTTCTAGGATACATGGAAAAGCCATTACAGGCATAAACAACAGTACTATAAAACAGAAAGTCATAAAAATGGCCAAACCAGATATAACTCATAAATAGCGTACACTTCTAACTCGTGCAGTCTTTTTAAGAGACCGGGGTTTTTAAAAGAATAAAGAGAGAATAAGCGCAAACAGGGCAACATAACAAAAGTCTGCTTTTAATGTTACAACCCTCTATTAACAGTTGTTCGGTGAACAGCATATAAGGCAGGAGAACATATTGTAAACGTCTATGAGAACTGAGGGACATGCTCCATTTGAAGAAATCAGGCAAAATCATATCCTGAGCTAACCAAGCAATTTGAATAACTTGACAATCCATTGCTAAATGTTCTGTTTAGCAAAGTCAACTCAGTGACATATTGTTACTGTGTAAAGGATTTTGCTTTGGCACAATTATAGAAGAAGGATACATACTTAAGGAATGGGACCCAGGGGGTTCTGGAAATGGTGGATTTTGTAATTTTGAATAGTCACACAGGTTATTCTGAAACCTGTTATTATAGAAAGCTCTGAATTATGTGAATGCCATCTCCCATAGACTCTGTAATAATAAAACAGTACCTTGCACTTGATCCTATATCTATAGAATGCCTTACTACTGTCTAGGGTTGCCACCTTTTCCACAGGCTGAACCAGGACATGGGGTGGAGCTATGACAACGCGATCACTGATTGCCCGATCGCTGTGTCAATCAAGCTAATTCCGCCCGGTTTTCCTTATTTGGGAAACCGGGCAGGAAGCATTGACCCGGGCAGCCCTTCAAAATACCGGGCTGTCCGGGTCAAAACCGGACAGGTGGCAACCCTACTACTGTCACAATGGCAAACTTGCACACAGTCAGTTGATTGTCTGAAATAACAGCTGCATTACTTGAAACAGGTCTTATCTATTTCACATTGTTAGCATTTCACATTGTTAGCATAAGCGTAACTGAAAAATATACTGGAATATATATATAAATAAATATATATAAGCTGGAATAGAGTCTCGCACTCACAGGAGTTAAAAAATAAAAAAACAATCTGACCTTTCTCAAAGTAAGCGTAACTGAAAAATATACTGGAATATATATATAAATAAATATATATATATATATAAATTTAAAACGTATTTGCGTAGTTTTGAAGATAAGTATGAATAAAATATTTTTTTTACACAGGCGTCTTGGTATATGATAAATAAATCAGTGTTTTACCTTTGCAGCTGAGTTGGATACTCCATGTGTGACATTTCTTATTAAGCCACCAACATTTCCATATTTGATAAGCCCGGTTACTCCTTCAGAAACATCATTCAGCAAACCCATTGGATTACCAAGGAAGTCTACGGAGCCTAAAATCTTAGCTGCTTGACTCAGCAACTCCTGCAAAATAGACCAACATTATGCAACCTTTTTAAAGTAATGTGAAAAATGGAAGTTGGATATATGAAGCCCAAATTAAGTTACAATATATTTTACAAAAACAAAATGGCACCATGAATAATATTACAAAAAGTAATACAAACCTCTTGAAAATGTTTAAGGATATCATTAATAATGAACTCCTGTGTCTCATATGGATGAACCTTTGCGAATGGATCCAGGTCAATCACAGCATCTTCAAACTTGATGAGGGGAAATCCCAGGGTGCTTTTCAAAGCCTAAAGAAAAATATGCACATCACTGTATAAATTACTTTTTTTTTTATACAAGACAATTTTGACAACTGAATGTTGTTACTTTTACTGCAACAGGCATGGAACCTGTATTGCAGAATGCTCGGGACCTAAAGTTTTCTGGGCAACAGATCTTTCCATAATTTCCATACCTTTAGTCTATTAGAAAATCATGTAAACCTTAAGGAGCAAATTTACAAAATTCACGTGAATGGATGGAAGTTCGATCGAATATGATCGAATTCTGATCTTACCATTTTTTCGGATATTCGAATATGCTAAATTTGGCCTCTTCGATCATCGAATACCGAATTATCGAATAGATCGAATGATCGGATATTCGATAATTCAATGATCGAAGGATTTTAAAATCATTGGAATGCCTACTTCGCCAGATTGAACATACCGAATACCATAGGTTTCTTTTGCTAAGTCCTGCTTGAATACCATTCGTATGATCGAATGCCTCGATCGTTCGAATCATACAAATTTTTCGGAGGCTCGAAGGAAAAAGTAGTATTTCATCGAGAAATCAAATATCGAGCAAAATGATAGCCTAAAACTATTCGATAAGCATTCGACTATCAAATGCTTATCGAATAGTTTAAGGCTATCATTTTGTCGAATTTCGAATACATTCGTAGGATTTTTGGGGAATTTGAGTAAATTTGCCCCTAAATATATCCAATAGGCTAGTTCTGCTTCCAATCAGGTTTAATTATTTCTTAGTTTGGTTCTGTTTTATTATTACAAAAAAAAGGGAATTATTTTTAAAAAATTTTGATTATTTGGATAAAATGATGGGAGATGGCCTTTCCATAATTTGGAGCTTTCTGGATAAAGGATTTCCAGATAAAGAATCCCATGCCTGTATTATTTTATTGTTTTGAATAAAAATGGCTTATTTTCATACAAAAATTTTGACCACATTTGGTAAAAGAAAATCATCATTGACAAAATTACAGTTAGATTAGTAAGGTTACCAAGATTATGTGAATGAATACATCAGGAAAATTATGCTAGAACAGCTATGTTGAACTGCAATTTTCTTGCAATTGCTGCAGCAAAAAACATGTTTAGGGGACTGG
The DNA here is from genome assembly GCA_024363595.1 of Xenopus borealis. Lineage (NCBI taxonomy): Eukaryota > Metazoa > Chordata > Amphibia > Anura > Pipidae > Xenopus > Xenopus borealis. Next base: position 98,799,185 of record CM044443.1, read on the forward strand.
TAAATTATTTTCCATTTTATTGTGCAGTCCCCTAAAATTTGGCCACTAAAGGGCCCCCTAGTTTATGAAGGAGTAATGCTTCTGGGGCCAAATCATGACCGTCAGAGTTCCTTAGTTTAGACACAAGGTGGCTGTGTATATATATTATATATAATACACAAGAGCCATGAATATCCTGTAAATTATATCCTTATAAATGGTGCTTAGTGATGCTTCAATTATGGTATTTAGCCAAGCATCACAGGCTCCACCAAGGATTGTGAGTGGGATTAGGTTCTTGGGAGTATTATTACACAGAGGTAGGGATTTAGTACCAGAGATTAGAGAGATATCCTTTGTGTTCCATTTAGGATATGAGCTGGAAGTTGGAAGTTCCCCTGTGTAAGCTGTCTGTGCTCTTTGCTTGCCCTGCTGGGATATATACCATAGGTGTTGTAAACATATGCCTATCGAAAAATGTTCTATGTTTACTTTATTCTGATAACTCCTATGTGGAAAACTATACCCCCCAGACAATGTAGGTCTCGATAAAAAGATATTGCATAAACAACTCGTATGTAAAATCCTGCTTCATGCAAATAAACCATTTTCATAATAATATACTTTTTTAGTAACATGTGCCATTGGGTAAACATAAATAGAAAATTGCCATTTTAAAAAATAAGGACAGTCTCCTGGGATCCTAGGATCCAACGGTGCACACAAACATACCAAAGAAACTATAAAGTTAGGTCACATGAGCCAATTAACAGACAGAGTTGTGTCTTTTGCTTCAACACTTCTTCCTGTTACAGTTAAGGTGGCCATAGACGCACAGATAATATCGTACGAAACGAATTTTCGTACGATATTCGGTGCATGTATGGTGGGAAATGAGCCGACCGACATCGTCAGAGGATTAAGATATCGGTCGGCTGGTTGATCGGACTGGACGGAAAATTTTGATCGGATGCCTTTGAAAGCACCCTGAACATCGGCCATTGTTAGTGCTGAATCGTCAGATACAAGTAGAATTCTATTGTTTCTACCTGTATATCTGACGATTCGGCTCTATACGTGTGTGTTGAAACGAACGATCTTTCTTGGAAAGATCTTTTCCTAGAAAGATCGTAATTGTTACGTCTATGGCCAGCTTTAGAGTTGCAATATTTCTGGTCAGGTGATCTCTGAGGCAGTACACAGACCATCACGAAATGGGGGTTCAAGGCAAGAGATGTATATGGGCAATATTTACTTAAATATGTATTCCAGTTTGGTAAGATTATTTAATATGCCACTTAATATGATATAAAATACCTGTTGCTCAAGTATTCATTTTGGGGGTATAGTTTTCCTTTAATAAATTAGTTCTATGGTTATGTTACGAACCACTGACACTCCTTTATTGTGTACTGCTATATTCTAGTAGATCAGCAATACCCTGCCTCCACACCATTGCGAGGGCTCACCTCTGAGTATACAGTCTCATCCGCAGCAATTATATGGTAAAGCTCTAATTTACTACAGCTTTACACTTGCGTTAACTAAAATGTCCTTGTTTTTTAACTGATGCTGATTGATGCTGGGAAGAGTTTGTTATGATAAGTATGAGGCAGTATATTATTTCCAATAAAAGTGAGTAATCTTTTTTTTCTATCCAACCCTGCAGAACACCTAAGCCAGCCAGTTTGGACAGCAGACTCCATAACTGATCCAGCTGCTGCTTAGCAGAAAATTAAATAAAGATATATATTGTTGGTGAAGCAAAAAAAAACGAACAAAGAACACATTGTATTACTTTTTAATGCTTAATAAATATTAAAGCATAACATATGACAATGGGTAAAAGAGAGGGGCTAGTGTCCAGTCTAATAATCGAAAAATTATATATTGGTTTATTATCCAATCAGCTTCAAAAATTCTATTTGGCTGAAATGTTCACTACCACACCTAGACAAGAAATGGGGAGCAGTGGGAGGCAGAAATGATAATGTTTGTAAAGGTTACATTATACTCAGATATATATATATATAGATA
>CM044443.1:98808118-98846973 GCA_024363595.1 Xenopus borealis
CAGTCTCTTATTCAAATCAATGCAGGGTTGCTAAGGTAATTTATACCCTAGAAACCAAATAGCTGACTCTACAAACTAGAGAGCTGCTGAATAAAAAGCTAATAAATAATAAAAAATGAAAACCAATCGCTAATTGTCTCAGAATATCACTCTCTACATTATACTAAAAGTTACCTCAAAGGTGAACAACCCCTTTAATATGTCACTTAATATGATATAAATGACCTGTTTGTAAATATTCATTTTGGGGGTAAAGTTTTCCTTTAAGGGCAGCTAAAGCCTAGTAAATGGTTAGAAATAAATGCTGTACTGTACCTTATCTTCTTACCGTTCAAGTCTTATGGGCAACCTATAGTAGTATGTATATTAATACAAAGTATACATATTCTCCCTTTAAATATTCTGCCTTAAATCTTCTACAATGTAAAAAGTCATAACTTCGCCAGCTTTTCTTCATAACTAACACACATATACACATACAGGTATGGGACCTGTTATCCAGAATGCTTGGGACCTGAGGATTTCCATATTACGGATATTTCTGTAATTTGGATCTCCATGCCTTAAGTCTACTAGAAAATCATGTTAACATTAAATAAACCCAATAAACAGGTTTTGCTTCCAATGAGGATTAATTATATCTTAGTTGGGATCAAGTACAAGCTACTGTTCTATTAGTACAGAGAAAAAGGAAATCATTTTGAAAACGTATTTGGATAAAATGGAGTCTATGGGAGATGTCCCTTCCGTAATTCGGAGTTTTCTGCATAATGGGTTTCAGGACAAAGGATCCTGTTTGACAATGTAGCTCAGGGCTGTCTGTTCATATCATATGTACAGCATATGTAAGAAGAAATGAATTAAAATGAAAAGAATTTCCTCTGCTCATTTGTAGGCAAGGCAGAAAAAACCCTGCAAAGGAAACCCAGATTTGCTAAAAGTTCCATTTTTTATTTTCTACCCAATAGGCTTAAATGCTGTAATTGCATAATGTAAGGTATACGGAATGTGCATGACTATTGGACAGTATGGCCCATGGGACACCAATCCTGACTTTTTTTTTTCAAGAGAAATCTAGACGCTGCACTTATAGTACATGGGATCTACACAAATTTAGAAAGTACGTTTTGATATACAGCTGCATACTCAAGCTCTGTTCGCCTAGACAATTATGTATCTTTTTCTATTCAACTATATCTATAGTGGATTAAAGTACAAGCATGGGACCTATTATGTAGAATGCTCAGGACTTGGGGTTTTTCCGAATAAGGGGTCGTTCCATAATTTGCATCTCCATATATTATGCCTACTTATAATTAATTTAAACATGAAATAAACCCAAAAGACTTGTTTTGCCTCCAATTAGGATTAAATTATATCTTAGTTGGGATCAAGTACAAGGCACAGTTTCATTATTGCCGAAAATTATTTAAAAATCTGTATTGTTTGATTAAAATGGAATCTGTGGGAGAAGGCCTTCCTATAATTCAGAACGTTATGGATAATGGATCCCATGCCTCTATAGTTTGGACCATTTATTATTATTATTAAAAGACTTAAGCTGGCCATAGATGTGCAGCTATATCCTTATATCCAATTACCGATCGTTTGTCGACCTACCACTAACAATTCAGATTAAATAAAGTAGTAAAAAAAAAAAGAAATCAGACAATGTTCTGGCCATTAATTGACAGACAGCAATCGTACGAAGGTTATCTCTGACAAATAGTAGCGACAGTCTCTTGTATAAAGTGCGCAACAGAGTTAGGTGTAGGATCTCGCACACCCTTAGTAGTAGTAGAGATGCCTGGTGCACACAGGTAGAGGCTCGGCCACCTCACAGAGATCAGCAACAGTTCCAATGGCACACAGGTCTGAATGAGTACTTCAAGGATTTATTGTGCGGAGTACAGATGCATCTGCACTCCGCACAATAAATTCTTGAAGTACTCATTCAGACCTGTGTGCCATTGGAATTTCTTCTGTTCTTGTATAAAGTGAACATAGTAAGGTTACCCCGTAAAACACATTATTTTATCCAAGGAACATTAAATGCATCTCGAATCACAGGAAAAAAGAATACTGCTAAGCTAAACATGAATCATATGTGCTACTGCTGTTCGTGCTTCCATTGGCAAGATTAATGTTTTGTGTATCATGCTCTTTTATTCCTCTTTCCCATCATATTTTATCCAATAGCTACTCTCTCACCAACACTGTCTTCAGCACAGTAAATTCTCATGTGCAAATAACATAATATATTTTAGGACTAAACTATAGTTTAGAGCAGGGATCCCCAAACTTTTTTTTACCTGTGAGCAACATACAAATGTTGGAGAGCAACACAATCATGTAAAAAGTTTCTGGGGGTGCCAATTACAAACTATGGTTGACTAGTAGTGGCCCTTATGTGGACTGGCAGCCTACAGGAGGCTCTGCTTGGCAGTAAACTTTGGTTGTTATGCAACCAAAACTTGTTTTCAAGCCAGAAATTAAAAAATAATCACAATCTTGAAGGCCACTGGGAACAACATCCAAGGGGTTGGTGAGCAACATGTTCCCCGCGAGCCACTGGTTGGGGATCACTGGTTTAGGGCAAGGGTCTACAACCTTTTTTTTACCTGTGAGCCACACTCAAATGTAAAAACATTTGGGGAGTAACACAACCATGAAAAATATTCCTGGGGATGCCAAATAAAGGGCTGTTTGTGGAATGGCAGCCTACAGGAGGTTCTGCACAACAAAAGCTTGCCTCAGGAATTCAAAAATAAGTACCTGTTTTGAGGTCACTGGAAGCAACATCCAAGGGGTTGGGGAGCAACATATTGCTCACTAGCCACTCGTTGGAGATAAATGGTTTAGAGTATAAAGTAACTGATAGGGCAAAAACAAAAGTCCTAAATATTACAGTGTTGCCTCCGGATGAAGATCCTTAACACTCTCCATTAGCCAAGAATTGTTATCAAAATAATTGCAATATTGTTTGAATGATATTGGTTTTTACAGCACTAAAATAATCAGTGTGCAACAGGAGTGCCCTCTGCCTGTTCAGTTGGGGAGAGAAGGAAAAATCTGCTGACACTTTCCAATTCTCTTGAATAAAAGGGTCAATAAGAATGAACAGAAAGGTGTTAAAAGATGATTTCTGTATTAGTAAAATAAGCTTTGGCTGTTCTGTCATTATCCAGAGATAACAAGAGGATGTACACTTTTACGTATTCATGATCTTAGTTGATAACTGATAATATCATGAAGTCTAAAACAGAAACAGAACTACTTTAGAAAACAAAAGGGCTCAGAAGGGCACTGAGTAATATTACATTAAGGACCACTGGTGGGTATTGACTGTAAAGCAAAAGTTATTTGACAAAAATTGTATCTTTTAGGTACACTTAGGGTTTTCACCTTTTCTGGAAAAAAATACTGGCCTTCCTATATATTTATGTTTTTCCCTATTAATAACATTGGGATCAACCATAATTTTATCGGCCAGGTGGCAACCCTAGGTACACTAAAGCACTAGCTAAAGCAGAGCAGTGAGAAGAAACAATTTTCCTGAACTTTAACTTTGTCTCTAACACAAAAGTGGGGAATTCTTGTTAGCATTTACAGGATTAATTCTTAATGACTATTGTGCGGAACATGATTTGACTGCCATTGTAACTACAGGTGCAATACTATAAATAGCAAAAATTGGTGTGCCCTCTAGTGAGTCTAAATAAAAGTGAACATAATCAGCTACCTTTTCTTGGATACACGTTAGTATTACTAAATCAAATATAGTGTGAATAAAGCATAACTTGAGAATGTATTGTCAGACTGTGGCACCAATCTGGTATGGAAGCCAACTGGAGTCCTAGTAGCAGTGCTAATAATAACTGAGCCACATAATTTGATGTCCCAACACTATCAATAACATTACACAAAGGAGTTTTGTATGTGGTAATCACATGCACTCCCAAACTCTCTCCAAGATATTCAGGTGCTCAGTAATGGGGGTGGGGGCACCACCCTCTACAATCTTATAGCAAAACAGAACATGGATACAAGCACCTTTAACACAATAAAGGACTTTGGGTTTATCCCTTGGTTCAGTTATTCTGTGTTTATCAGTAATAGATTTTTGCACTCTCTTAATGCTTGCTCATGAATAGCGAAAATATGGAAAGGAGAATGGGAAAGCTCTGTGTTCCAAAATAACATCACACTAGCAGTGGAAAGCAAATGTGTGATCTGACTGGTAAGGATATATAGAACCCAAGAAAAGCATTCATACAGGAGTCCTGTTTCCAAATAAACAAATAAGGTGAATATATTAGTTATACTAAATATTACAGAAATCTAAGGCACCAAATATCAGCATATTGCAATACAGAGAAATTTGCAAAGTCTAAAACATCATCTTATCCCTAGAAAACACATGTTTATGCCAACAGAAAATGATTGGGTTGTGGAGAAACCTCTGTATTCACCATAACAACATGCCATGCTCACACCAGCTGCTGCTGTAGGAAAGTAGTGAGGAATGTTGCTCAACCAGTGTTTCTGAATATGAATTCAATAAAGTCACCATACCTGTTTCTGACTGGTCAAATCCAAAATAACTCAGTAATTTTAGAAGCAGCTTCTCCTCAATTTGCACTGTAAATCTTTGAGCTTTTATCAGTAAGTGCTACAATAAAACAGAACATATTTGGTTTTATTATCTTAGGATTTCCTTATGTGTTTCGCATAACAAAAATAAGTTTAACAAACAAGGATTATCCTTTAATTAGATATTTCACCATATCATAAAATAGATAGGAAGTGGCTGCTGTACACTTAAGAGCACATTTCAAAATAAATGGGTTAGATACAACAATTTCTCAGACTTTGAACCTGGTATTTTTCTATCATTTAGTGTTCATTTAATCAAGCTAGCAAAAGGTAAGATACATTTGTTGTCATAGACTGCAACTTAGAATGGTATTTGTGTGTGTTGCGGGGGGGCTTGCAGGGGGAGTTGGAGGGATTTGTGTGTATTTTTCTGGGTCTTTAGTAAAATGGTGCATGACTGGTGTGGATAAGGGGTATTGTTGTATGTTCATAAGTCACATTTTTAGTTTTTCCATTCGGGCTCTGTTCTACTTGTTGGCAGGGGCCTCTGTCCTGGGGGCCAGGAAATTAATGGTTTAAAAATTGGGGTCCTGCTAACTTTGTAACCTAGTGGCAGTATGAAAATGAACAAAGCAGAAGCATGCAACACCTATGTATGGGTGTTCTTCTCTCCCAAATCACAAACAAAAATCTATAGCTAAATTCTTTTGTTTACTTCGACTTACCTTGAATAAAGTGGAAAGCTTGTTCTTACTAGGGACCTTCATTGCACTAACTTGTATAGCAGGGCCAATTTCTTCTTCACTTTCACCACTACTTGGGGTTACAAAAAGCATAGTAGGTTGGGTGGTGCCAATTAACTGGTTATCGACCTGCAAAAATAAAGAATTTAATAGATCAGCCGATGTTCTATAGTGCTCAACATGGATTTAAACTCTGATATAGCTGTAGTCCATAACAAAGACATCGGATTCACAGCTGTTCTCATTGCCACCTTGCAGTTACCAAAGAGCTGGGAATTTTCAAAACTACTCTAGAGGTTTTTGGAGATAACAAGTTAAAAATAAGCAACAGCTCCCATTTGTAAGATTCATATATAAAATATATATTTAAGAAAAATATGTACCTGGACATTTTGTACGCTGAGCTCAAGCACCTGGTTTACTGTTAAGTGAGTATAATGAATATTAATGCCTGAGAGGCTTACAAACACTAGTTCTTCTGGTACTTTGTTTATAAGCGAAATACCAATTCCATCTTGTAACTTTACAAGTACCTGGAAAAAAAGGAATTTAAAGTTATGGCACATAGACACATCTTAACCACAGCAGACATATATTTATTTTGTTACGCTGGAGAAGAGGTGCTTAAGGGGGGATATGTATAAATATATAAGGGGATCATATAATAATCTCTCTAATGCTTTATTTATCATTAGGTACTTCCAGCAGACACAAGGGCATCCATTTCAATTAGAGAAGGCTCCATCTAAATATTTGGAAAAGTTTTTTTTACAGTGAGAGCTGTGAAGATGTGGAATTCTCTCCTTGAATCAGTCATACAGAATGATACATTAGATTAAGAAGGGGTTGGATGAAAGAAAAATTAAAATACTACAAGTGACTAAGTGCCAGAATCCAAGAATGTACCAACCTCTATCTCTTGCTTCACTTCTGGGTTTTTATATTTTCTTATTTCTAATTCAGCTAGCTCATCGATTTCATTTGAAAATCGGTTGCTCCTCCGCTGGCTGAGATCAGTGATCTGATAAATAAGAACATCAATATCAAAATAAAGTATTTATCTGGCCGTGGCTTTGATAGCCCTGACTTTGCTTTAGTAAACTAAAGTAGAATCTCAAACACAAAAGCAGTAAAAATAAAAATGGAAATAAAAAAGGCGTTTCAGCAACCATATTTTCTTTCAATAAAAAAGATAAAATTGTCTATGTGTTATTGCTCAAATATGTAGACTGACCTTCTGCTCTTAGGTCTCTAATTCAAAGATTTACTGTACTCTATACATAACCTAGAAAGATTTAATGTGCCATCACTGTACAAAATAATCTTAATAATCAGTATATGCAGACTGCACTGAGTCTGCGGATAGGAATATCTACACAGTCGCTAGCTGCTCTACAGGGAAACAAACATAGTTGCTTGAGTTCTGGGAAGTAAGGTGGGGGCTCCAGGGCCACCATTAGAAATGACAGGGCTTCAGGACTTCAGTGTCAGCTCCTTTAATGACTTTGTTTCTTTTCAACGACATTGAAGGAAGAGGCATGGCTTCAGCTGCGGCACTCGTGATGGAGGTCCGGCTATTCAAAAAGTACAGCACTGCCGGGCTCCCCTTCAGGCCGGGCCCGGGCCACTTGTCCACCCTGATGGCAGCCCTGGGAAAGTATGATCCTTTCCCTGCATAGCAGTTAGGGATGGTCTGAAGTTACCTATCCTCTGTCAGAGCAAGTAAAACGAAGGGGGAATTTCACTGAATACAGTCAGGTTTCTTATAAACAATGTAGACATTTTCTGATGAAAGTATATTGGAGATAGATTTCCTTTTTATTAAATAAACTAGGGAAGCGCAGAATCCAGGATTTGGTTCGGGATTTTTCAGCAGGATCCGGATTTGGCAAAATCCTTCTTCCCGGCCGAACCAAATACTAATTTGCATGTGCCAATTAGGATCCGGTTTGGTATTCTGGCGAATATTTTGCAAAGGATTCGGGGGTTCGGGTGAATCCAAATTAATGGATTTGGTGCATCCCTAAAAGATAGTAAATATGGGATTTTATTTTTTTGCCTTTTCATATTTTATGGGAAGTAATTGTGGGCTACTTCGACTATGGAATAGCCCAAAATTTGATTTGAATTGAAAAAATGTGAAAATTCTAATTCTGAAGTACTGTCTCTTTAAAAAACTTTGAATTCACCACTTCACCACTTTAAATCACCGAATTGCCATTTTAGCCTATGGGGGGACCTCCTAGAACCTTTACTAAGATTTTTTCTAAGTCCTGAAAAATCGAAGGATTTTTTTTAATTAAACGATGCATTAGAACAATTTGAATTCTTTTGAAAACTGACATATTTGGTCCATTTTCAATTGAAAATGCCCTTTAAAAAGAATTTGATGATCCAATTTTGAAGTTTTTTAACTTTAAAATTCGACCCTTAAATCTGCCCCATAATGTTTTGTGAGCTATTATCCTACATCATTTATTATGTAGCAGAAAACATTGGTACTGTTTCACAGGCTGACATCTGACAGGGCTTTAAATGCGGCCCGGAGTTTAATGCTTTTAAGAACGGTCTGCACTAGAAGTACAGAAATTTACCTGTAAAACCCTTGTGGGCCCATCTGGGATGACTCTGACACTAAGAACTCCAGATCCAGGCCTCATCTTTTGGTTGATGAATTGCTGTTCTTTAGGTACTGATCCCAGAAGCTCTTGAGAAACATCTGGACCCAGGACCACTTCAGCACCATCATATAAACCTGAAGTTCCGTTTCTTGCCTAAAATTCAGTGTTTGAGAGAAAATGTTTGTATACTACAGTGAGAAGTATGTCTTATATCTGATAAATATAGATTTTGCATCATAATGGCAAGCATATGTGGTACTTATTACCTAAAGAGATAGAAACGAAGACTGTTAACAAAAATGTACACTTTTACTTATGGTACACATGGTATGCTCTTCTGGCATTTTCAAACCAGTAGAGAAGAGCCCAACAATGCAGCCTTTTTTTTTTTTGCTTTAAACAAAACAGTCAACATTGGCGACAAGCTGATTTTGGCCCAGAAACATTAAATGGCAGGATGCACAGCTGGTTTGGACACTTTACAATTTGTGCACAGGCCTAACATTCAGTCTATCATAAGGCTCAAGATATATGGGTGCCTATCTATATTAAGACATACCACAAGTCTTACTGTATGGGATTTTACTCTTGTACACAAATATGAAATGTTCTTCATCCCATACAAGTAGTATAATAGGATGATATTTAGCCTCTGTCTACAGAAGGTGAAAAGATATAGATCTGGAAATCAAAAAAGTAAACTTGTAGAAAAAATGTATTTAACTATATAAAGTATAGTTGAGGATTTTCTAACCATGTGTTGCTTGGACATTTAAAACAGAACAATATGTTAATGTTACTGTTATTTCAAATACAAAACATACAGTGTATGTGCGTACGTGCGTGCATGTATTCAATATACTTGTCAAGATCCAAATTGCGGAAAGACCCTATATTGGGAAAACCCCCAGCATTCTGGATAACAGGTCCCATGCCTGTAATAGGTTTTTATTGTCAAATTGTATTGATATCATTTTAAATGACCTACCATAAGAATTGAATTTTGATTCAAAACTAAATAAAAACAATTTGACAAAAGACAAGTAATACTGCGTCTGCAGTAAGCTATATTTTGATCACATGATACGTTAGATTTTTACAATGAAATACACAAATGTCTATTTAAGGGAAAATTCACTGGAATACAGGACCTCAACATTAAATATACATATTAGGAAATACCATTTTTCTGCCGTTGTACAGTTTAATTTCAGTACAACTGACCTGGACTACTAAGCCATGCAAGCTGCATGTTAATTTCCCATCCTGAAAACACCATGTTTGTGTTGTACTACGCCGGTGATCTGGCTTTCTCAGCATCAGAGGTTCATATCTAAAAATGAAAAATATCCATTCATACATAAATCTAATACCATATATAGATATACACACGTATATTTTATAGAGAGTACAAAAAGTGTCATTAATTAAAGTGGGACAAGTTAAAAAGTGCAAACAATCAGGTGCAAAGCTCATTTACTTTGCACCTTGACTTTATGTCATTCAAATGTCATGTCAAATATGCTGGCATTTTTTTTTTCAACAAAGAGAGGGGTGCCACATTCCTGTATGTTGGCAGAATTGCTGGGCTGCATATAAGGTAGGTAGGATGTAGATGTCACCTGTCATACATTCTAGCTTGACTAGGCAGCCAGGGCTTAAAGAGGATCTATCGCGAAAATTAAAATGCAATGTAAGTTTCATCTCAATGAATTATGACACACACTAAATACAATCAATAAAAAATTCTGTACCATTTAAATAATAATCAAGTTGCACTTAAGTGTCTCAACCTGTCACTCTTCATGCTCTCTTCATGCGGAGGGTTGTTTCAGATTTATCCTGGCTTTTGCTTGAAAACCCAGTGGGTAGCTTTAGCCAATAGGTTAAACCCATGTAAATGGGATTCTCTTGGAGCTTGTTTGGAATTCATTCCCAGGATTCCTTTTGGTTATTTAAGATTTTGACTGATAAATAGATCTAATTTGTCTTTTAGGGGGCTCCCTTTCTTAGCAGGATATCTTATATAACCATCTCCACCACAACCAAAAGTTAGAATAACAGACTCGGGCAAACACACTGCACGCATAGAAACAGGCTGAGCACCTAGGTTAAGGGTGCAACCTCCCAAAGGGTGTATTAGACCTAACTGTCAATCAAAAGTTGGCACCACAACTGGCTCCAGCTAGTGCATTTTTGCACTCCAGAGTAATAGTAAATAAGCAATAAAATGTATTAGTGCAAGTCAAAACAAAATCATTTTCTCATTGTCATGATTGTGTACACTGTACTGTAAATGCAATGAAAGTTAAAAAACTTGACAAAAGCATTTAAAGAATAGAGAGATGCATTACTGAAAATCATAAATTATATCCATCTTAGCTATTCTACATTAAAAAAAGAAGTAAAAACACTGTACTTATTGTCCGTCACAGCAGCAAGACCAGCAATATCAAGCACCAAAGACGAGTCAAGGGATCGTGTACTTTGTGGCTTATTAGGGTTATGTGGAGCAGATGATCCTTCGTGGCACAACAGTCCAGTGCCAGTCATTCTCCAAAGCTGGGAGCGCTTGCCTGGCTCCTATAAAACAAATAAAAAAAAAACTCAATGACAATATTAAACACTTGACAATCTATTTCTTGTATGGTCAGCTTGGTCTAAAGGGAAAAGTACCCCAAATAGAGAACAGAACATATTGGTGAGAGATAAAACCATCTCAGTGGAAAAGCTAAAATGTATTGTAACAAACTGTACCTTTTTCTTTAGAATAACCCTGAGAGTCTTGGGATTAACATCTAAAACCAGCTCGGCATTTGTTATACTCGAGATTTGTCCCACAAGTCTTACATTTCCTTCAGAAGATCTGCAATGAAAGTGACATTTTTAAAAGGAATTCTGTCATGATTTTTATGGTATGGTTTTACATTTCTAAATTACACTGCAAATAATTGACCATATAAAAAAAAATTTTCTGAGCCAACAAGTGTACATTTTGCCTGGTCATGTGCTTTTAGAAAAAGTCAGCACTTCATGATGAAACTGCTGTCACACATTCTTTTATTTCTCCTACTCAATGTAACTGAAGGAGTTGCAGTGGGACTTGGATTTTAACTACTGAGTGCTGTTCTACCAGTGAGCTGTTATCTTGTGACAGAGAGTGGTTATCTTGTTACCTTTCCATTGTTCTGTTGATGGGTTGCTGGGGGGGGGGGGGGGGGGTGATAGCACTACAATTTGCAGTGCAGCAGTGATTAAGTTTATCAGAGCACAAGTCACATGAATAGGGGCACCTGGGAAACAGACATGTCTAGCCTTATGTCAGATTCAAAATTAAATATACATTTTTTTTTCGTTTTTTGAAAAACAGATTTCTGTGCAGAAGCCTAGTGTACATTTTTATTCACCTAACTGCGGTACAGTAAACTGCATACATGGTAGTGTAAGATATACACTGGAGGAAAGGTACTACTTGTGTAGGTTATGCCTACTTAACAACTGATTTTGGACATATTATTCGTTCCTTCCCAGGCAATGCCTGACTAATCCAGGGGCATTACACATGGAATCCCCACATGCACCCCAAATGCACATACCCAGAGAAAGTATAAGATGCAGCAATGTAGATAAAGTTTTCATAGTAAAGTTGTTTGCTGTCTTGGAAGTTATTCATGTTGCAAGTAATATCTGAAGAGCCAGCTCCTTTTACAGTCACTGCAATGTAGGATGGCAGAGTAGGTTCATCCAATGCATAATCCATGGATGTAGCGGACTTTACCTCAGTACGCAATCTTGGATCTGCTACTCCATGTTGAATAAAGACAACTGGTACCTTAAGGAAAATGAAATACATTTTAGTACATTGTAATAGATCCATGAAAAAATGTATACTGTTCCCATGTAATAACCGAATTACACAAATTTAGTAGTTGAATGACCCATAGTGGATCAGTAAAACCATATCTACGGACTTATTTGAAAACTGGATTTGAGTATAAGGTCACATGCAATCTGAATCTGGCCTGACAGTGGAAGATGAATCTTCTCCAAATTTTCAACAAAGTAACAATGTCAGTTTTACAACAATGATCCACACAACTGGATGAGCAAGTCTGAAATTACAATTAAACAAGTTACTGCAAAAAGGCCAATGTGGGGTTTTTCTTAAATGTACTTTCCTTTACAAAGTACACTGTTGAAGTAGAGGTAAGCTTCAAAAATTTTCCATGAACAAAAAAAGCACAGAAGTGCCAATTTAAGTTAAGAAATTGGTAACTTTCTTGTACGCGTTTAAATGTCAAAACTCAAATAGGAAAAGTTCCTAGAACTTTGGTAAATAATGCCTTCATTAAAAATTTAAAATACATATTCCCCTGATGATATCAACATTCTGACAAAATGCATTGGGCTGATGTAACTGGTTTTATACTTATATGCTGGAAAATTTGCAACTTAATGTAGGTGCAATACTTTTATATAAATCTCATCTCTTTGATTTTGTTCCATGGGAGAGCATCCCCCTCTTTATGTTTAAAATTAAAAATAAACTTGTTACAGTTCTTGACTAAAGTTCAGTGTTTGAGAAAAATGTTTTTTTTTGTATCCTTTACGTTTAAATTTTCTAAATTTAAATGCAATTTTTACATTTGACATAGATAACCTTGTTGAAATCAATATCCTGCTTATGCATTTCTTGTTTTAAACAGTCATCTTTGAGCATTACTGTATAAGATAGTAATTAACATAAAAAATACAAAGTAAAAGAACAGAACATAGGAAATTTTTTTTTGCAAATTATAGAAAAACATTTAGGGTACATAGTTGTCACATAGTTACTAAATATTATTTCTTAGGTACTCAATAGTTCTAATGGTCAGGGGGGAAACAATAAATCCAATTGCTCCATGTCTCCTCAAATCTAAGCATCGATCTGTTATTTAGGACAGCAAGGCATTCCATCCGTTTTACGTCTGTTGGCATTTTTAAGCCAGTAAGGAGGAGCCCAAACTCAAATATGTAGACTTTTTTATTTTTAACAAAAAAAATCTGTCACCGTTAGTGAAAAGCAGATTTAGCCTTGAAACACGTTTTCATTAACAATCACGTCACTTGGAGTACACTGATAAAACCAAAACATCCAAGTAATAAGGTGATAATACTGTTAAAAGAACCCATTACCTTTGAGAAGTTATCTACACGAAAAGGAGGTGGCAACTGATCCGTGTTGGTAAACGAAATACGATAAGTAGCACTTTGCAGTGTGATTTCTACACGCAGAAAGTAGCACTTTCCAAGAGTATCCCTGAAAGATTATTTTTTGTATTAGCAGAGAAATGTTAATCATGATTTATTAAAGTTGTGTTGCGTTACAGATAACATATGGCATAAGGGTCACATTTCAAAGGTCTGTCTTGTAATGATATATCTTGGTAGGAATATTTCAGGACTTTCAGTGATATAGAACCTTCAACTACAGCTTACAAGTATAAAAAATAAAATATGAAACTTTTTTTTACTTACCTCATGTTGATATGAAAGGAATTGTTTTTATTGACCTCAAAGCCCCCCGACCAAACACAGTTGGCCAAATCCATTAATCTAACACAGAGCAACTGGTCATAATCATTTCTTGGCCAATGAAATACTACACTGGAGCCAGGAAGAGTTGAAATATAACCAGTAGGATTACTGCTTCCCTGCAAAAAGCAAGCAGACATTAAAGTATTAGCATGGCATATGGAACAGATCATCTAGACAAGAACTCCATATGAATACACTGCATTGTTGCCTGCACACACCTGTCCCCTTGCAAACTCTCTCTGAGCAAATGCCAACTTGTATGTTGATTTGTTTATTAGTAGGTATCGAGGTGCAAATGTGACCATGCAGGTGTCTCTATATCTTCCTCTGCCTTTCTTAACATCAATACCTGAAAGAGAAAAAAATGAGCAAGAATTAAGTCTTCAAAGTGATTCCTAATTCTCCCTTCCTCTCACAACTGGCCTGGAGACTATGAGTAAATAGGATCCTGTAATGCCCACTTCAGACTTTCAAAGCATTATGGAGAATAATTGGTCCATGGATGAATTCAACAGTGATTATTTCTGAGCATTATGATGCTTCAGCTGTACCATCAATAGATAACCCAACATCACACCCATCCTCCAAAATACTGGAAAAGCAACATTACCATTTCAGGGGCCGCACCCCTTTCTCTGACAATAAATACACAGGGTTTCCCTCACTGCATCGAGTCTCGTGTGCTGGTAACTTTGCTTTTTCAGCTGTATCATGCAAGGACTTCTAAGTGCTGCTAAGGGGCCTTACTAACAATCAAATTTCATTTTTTCCCCACAAATCTCAAAATAATTGTGATTTGTCTATATTTCGGTATAATAACCATTAAAAACTTTAATACAAATATTTCTCCAGGTAAAAGTTGTCATGGTCCTATAGAAGTCAATTGGAGCTGTGCTGATCATACTGGATCAATTCTGGCTTTTAGTGGTTTTCTAATTTTTTTTTGTGTTATAGAGAAAGCGAGTTTGGTCTTGGTTTCAAAAACATTTAAAACCACTAAAATGACACTACTGGGCAAACGTAGTGCTTTTTAGTACATACGAGGGTAAGTGTGCTCTGGGCTGCTGGAGGTGCACCTACATTTGTAACATTTGAAACCAAACCGTTTCTGACACGTAATATGCATATGAACATATGAAGTTTTGAGGAAGAAATAAGTGACGTTCTAGTCACTCTATAATATCCCATTAATGTCTAGATTTAATAGTGTATATACTGTAGCCAAAGCTCAGTTTTATACCAACATAAGTTGTACAAATACAAATTATATTAGGTTTCCCTTGAATATTAAGTTTAACACCAGACAAGATTTACAAAAGGTAAAACATGGGATATATTGCATTATTTTCAGTATACAGAATGACATGGATGGCAGAACATTATCTTTGCATTCGAAAGGTAATATACCTATGTTGTAAATCAGCCCAGGACGATTTCCTTGTTGAATTACTTTCAAGGCTCGGACTCCACTGCCTCCATCTAGGGAGAATCCCTGACACCACCCTGGAATACCCTCAGGATGAATTCCTCTTCCGATTCGCATTGTACAGCTACAATTAAAAAAAAGTTGTCATTTAACAAAATGCAGTCAATATTACAAGCCCAGACTGCTCAAAACAGCTTTGGTCCATGCTGATGATACAGCAGTATATAGCTTAGCAAGGATCTGCTGGAAGCTGGCCACACAATGACCACATTTCAGAATACCAACCAAGTAAACCACATGATGATCAGTCAGATGAAAAGTATTTGGAATATACACGTGGATGGGCTAACACCACTGTTCTGACCATAGTGTATAAGTTTAAAGGCCTTTGGATAAATTGCAACTTGGCAGTGAAGCCCCCCTAGCTCTAGGTTAGACTATGACCCCATTCAGGTGATCAATCTGGTCATCAGTCAGTCTGGTGTTCTGGTTTGGCCTATTACATTTTGATATGTTCACAGCAGAGTATGCTTTGCTAATGCAATTCTTTGGAGACCCACACACATGCACAAATAATTATTGGGTTTAGTTAGAAATTAATAGCTTGCTTTATTGACCAGAATAAGCTGTTTAATTTGTAAGAATATTTATACATAAAAAAAATGGCACCAGATTCAGCAAATCCCTACAGTTTGCTCCTTACAGGTTTGGAAGTTCTTTATCAGCATAGCAAAACAATAGTGGACTCAGGCTCCTTGCAAGCTCATGTTCTTCAAACTGCCCAGCAGCATCTGTTTTGAAGTTGTCCTGTCTGAAGATCAATGGCAAGCCTAAACACCAAAAGGAAGACATTAGCTTTATGTGATCACTAAATACATTTTAATTATTTAACCAAAAAAAACTGCCAATTAGCAGCCTTTTTTCTGGTAGTTTCTGAAAAAGGCAGGTAACCACCCCAAATGTAACTGACATGCAATTTAACAAGCGTCTCAATAAAAAAAAGACTCAGCATTGAGCTTGTTGGATAGCATATATGAACATGTATACTAGGGATGCACCGAATCCAGGATTTGGTTCGGTATTCGGCCATTTTTAGCAGGATTCGGACGAATACTTGTGCCTGGCCGAACGGAATCCAAAAAATCATGTGACTTTTTGTCACAAAACAAGGAAGTGAAAATTTTTCTGGCCGCGCACTTCATGCGTGGCACGCTTTTACCATCCCCTCTGCTAATTTGCATATGTAAATTAGGGTTTGGTCTGGAATTCGTCCGAATCTTTCACAATGGATTCGTCCGAATCCAAAATAGTGGATTCGGTGCATCCCTAATGTATACTGTACCTTAGTCATATAATGCAGTAGGAGTGAAGCACAGAAAGAAAGCGATATGCACTGCCAAAACAAACTTAGAGATACGGACACCTGAAATTAAACTCTTTTTTACATCTATTATAATATTGGCTTTGAAAGCTACTTCTAACTTTGCCATAAAGTATTTTCATGATGATTTTACATTATCTGTCTGTTGCCCCATGTTCCTGTATGAGAGGGCTGCCATATTTGTGCAGCAGGAGTCCGTTAGCATTAGAAACTGTAATTAACAGGCTGAGATGGGACAGTCAGGTTGGCAAAGTTAGAGTGTCAGAGAGTCAGGCTTAGGAACTTCAACTAATAATTATATACAAAAACAAAACTCTCAGCAAAAAATCATCAACATGACCTATAGGTAACATTTAATGACTGTACATTCATATGTTAAAATTCATTTTTTGTGTCAGTATCACTTTAAGGATAACTGCTCCTAATTTCAAATTATGCTTGTATTTTAAAAGTATTGTTCAACTTAAAATTAACTTTTAGTATGGTGTAGAGCAACAGTGTTTTGCTGCTGGGGTCAGTGACCCCTTTTGAAAGCTGGAAAGGGTATGTAGAATAAGGCAAATAATTGAAAAAAATATAAGAAATCTAAAATGAAGACGAATTGATGTTAAGTAGCGGCCATTCTATAACATAGTTACATAGTTATAACATAGTATGTAACTATGCTAAAGAATAGTCGCTACTTAACATCAATTGGTCTTCATTTAAGATTTCTTATATTTTTTAATTATTTGCCTTATTCTAGTTAACTATGTAACTATGTAAGACCAACTGATGTTAAGTAGCGGCCATTCTATAACATACTAAAAGTTAAGTGAACTATAAAATCTTTTCTATATGCATTAACTTGCAGTTGTATTACTCCATGATGTTGATATTCATCCCAATGATAGGGAATATATTGTGTAGAACGTAGGAATTCACAATTACTAGACTAAGCTGAAGTACTGATTGACTTGTAGTGAGCAACACTCCTTGATCCCAAAGATCTAGGACAAACTGTGGCACTGTTTTGGCAAGCCTGTTTCAGGTAAAGCAGGTGATATTGAAGCTTACACTCATCAAAATAAATACAAATAAAGGATGTTTTGTCTGTTCTTTTTGTTTGTGGCCGGTGTCATATATACTCTTACTGCATGATATATTAACCATACTTATAAACAAAAACTTAAAACACTTGCTACCAACCTGTTTTATTAATGAGCCAATATGGAGCAGAAACAAATATCTTTAGGGAACCTTCTGCACGGCACGAAATGCGAATGGTTAGGTTAAAAAGTCTCTTCTGCACATCGTACAGTCGCATTCTCACCATGTAGTTCTGGGTCCCTGGTGGGATTAGAAGCTCTTTGCAATGCTGAAAGTTTTCCAGACAAATTCCTGTTAATTGGAATAGAGATAAACAAATTGGAATCTTGTTGATAAAGTAATTGTAATAGTTATTATTCTCCATTCTGAAAACATAAGTTAAAAAATGCACTGAAGATTTCAATTGCTTGCACTTGCAGGTCAGGTGACTGTTGATCAGAAATGCACATCAGCATTACCAAATGACAATGTCCAATGTTCCTAATGCCACACAGTGCAAAGAACAATTATGGTATCTTGTGGTTTTTATGAGGACTAGAACAAACAAGGTTCTAGAACTGCCAAGCCTAGAAAGTGTGGTTCACAGAACGAAGAAACAGAAGCAGTAAAACAACTCACCAAGTTCAAAGTTTTGAGATGTATCAGCTGTATGCAAAGCCATCTCTCTACCTGGCTTTAAAGTCCCTTTGATAGGCAAGCCTTTGACATAGAAGTTCAGCTCACAGGGCAGTAGGTTACAAATCACTACAGTTGGCAGAAGAAAAATAGTATGCCCTGGCTGCCTATATATTTGCTTTGCACTGTCAGAAAAAATGTTTGATGGCACATAATCTGGATAACTCTCTTTCTTTATTGCCACACAGAACCTAAAAAAAAGCATAAACACATTAAATAAATATTTACACACAAAAAAATACAATTATTGGTACAAATAAGGATTACAGAATATGAAGCAAATGGTATGCCCAGTGTGAAACTTTCCTGGGAGAAGGAGCAACAATGAAATGTTTATCCCTGTCTGTAAACTTTAACCACGAGTATCAGTAGATTAAAGATTTTTAACCTGTGTGCGCCTCTTGAGAAGGGTACAGGAGAGGTACCAGTTAGGATAGCAAAGCTAAGAAGGTATGTGCCTGGTTCCTCCACACAATCATTGACTAGAGAAGAAAGAGGGTGAGGAATTATCAGTCAAATAGCTTTTAAAAGTAACAATATTCCCTGTTTATAAGTTGGGTTTCTATTTACTTTATTTATAGAATAATTTTCATGAACATTTATGTGGACATAAATAGTGGTAAGCATGTATTCTTATTAATTGCATCAGTAATGGTTATTGTAATGAGTATATCCATGAAATTTGTTTTGTATATTTGTCACTAAAATAAATTACATGCGTACCTTTACTATTACCTTTAAAAAACAGTAAAATGTTTATTACTCACAATAATAATGGGTTAATTGCCCTCCAACTTATAATGTTTTATTAATGTGTTGACTAATGACCATCTCGCAGATCTACATATTGCTTCTGGTGATGCTTTACCTTCCATCGCCCAGGAACTTCCCTAGTGGAATAGGCCCTGGGGACCTTCCTGCCTGCTGTGTTATATGCTTTACCATTAGCTGCTATTATCCAAGAACTTATCGTCCTCTTTGACGGAGCTCGACCCTTCCTAAACCACAGGGGATCACAAACAAATGTTCTGACTTTCTCCAGTCACTTGTCCTTTCTAGGTAGAGCTTTACTGACTCTGACTAAATCCAAAGAAAGCCAAAGGGTTTCCTTTTCTGTTCTCGGAGATGGACAAAATGAGGGAAGTGCCACCTCAAAATCCATGTAAAACTTGGACACTACTTTACGTAAAGGCTGGTCATAGTACTACTTTAACTTCGAAGACTTTGTGAAAGGCTCCAATGCACATAAAGCTGATAGTTCTCCTACCCGACAGGCTGAGGTAACGGCCACCAACAACACCACTTTTGAGGTCAGGTTCCAAAACAAAGTCTCCTCAATTGGTTCAAAAGGAGCCCATGTTAATGCATCCAATACGAAAGGAAGATCCCATGGTGGAGAAATTCTCTTAATGCATGGTCATATTCTCATTAGTGCATTAAAAAATCTTTAACAGGGAGAAGCTGGGCTCTGGATCCATTAGTTCAGAGCTGAAACTGTGGATACTTGCACTTTCTGATATCCTGCAAAATGGAAATCTACTAGAAGAGAGGCTGTTACACAGGTGGGATTCTGACCCCCAGCCATTGTTAATTGCACAAACTTGTACCAAATTCCATAATACTGTGTAGACGTTGAACCTTTTCTTGACTTCAGAAGGAATTCAACAACCTCATCCTTTAAATTCAGCTTCTTAAGCCTCTCCCTTATCAATCTCCAGGCCATCAAGGACAGACGATGCTCCTTTTGACACTGAAACATCCCCTCGGGATAACCACCCCGGAAACCTGAGGATTCTCCTGCGTTCTGTCAAGGTTAACTTGCGAAGAAATAGTTAACATGGCCTCCTCGGCCAAAAAGGAATCACTACTATAGCCTCTGCTGATTCCCGATCTATTTTCCACAGTACCTTCCATATGAGAGGGATTGGGGGAAAAACATAAATCAACCACACAGACTAATCTTGCCTTAGGCCGTCTAGAGCCGCTGTGTCTCTGCATGGGAATCTTGAGAAGAAAATCTGACTTTCTGTTTCAAATTGATGCTATGGCATCCACATCCGGGAGCCCCCAAACCTCTACCAGGACCTGAAAGTTCTTGTGAACTTCTGGTGACTCCTTGTGCCTGTATATAAGAAACCGCTGTAACATTGTCGGACATCACTTTTATGCTTCGTCCTTGTAACAAGTCTACGAAGGCAAAAAGGGCTTTTCTTATTGCCTTTAACGCTTAGATATTTGCTGAGATTTGGCTCATCTCCCATGAACCTTGGACAAACTGTTCTTGCACACGAGCCCCCCAACCGGTACATGACGCGTCGGTTGTTCTAGATACATACCTTTTTCAAGGTTTTCTTGAATGTACCACCATTTCAACCTGTTTTTTACCTCTTGAGACAGAACTAACTTCTTTTGTAGGTTCAGCTGTGGATTCCTCACCTTCCTTAATAGGAAGTTTTGCAGAATACCTTGAATGCCATCTTGTCCACTTTACCATCTGGATTATCGAAGACATCAGGCCCATAATCTTTACACAATGGTAAACCGTTACAACTGCTTGACTTCTGCAAATATGCCCCGAGAAACGTCACGGATCTTGTGGGACATAAATTGCTCTTTTCCACATTGACGGTCCAGATGAAAAGCTGCAGAACCTCTAACACTTGGCTCGTGTCGTATTTGACTTGTCTGCAATCTTGCCGTTACCAGTATATTGTCTAAATAGTGAAAAACAGCTATGCCAAAAAATTTAAGTATTTTTTTAAGTAAAGAAAATATCATGTAGTGTTGCCCTGCGCTGTTAAAACTGATCTGTTTGCATCAGAAACACTATTAAATTTCATATAAACAAGCTGCTGAGTAGCAATGGTGGAAATGGATAACAGATAACATCATTGTGTTCTACAGAGCTTATCTGCTATCGTCTGTGTAACTTGAGCCTTTTTTTATTTGACTAGTTGCCCCCAAGGCTACACAACAGCTTATTTATATAAGCAATAGTAGTGTTTCTGGAGCAAACATGAAGTTTTACCAGTGCATAGCAACACTGCATTATATTTTTATTACTTTAAAACAATTTAATTTTTTGATGTTACTGGGCAATGAGAGCAAGCAGAATCTTGGTGAAAACTCTTGGCGATTGGGATAACCCAAAAGGGAGACACCTGAATTGCACATGTATCCCTCCAACTGCGAACCTCAGGTATTTCCTGTGTTCTGGGGAAAATGGCTACGTGGAAATATGCGTCTTTCAAGTCTATATTTGTAAGCCAATCCCCGATCGAAATGGCTTGAATGATAGAGCCCAGAGACTCCACCTTGAAACTCCTTTTCCAGGAATTTGTTCAACTTCCTCATATATAACACTGGTCTCACAGCTCCCTAGGCTTTCTGTACTAAGAAAAGTCTTGAATAGAACCCCTTGGTTCTTTCGCCACGTGGAACTGTCTCAACCACTCCTGATATGAATAACTGATTTATCTACTCTTCAACGAAAGCATGAGTCTCTTCTGAGTTTGGGAATGAAGAAACTAAAAAACAATTTAATATTTTAGGCCCAGACCTGAGCAAACAAGGCTAACCTGCCTCCTACTGCCGTCTGAGCCAATACACCTTTATTGTCGCTGTGAAGTGGAGGCTGAGGCAGAAAAAAACAACAGCTCTTCTTATTCCCCCTCGGCATCTGACGACCAGATCTCCATGATGATTGCCTGGAGAACGCTCTCCCAGATCTATATTGTCTCTATGATCTGAACAATCTTTATCCCTGGAAAATTGAGGTTCATATCTTTCGTTCTTATTTTTCCTGTCTTGCAGAAGAAAGACACTTTTTCCTCCAGAGACCTTTTTAATGATTTGATCCAACTTTTCCCTTCAAATGGAAGTTGGCACAGATTATATTTTGAGGAGGCATTCACAGCCCACGGTTTCAACCACAGCGCTCTTTTTTCTAATATTGACAGTGAAATAGATCTTGCTGTGAAATGTACTCAATCTACTGAAGCTTCTGAAATAAAATCAACTGCCGTTTTGCAGTCGGTCAACATCTCTAGCGATTTTTGTCTTTTAACATTAGATGACACCACCTCCTTCATATCTGAAAGTCAAAGTTTTAGGGCTCTGGAAATCGACGTGAGTGCTACTGCCGGTCTACAAATGGCTCCCTCTGCACAATATGATTTTTTCAGACTGAATTCTATGCACTTTTCAATTGGTTCTTTAAATACAGATACATCATCCATTAGCACAGTTGTTCTTTTAGCAAGGCTTACCACTGCCGCATCCACCTTTGGTGTGGCATCCCAAAACTTTGCATCACCTTCTTCAAAGGGATATTTCTTCAAGAATTTCCCTGTTTGTGGTCTTTTCTCTTTCTTTTTACATTCTGCCATCACTACTTCTTTAAAACAGGCTGGCCTTTTCTTTAATGATGGAAACAGCTTATCCTCTGAAATATGTTTAGAGGGCTCTGAGGGGAATTTCAATGTTTGACGTACTGCCTTAATCAATGGCTCTATTATGGCCACATTGAAATTAGACTCTTTATCTGAGTCAACCTCACCCTCTTCTGAACCTATTGGAGAATGTACTCCCGATATGTCAGCCAATTCAACTTCTGAAACTTTGGAAAAAGAATTTGTTTGTCTTGCATATGAGTGCCTTGGCCTTTTCGTGGCACCAGTTACCTCTTGGAAGCCTTGTACGACTGCTTGTTTAATAACTTCTGCTAAGCTTGGTTTCTTTGAATTTGCAATATTACCGGTTCTTCCTGGCTCTGTGCCATAAAAATAGATTTTTCTGGTATATTGTCATTTTTTTCAGCAGCAGGAAGGCGGTATAATAATAAAAGCATTATCCAATACAAGTAACTTTTCCTCTCTCTCTCTTTTTTTAAAATTCTCACCTTTTCCCCTTGGGTTTAGGTGGTTTGCCCGACATCCCAGGATCCATAAGAGTACTGCGCATAAGCACAAACATTCATATGAGCTATTAAATCAATGGGTATCTTGGTGAAAAGGAAATCATCCTCCACCTACCTGTTCCCAAGTTATGAACTTGTATCCACATTCAGCAAAATGGCAGTGAAAGGAAAACACATCTCCCTATGAAGACAATGCCTGCCTGCAGCATAGTCCTCCTGTATTGCAAAACACTTACACTTATGCCTAATAAATTCTCCGGGTTTGAAGCACTACAATGCCCTCATCCAAGATGGTGCCAACTGCACTGCCTTATATCCACTGCATATATATCTTTTACACGTTTACTGTGTTTTACACAGACACCTCACCTCCTCGCAGCTTAACTATGCTGCCTACAGGCTCTGTGTCCTCCTTTGCCGCAGCCCCTTTTCGTGGCATTTCAGCTGCAGTGTGGCTGAGACCCGCCTATGGCGCATCCTCTGTGATGTCACCAGGACGCGCTCGCCGATGTCACCTGCCGTGCCTCCGGAAAGGCACAAAGTAATGCTCCCTGCTCGCTCAGCAGTAACCTATGCCACCTAACCAGCAACACGGGAGGTAGCCTCCATGGCTCTTCACATACCAGATCCGGCCCCCCTTAGCTAACCCCAGACATGGGGAGCATTTGGGCTTCCAGCAATGACTCGGGGAAAGAGACGGAGGCTGAGAGAAAACTCCCTATAGCTGGGACTATGATCTGTCATAAAACCTGATGACCTGCATATGAACAGGACAAAAAAAAAGACGGGTGAATAAGGGAGGAGTCAACTTTAAATTTTTGGAGGATGTCATGTCCATTGGCCCTGAGGGCGATTAACCCATTGGTGAACGCTGGCCATGGGTGACTGGGAAAAAAGTAATTACCTGAAATATCTGCTGATTTCTGCATCCATGGAATGGCACTCCCGTTTACTACTGGAAATCTCTCCTGTCTTGTTAACATTAGTCCAGTGAATCGGTGCTTTACAAAAAAATACCCCCATTCCTCTTGGCCGAGCTTGTAATCTCCAAGATGTAAGGTGCAAAGGAATAGCAAAGGACTCTCCAGGCATTACTGCAGGGAGTATCACAGGTTCTGTAAAAAAATAAAAGTGTGATTGAGTATTGGGTACTGTATCAGTAATACACAGGATTAAGAAAGGCACAAATGTTATTTTCTTTACGTTTTATTTAGCTGCTAGTCTTCATACACAGCAGACTCTTTAAGGTATGTTTAATCATTCTGCTTCCAGAAAGTCATTCCAGTGAGTTAAATAATGTTCCAAGCCCTTACGTTCTGACCTTTATTTTGTCATATGTTAAAAAAAATATATTTTAATTATATTTGCAATATATTAGAAACAGAGAATATCACATCATTTGCACATTCAAACTATACTGCTAACAAAGCATTTTACTTCATTTTCAGTAGAGTACTGGACTGAAACATTCAGCATTTAGTCAAATTAAGTAGAATCAGCTTTTTTTCTATATGACTTCACAAACAAAACTGCTACAACACATTGACAGATTGACATCAGAGAGGAAGGATATTATATTATGAGAACACATACTGTCTGGTGCTGAAGGACTGTCAAGTCTTAGTTCCATTGGGATTTCCAGCTTATTTTTCACTATCAGTGATGAACGAATAGTTACGACTTTTCTAGCACTGCCTTCCATGGTGACGGCAAACACCACTCGCACTGGGGGCAACGCTGAGAACTAGAAAAAGTGCATTTAGTTTTATAGTTCAAGGTTATACTCAAAAGACTGCTGTAGATTTTAAGGTTGATCATATATTACAAGAAAAGTCCAGGACAACTGTGAAATATTTACATATATACTCTGTTTATTATGGTTTTAGTGAGGTGTTGCTCTGTTTAATAGAATTATGTGATTGTTGGACAAGTAACCCTGTACTTAATTTGCTTTGGTCTTTCCTTTGAGATCAAAGAATGATGATCCTCTATGATGTTTCCAACATATGTGCTGTGGTTTACAGCCAATTCAAGGATCAGCAGAAGCAGAAGACACTCAAAACAATGTACCATGTAAAACTAGTAAATAGAAAACTGCCACTGCCAAGTGCCAACTCACTGCCACTACCAAGACACATAAGGATAAACCTGTCCTTAACATACAAGTAGCATCAAAGTACCAAAAAAATACCAAAAGATACCACTTTTTAAAAGTATTTTAACGTTAAAATAAAAAATATGACAAGTGATCATGGAAAATGCATAATTAACTAACACAATATTAGGGGGGAATCAGGCTATGTAAAAATTAAATAAGAATCTGTCTCAGGCAGATCAGGCAGGTCCAGATGATTTAATGTTAATTCAATGATAGGATCAGAAAACAGAATAAAACTTACATAGACTTGTGGATGTATAATGTTGGTTTTACTGATTGGACTCCCAACCTTTAAAAAATGAAAAAAATAACGCCAGTTAATTTTAATTGAGCCAAAATATGCAGCAATAAGTATATTAAAATGACATTAAAGGTCCACAAGCACTGATATATAAATATCTGCTACTCAAAACTAGCAATAATTATGTTTGCATCTGAATGTGTAATATAGTTTATAAAAATAAGACTGTTGCTACTTATGTTCCAGAAGCTTAAGTTACAGTTAAGAATACAATGGTTTAAGCACTGGGAGACTAAGAGTTGCTATTTATGACACACTACACACCTACAGAATAAAAACCTTCCTTAAATATTTTATTTACAGATGCTGGACTAACAGACATAATTATTATAATAAAATACAGTATGATGATGATTGGTTGCTATAGGTGACATTGCCAGTGATGTTTGTCTCCAGTCTTAAGAAACATGCCACTAATTATATTAGAAAGAAATACCTAACTTACAGATGATGAAGACGTGTTCTTATCAGGAGCTGCATAGCGAAAAAATATTCCAACTTTGTCTACAGAGACAGGGCTAATTGGTTCCCACCCGCTAACTCGCACCTGCAACTGGTGTATCCTTAAATCATGAGTATGTCTGAAAAGAAATATTCACACAATGTAACCAGTAAATCACAATCACACTTTTTACAATTACTGATTACTGTTTTATTATTACAGAGAAAAAGGAAATGAGTTTTAAAAATTGGATTTGGATAAAATGAAGTCAATGGGAGATGGAGTTTTCTGGATTACTGTATTACTTTTCATATATAAAAAAGTATCTATTGTACATTAGGTTTGGATTTAAAATAAAACTTGTTGATGTCACTGGTTATTCATTGCCTCTTTAGATTCTGTAGCCAGGATCTTCTCCCTCTTCACTCAAGTATTTTCTTGAGTGGAGAAAGAGGCCCCATTAGGCAACAAGACATTTACAAAATTGCATCCCTATATATTTCAAGGCTAGTTCCTCTTTCTTTCTAGCCAATCCATCTACACTTCCTTCTCCTCAAACCTTTTTCTATTGTTGCTCCATAGTTATGGAAGTATTTATCTCCCTTATCTCTTCAAATTACTACCCCCCCCCCAGTGCTCTGCAAACAAATCTTAAATTGGCTCTGAATGAACAATGACAGCACAATATGATACACAGTTCAACACCAACACTGATGACCCCAACACCTGCTTTTATCACTCACCTACTGATATTATAAAAGGGGTGGTTGCTTTTTAGTATATTATATAAAAGTCAATTCTTAGCAACTTTTCATTTTGTCTACATTATTTATTTTTAATAGTTCTTTAATTATTTCATTAATTCTTCTGACCCTTTACTGCTTTCAAATGGGGGGGGGGGGTCTAAAGAAAATCCTCTGTAAGGCTACACATTCATTGTTATTGCTACATTGTATTACTCATTGCTCTATTCAGGCTCTCTCCTATCCATATCCCAGTCCTTTTCAAATCAATGCATGGATGTTAGGGTAATTTGGAACCCAGCAACCACATTGATGAAACTGTAAACTGGAAAGCTGCTGAAAATAAATAAATAAATAAATAAATAAATAGCTTAAAATCACTCAAAAGTGAACAACACCTTTAAGTCACCCACCCACTTAATAATGCAATTTATTTACCTTGTACCAGATGCCTGGCAATATGGCATATACAATTTCTTATCTTACTTCATTGAATTGCATACAGGTAGTCAGCACAAATCTAATGGAATCTTGTCTAATAAGGTGCAAGTTCACCTGTGGATGGCTTTATTAAAAATGCGATGTTTTAGAACAGCACCATAAAAAGCCTTTATTCAGAACTTAAAGCATTGCAGCAACATTTAAGGCCACAAGGCCTCAAGCTTGAAAAAAGGCCTTGTGGCCTGAAACTTTGCAGTAACGCCCTAAGTGCTGAATAAAAGTTTTTTAAGCAAGAAATTTAGCATATGTTACGGTTAGCATCTAGCATCGAATATTTATTACATAAAAACTTAATGGATTTTTAGTGCAGAATAGTGCACTAGTAACGGTTAGTGTTTACATAATAGCTCTAAAAAAGATCCAGTTCTATCGAAATCTGCCAAACTGGAGTTATTTTCCTCTACCAAACTGATTTGCAATTACCTGTGCCTGAGTTTTTCTCTGGTTTCAAATTCAAAAGGTATCTCTTGTCCAGGAAGCACTTCTTTCCATTGGCTCACATTGTGTGCATCATCAATAAAATTTTTGTCTCCTTCTGGAACTACTTCAGGGCTTCCACTATGAGACAATGCCGCACTGGGAAAATATGAAGGCATGAAAATAACATCAAAACCTAAACTTCAGATAGAACTTTTTACCTGAAATATAACTGTCAGTATTATTTAGAATTATCTTATCAAATGTATGTGTGGGTTATTCTGAGAACATATTCCTCCCACACTTCTAAAACACAAAGGTAGGTTAATTGTCTAGTGATAAAATTGACTACAGTGTATTTTGTCAATAAAAACTGCTTTTCATTAGTCAGAATTGGATTCTTACCGGGTAGGAGTTGTAGTTAAAGTAGCAAACCACAGGGTGCAGCCTGTGTGATTACGAAGTGCAAATGGCACAAATGGTTGCCTACGTTTTGGTGTCTTTACCTCTGCTGCAATGTAAATAGAAAACTATAAATTATTTAGAACATAATTAATGACTGTTCTGATGACAAAATTGAGTTTATAAGAACACTACATGCATAGTAGTTTGAAAGGAAAGCATCAAAGAGAAAACATATCCTTTTCAACTAGAACATAACGTTAACCACCACATAGCAGGCAGGGCAAAAAGTGTTGCTTTTCTTATCGATTATTGAAAGGACCTCAGATTCCACATGGTACAAAAAGATAAAAAATGTTTAGAGAAGATTTTTGAGAAAAAAAAATCTAGAATGATCATTCTCTTCCACAAGTACTTATCTAAGCAAGCTAAGACAGTAAAGCATGTTATAATTAATAAACTAAAAGTTGCTTTGTTAAATCAGTAACTCTTGAAGGGAGCCCTCTCCTTCTATTAATTCTTCCAACTATTTGGCTTCAAAAGGATATAATTCTAAGTGGTCTCTTCACAATGGCTAGAACTGTAAGTAAATATATCTTTATTCTTCCTTTGCTACTTTCTAATAACCAAGTAAAGGTGCTTCATTGCACAATTCCACATCTGATACCTATTTAACTCTGCCTGACATTCACCTTTTATTTAGCAATTTCCATTTTTTCTTCTATAATGTAAATTCTACTAAGCAAGTCTTCACCTCTTGTGAAGAGTCTGTTTAGGGCGTAGAGAAAATGTGTAAAGAGAAAGAAGAAAGTGGCTTTGCTGTTCTTTTTGGTTTAAGTACCCTGAATTCTATGGAAGCATGTCTTTAAAAACACTACCTACATGGGCAATATGGTGTGTTATTGAATCCCACTTACATTTAGCATATTACTCCATAAATTTAACATAAAAAATGACATTTCTCTGATACTTGCCTTTCAAAGTTATTTATTTAGCCTCATATAAACCCCAAACAGTACCTCTAGCATAGACCTGATCTTCTAGGTTTGTCAGACTGGCTGTGCTTCTAGTTCTAAGGTAGGCTAAAGGACGGCCTGGCAGACAGGAAAGACGATGTTAGCAAGTGAGAAACAAGAAGCAAAGAAGATATACAGAGGTTAACAAGCAGAAGCATGCAATTGTGAAAAAACTCACCCATTCCATACAATGCCAAGAATTGACAAAAAAATAAAGAAAATTCCAAGCTCAACAAATTTGTTTATATTCTAAAGATGCTGTTGATGCAAATATCTTGCCACTAATTTTACACAATACACATATACAACCTCGCACAAACAATGATGTTTAGCCAAGATAAAAATAGACAAATGGCACGTTTTGACTGAATGCACACTTGATAGATACTGTCAATGCATTTTTGCATGGTTCAATATATTATATTGTAACATTATGTGAATTGTAAGAAAGGTAATTACGCTGCCACTCTATCCAGATGATATATACAACACCATTCTTTACTGATACAACAGTATTGTGCTTACTTGGTCCAAGGCAAGGCGGATCAACAGAAGAGCCCATCCACTCCTCAGAAGCATCAATTTCACATTCCTTTTCTTGCTTACAGTAATCAGCCAACCATGCCTCCTTTGTACTTACATACTGATCTACAAGAAAATAAACAAGAACATTGCGTAGTATAAATCCTACATATACATAATGTTTTAGCTTTTAAATCACATTTCAAATGTGATATCTAACAAATTTATATTTAATACAGCTAACCCAATATAAAGACTTTTTCTTACCTATTAAAACAGAGGTTATATTGATGTTCAGAAGTTGTTTGGCTTTCATTTCCAATTTCAGACGAGAGGGGTGCAGTCGACTTGCTTCTTGCTGTTGCCAGGATAATGAGCATGGCCATGGCTCAATAAATGGCTCCCAACCTAGGTACAAAGTTCAAACACCTTTGCAGTCATTATATATTACAGCACAATAAATGGTACAGTAACAAGAAGTAATTACATAAGGACTGGGGGCCCTGATCAAACCTAACAATCCACTTAGGTTTGGTAGATGTTAAGTCAGGGAATATTTTCACACGGAGTATTGAAGACTCATTATGAAGGTCTGAGAAAATAAGGAATATTATGTATTTTTTTTTTTTTTTTAAAAAGGTTTTTATTTTTCTTTTCCAACACAACACAAAACAATACAACACCTATTCATTGCTTTACATAGAGTGAGGTATAATTACAATGCCATTTAACACATATCTGCATTTATATATGTATTTACTGTTACTGTGCTGTTAAATTCTCTGTTGTTCACCTCTACACATTTGGTTCAGCCTCTGGGCAGGCCTCAAGCCATGGGCCCCATATCACATCAAACTTTATTGGGCATTGTCGAGCCATGTATGTCAATTTTATCATGGGGAGTTTGCTATTAACCATTTGTGTCCAAGCCTGTCTTCCCGGAGGAGTAGGACTCTATGCTATCAGTTTTTCCTATAAAAGAATAGGGTTCTGAGTAATGTTCTGGTTTTTACAAGGGGGGCTAGCTCGTCAACTAAGCCAAAAAAGCAGATTTCTGGGGTTACTGCTCCAGGCAGTACCTGACCAAGTCAGCCCAGTATTGATATATCATCGGACATGTCCACATAATATGGAATAGGCCTGCCTCTGGGAGTTGGCACTTTGGACAGTTTGCATTGGGATTTCGGCCCATAACGTTAAGGCGCAGTAGGGTGATATATGTTCTATGAATGATTTTGAACTGCACCATTTTATCCCTAGTGGAGATTAGTGAGGTATATAAGTTCTCCTTCACATCCTCCCAAATGTCTTCAGTTAGGGAGGGAATGTCTACTACCCATTTGGACCAAGCCTTTTAAAGCGGATTTCCTTGTGTTACCACTAGGGCTCTATATAGTTCAGAGACGAGTTTTTTGGGGTTAGGATCCCACAGCCTGGTCTCATATGAAGTCATTTTTGTTTGAATTCGGACAGAGCCAAACTGGGCTATAAATGCATAATTGGAAATAGCGGTATGCTACAATATTTGCTTGGTTTAGGGTTTCCTTGAGTTGGGCCAAGGTGGGGAAGTCCCCCTGGACCAGGAGTTTATCTAAATGCCTAAGCCCCATTTTTGGCCAGTATTGAAAGTCTTGCAGGGAGTTTAGATGTGGGTAGTGGGAGTTCCTCCATAGGGGTGCGTGAGGTGATACCCCTGGGGTTAAGTTTACAAATAACTTGGATACCCTTGCCCACACTTTCTGTGGTGTTGCCAACACCGGGGGGAGGTCTAGGGTATTCCTGGCTCTCCGATAGTGAGCGTTGTGAAGGGCTTCAAACGAGGCAGCTATCGAAGCGTGAAGTGCTGTGAGGGGACTGTCTGGGTCCCGGTGAAACCAGTTATGAATAAATGCCAGTTGAGATGCATAATAATACAGACAGAGATTGGGGAGTGCTAGTCCACCTAGCTCTTGAGGTGCCATTAGTGTTGACCTACTTATTCTGGGGGTTTTGTTAGCCCAGACATATGGGAATAGAATCTCATTAATGCGGTTGAATACTTGTGGGGGGACCCACCCTGGGGCTTGTTGTAGGACATAGAGAAACTTGGGGAGATAGACCATTTTGAATATATTGACCCTTCCCCATACGGTATGGGAAGTTGTGTCCGTTGTGGTACTGTTGCCTTGAAAGTTTGTATTACTGGATCAATATTATTGGAGACATAATTCTCAAGTTCTAATGATACATGGATTCCCAAGTATTTAAATTTATTCACCCACCTCAAGCCCATTATGTCTCCTTGCGTTCTAGGATGTTCCATTGAGAATAGGGTGGATTTAGTTTTGTTAATCTTGAGGCCACTAAACTTACCAAAGTTGTCTGCTATCTCTAACGCATGGTGAAGGGAATCCTCAGGGTTATCTAAAAATAGCAGGACATCGTCCGCATAAAGCGCAACCTTTTCCTCCAACCTGTCATATTTTAAGCCAATCACTCTAAGGGACCCACGAATCATTGCAGCATATGGCTCAATAGCTAGTGCAAATAGTAAGGGAGATAGGGGACACCCTTGTCTTGTACCACGAAACAGGTAAAATGGCCTGGACAAGACATTAATGACCCAGATCTGTGCGATCGGCACTTGGTAGAGAAGCTTGATCCATTTTATAAACTGTGGTCCTATCCCAAATTTTTATAGTGTTTTCCACAGGTTTCTCCATTCCACAGAGTCAAATGCCTTGGTGGCATCCAGTGCCACCAAGGTTCTAGCTCCTGGATTAGAGTGCTGAATTTGTAGGTGAGAGAATAGACGCCTAAGATTGATTGCTGTGCTCTTATTGGGCATGAAACCTGTTTGGTCCGGGTGGATAACTGTGGAAATCACTGTCCGCAACCGTCGGGACAGCAGTTTTGCTAGGATCTTCACATCTGTGTTTATGAGGGATATGGGCCTATATGAATCGCCCCTTCTTTATGTATAAGAACAATTATTGCCGAAAAGAAGGATGGAGGGAGGGAGCCCGCTTCCTTCTCCTCTAAGAAGGTTGTATGTAGCTTGGGCGTAAGCTCTTCACTGAGCTGGCGGTGAATATTATGTGCTTTTTTAGCAGTCATTTTGCAGGTGGGAGCATAATCAAGAAAGCACAAACAATGATTCCTATGTTGGGTTTTCTGATTATGAAGACTGGAAATACCTAGTAAGGCCTAGGAAATACAAGATGATAAAGTGTGTTTTCAGTGATATTGGAGGATGGGTATTAATCAGTGTGGCCCAGTAAATATGTTTTCAGCATTTTTAGAGTTTTGCTCTAAACAGTGCACCATGAAAAAAATCAGGACAACAGGGATTAATAGTAGATGTTATTTGGTTTTGAAAATTAAGGTATAAGTATAAAAGATATATAACTGTAATTTCAGTGATACTGGTTGGGTAATCATCGAGAAAGGCCCAAGAAAGCACATTGATTGTAGTTCACTGTGAATTTGGAAAGACAAGGGAGATAGTACCCAGAGGTTTGTGTTAAATTGGAAACAGTGAGAAGTTAAATCCATTGTAGGTAAATCACTTACCTGACAGTTCTCGATTGTAATAATCTCCAAATAGTATGAATTCAGCAAAACCCTTGGGATTGGATACCAAATGCTGAAAATAGCTCAAACCTTAAAAGAAATTAAATATGTTATGCTTAATTAATAAAGCAAACAAAATGATTATACATAGAGATAAGCATACAAATTTAGATTGTAAACATACTGCAGTTTGTGACATTCAAGACCCAAAATGTTAGCATCCCAAGTTAGCAATTCATATTTTGGCCTTGGGTTTAGATCCTCATTAACTACTTTGCAGCACATACGAATATATAATAATATTAATATTGTTGGTCTGTTCACACTGTTGCCAAAGGAGACAGAAATTGTAAGATACCACTAAATTGACACGGTGCCATCACAGATAAAGAACATGGCCAATATACCTGGGAATACAACTGTGTAATTTTTCATCAGCAAGACAACAAAGCTGGATGAGTTCTATTTTTAATGGTATAAAAGTTTTAACCCTATCAAGGCGCTGTTAACAGATCCTATGTGGGTGTTGTAGTGCTTCTTGTCTTGTTGCCAGTTTTTTTAAAGTCAATATTAGGTATATATATTTTTCTATACCTGGAATGTTAAGTTGGGGACAGTAATAAAAAAAAAACGGTACCCACGTGAAAAGGTGAGCTCTGTTAATGGCACATCACAGTCCATGCAGTCATCAATAAAGCAGATGCAAACACTTTCTGCCTTAAGATCTACTCCTGAGATCCACTGAAGTGCTCCAGCTCCATTACTCCTGTTACTTGTGGAAGGCTTCAAAGGCTCAGCATTCTTAAACAGCCAAGTTGCGGCTTTGTTAAGCTGACCTTAAAAAGAAAAGACACATACAAGTTACTTGATTTTTAATTGCATCAGTTTTTACTTTTAAGGTCAGGCCATTACTAGGATGAACAGCAGCACACTGAAAGCATGTGTTATCAAAAGTAAGGTTCTGCCAATGTAATCAATTATATTTAAGGTATTTTTAAGGGTATAGTTGCGATCATAGCCAATATCTATGGATGTTGATTGGTTTGACAATTCGGCATGCTTCAAAATTTTATCTGCTGATGCATCATATCTGCCATTAAATGGTGCACCGGAAGAAAAGCCACAGCTCCTCTTGTCTTCTGGCTGTGCTGACCATTTGTGATGTTGGCAAAAAAGAGCAGTACAATGGACAGGTGGCCATTCTGCAATTAGTCCTTTATTCATCATCTCCCTTTTGGTCGGATACTGTGTCTAGCTGATGCATGGAGGCCACAAAATGCTAAAGGGTGGCACATGCATTAAACGTTTCAGCTGGATAGGTTATTTCAGGTCTTGATGAATGTCAGTCAAAGTACTGAATTACCTTGAGAAGCCAAGAGAGCTTTTCGACAATCATCCAAAGAAAATCCTAGCTCTTGCAGCTTATCAAGATGAATTTCTGAGACAAAGAAAAATAATACTGTTGACAAAACATCCTTTTTGAAGTAAAATGAACAAAAACACCCAATTACAGATAGACAAACAGATACACAAAAGACAAACAATCTCTACCTTGGATAGCAAAAGTACAATACATCTTTTACATATATTTGTATAACCGTAGACTTTATCATAATCCAAAAGAGCAAGGCCATTCTAGGCACTAAAAAAAAAGGCGGCAAATGGCAGAAAGTGTCTCAAACTAATCACCATTAAGGTGGCCATACAAGGGCAGATAAAGCTGCCGATATCGATTAGGAAGGTTTGATTTTAACCTGACCGACCTGTCGGAGTCCATTGCCCTTGTTGTAATCGTTTGGCCATAGGGCTGAACGTTTGGACTGCCATTAGTGGCATATCAGGGAAAGATCATAGTCTATTGTCAGCTTTACAGTTATATACAATCCGCATATGCATAGCATGGCAAGTGGTAGGAATAAGCACAATCAAAGGCATTTCCTGGACTTTTATATATTAACATAAAAGAGCTACAATTACAAAACACCATATGTCCCATTAGCTGAAATATGTAAATAAGAACTACATCACAATCATTTCTGGTGACATGAAGACTATTCCACTATCCAGCCTATTCAGCTGATAACAACAGAGTTACAGGTTCTGTAAGGAATCGTCACTTACTCAGAAGAGGATCCATTGAACGTCTTTGAGTATCTCTGCTTCCCAGAGCAGGGCTTTCGTTTTCTTTTAGTGAGCTGGGTAAATTGCAAGCAACTGGCTCCACATCTTGCACTGTAGATTCAGGTCCACTGGCACTTGCCTGCTTAGGAATCGATTTTGCAATAGCCAAAAACAGTTGGACATCATTGTATGAGAGTCTGATATCCAGTGCAGGAAGCTGGATCTAAAGTTAAAAAGCATAACAAAAACAATTTTGGTTTTCCATACAGAAAAATGTTTTTTCTTGCAGCGAAAATGACAATCTTTGTAGCCCATTATGGGGATATTCACTGGAAGAATTTGATATTATACAGGAAGAGGGGCATATTCAAAAAACGCTTTCCACAGATGTGAAAAGAGCATATGCTGCAACAAAATTAAATTTATACAGTATGCACATATGGTACAGAAAGTTCATTGTAGAGACCACCAGCTACTGCCAACAGAACTCACAGCTATAAGCTATTGAGGTATGCTGGGAATTGCCATTCATAACTAGTCATTAGTCATTAATGATGAGCGGATTTAGGATGTTTTGCATAAAAGTTTCCAAAATTCATTAGAGTCTACGGGAAGGCAAAATGACATTGCAGGTTTTAGCTTTGTAATAGCTATATACTGACCTGCATTGTAAATCCAGCTCATTTCAGCTGTGGTACAACAATTCTTCAACTACTACACTACACTATCAAGATTTGTTCAGCTAAAAGGGGATGTTCGCCTTTGAGTTAACTGTTAGTATGATGCAGAGAGTGATATTCTGAGACAAATTACAATTGGGTTTTATTTTTTATTTTGTGTGGTTTTTGAGTTTATTCAGCAGCTCTCCAGTTTGCAATTTCAATAATCCAGTTACCATGTTCCAATTTACCCTAGCAACCATGCATTGGTTTGAATAAGAGACTGGGATATGCATAGTACAGGACCTGAATAGAAAGATGAGTAATAAAAAGTAGCAATAATTATAAAAATGTAGCCTAAGAGAACATTTGTTTTTAAAAGGGTCAGTGACTCCCATTTGAAAGCTGGAAAAAACAGAAGAAAAAGTCAAATAATTCTAAAACTATAAAAATGAAGGCCTACTGAAAAGTTGCTTAAAATTAGCCATTCTATAAGTCACTAAGGGGCATATTTAGTATTGGTCAAATTTCGAAGCGAAAAAAATTTTGAAATTCGACCATCCAATTTTTTTTGGATCGAATATGTCCATTTTCAATTAAATTCGAATCGTTCGAACGATTTTCCAAAACAATTTTCGATTTTCCAAAACTTTGCAAAATAAAGGCTATGGGAGGTCCCCCATAGGCTAAAATAGCAATTCGGCAGGTTTAAGGTGGCGAAAGGTCGAATTCTAAATTTTTTAGAGAGTACTTCAAAATTCAAATTTTTTCAATTCAAATCGAATTTTGGCCTATTCTATAGTCGAAATAGTAAAAAAAAAAATTGAAATTAAAATATTTTTTTTATTCAAATTTAATTCGAATTTTCACTTTGACCCTTAGTAAATGTGCCCCTAAGTGTTAACTTTAAAGAAATACTTTAATGACCTTGGCAGGGACTTTTTTTCTGCGAAAACAGACCTTGTGGCGAAATTCTATTGCCATTTTCAAACCATGAATTCTGAAGCAAAACTGTACTGTAGAACAAATATACCTATGTTTTAAGGTTAATTAAGACTCCTAAAACAGGTTTACCTCAAGTATTGGTGGAAAATCTTCAGTGTTGAACGCATCCATGAGACCAGAACTATTCTGATAGGCTGAATTTCCCACCAGGTCTATCTGAATGTGAACAGGATCAATGATGGACAAAGCTGTGTCTAGTTCATTACCCAAGCGGCATGAGAATACCTGTGAAGTTACAATACAATTAATAAAAATCATAGTAAAGGTTTGCTAGCACTTAGAATTAAAATGCTTGGAACCTGAAGTTGGTGATGGTCCAAGCATTTTTTTAAATTAGTAGATGCAGTCCCATCCACTCCTTTTTACAAGGGCCCTGACAGCCACTACATCAGCCTGTATGCAGACACAAGGATACATTCAAGTTTCTGTACAAAAATTCACTTTATGTGTCTGCAGACAGGCTGACACAGTTCTTATCACTCCACTTATGGAGTTCATGTGGACATTAGAAATTCTCGACCACCACCAGACCCTAACCGACTCATATGGACCCACAACTGACCGACCCAGCCCACATTTTCACTTTTCCACATCTGTTGGTTTGCAGGCGGGGAGGACTGCAGAAGGAGAAGCTTGCTCTAAACCGGCCCAAAATATTTTGTGGTAGTGCTGGCCTGAATCAGGCAGGCCCCTATATATCACTAGAGGACACATTTACCTCCCATGCAGTCACAGATCATCCTGATGGTGTGCCACTAGCCTAAGCATGATTTTTGTGATTTTTCGTGCAAGACTTTTCCTTATAAATGCATTCATAATTTTTTTGTCCTAAAAATAAATTAAGATGCTCACCTCAATTCCAAACAAACTGCCAGAAAATGGCCGATCGGCAAGCTTGGGCTTGTAAGTCAGAACAGTGGTCCCTTTGAGAATAATGGCATTAGTGTCACAGCTAGACATATCTTCAACAACCACAAACTCCGTTCCTAAATAAACAAATAAACAAACAAACAATGGTCTGTCATTTGCAGTTAATACTAATTATATGCAGGTCAAACGCAGTTCTACTGGCTGTCTCACAGGATGATTGCACAAAAGGTAAATCAATCAGATCAGTGTGCAAACTCCTGCAGTTCTAAGCTGCCTAAAACATGTTACATATAGGGTTGCCACCTTTTCTGAAAATTTGGTGTGAGGTCTGAAACAAAAGGGGTGTTCTGTGCAGCAAAGGGGTAGGGTATGTAACATGCCACAAAAGGGGCTGGGGCCACGTCGCAAGATGGCCAGAAGGCCGAAAAAAAGGTACGTTCTAAGCCAAGTGTATTACAAATGTACTGGCAACTATATTGCCAGTATATTTGTAATACCGGCCTGGCCTTGGCAGGTGTTTTACCGCCTTGGCTGGTAAATTACAAGCAGGTTGGCAACCCTAGTTACATACAATAAACTGGAGTAGGTGGACAAGGACTTACACTAGGGGTAGGCGACAGAAAAGGTACTTGCCTGGTGCCCCCACCTTTTAGCCCTAGGCACGTGTCTCTTTTGCCTACCTCTAGTTCTGACCCTGTGTTTCTGGGAAGCTCTTTGAAGCCATATAGGTCACAATTGCCCTTAGGAATACATCTTCTCTAGAACTCCAGAAAATAGAAAAAAATATATATAGTAAAAAGCATTTACCAGTTACATTGATCTTAACTTCCAACTGCTTCTCAGGAGTTATCTGTACAGATGAACGCTTTGTCACTACTCCTGATTTCACCGTTTTAGGGATAACTGGTGAAGCATTACTTTGCTTTTGCTCCAGGGAGGAAGAGCTATGGGCATGCTTCTTGGGTTCAGTTGGAGTCTGGAGAAACTTGTGCACTAGCAACAGCCAATCAAATATTAAAAACACTCGAAGGTTGTTTAAAACAACTGTAAAGCAGGATGTGTCCTTTGTAGATCTACAAAATATGAAGTACATAACACTTGAACACATACCAGTTAT
>CM044443.1:98858394-98877722 GCA_024363595.1 Xenopus borealis
AAGTGGGGTATTCTTTTCTCTTTCTTTTTTTATCTTTTTTAGCATGAGGCAATTTTCACCTCATGTGAATAGGCGCAGGAGACTTTACATTCCAGAGGGCTCGAGACATGGGTAAGCAATTCAGGGAGATTAGTCACCCCAAAGAAGCGGCGATTAGTTGCCTGGTGACTAATCTCCCTGAAGCTCTGACCATATACAATCCAATTACCAACTCTAATCTTGTGTGTTCATGAGTAAATAAAATCAACAGGTGTCATTATCCACAGCTCAATTCTGTATCTAACTAATGGCCTTGATATGCTATACACTATATATACATGTTTTCTAAGAATGTACATTATGGGGCAAATTTACTAAGGGTAGAAATGAATTTTCAAATAAAATTCGAATTACGAAGTAATTTTGGGCTACTTCAAATAGCAAATAGGCCAAAATTAGATTCGAATTAAAAAAATTAGAAAATTTGAATTTCGAAGTACTGGCCCTTTAAAAATTTTTGAATTCGACTATTCGTCACCTTAAAGCTGCCGAATTGCCATTGTAGCCTATGGGGGACCTCCTGAAAGCTTTCCTTTAAATTTTTGTAAGTCCTGGAAAATCTAATTTTTATTTTAAAATCGCTCGAAACAGACGATTCAAATGATTTTAATTTGATCAAAATAAATTAGATGGTCGAATTTCGAATTTTTTTTATATATTCGAAATACGACCAATAGTAAATCTGCCCCTATGTGTACTAATCAGTAGTCAGACTGATTAAATAGAACAATACATTATATTTATTAAGCAATAACAATCCAGAATAATCATTTTTACCTGGGTTGTCCAGAAGGTCTTTGTCATGTACAGAAAACCGTTTTGATTGATTTCTGTTAAAATCAGAATTAACACCTATTTCTCTTTGATTCTCAGATACACGGCCCATAAATAAACCTTCCTTGGAAGCCCATTCCCTTTTTGACTTTTCTTCGGTTGTTTTTTTTGCTGATGAAGTCTTTACCAGGTTCTGTAGAAAGGAACGCAGCAGAATGTTAAAAATGCAATAAGATGATGTTCTTGCTTGGCACACAGGGTGATTTTGAGCATAATGTTGCTAAAGTGTAGAGGGAGGGAGAACACCATAAAAACTGACCAGAGACCGTTGAGTGATAGGCAAGCAATAATTACCTTTCACATCCCAGCACCAGATGCCTGCAGGTAATTCCAATTCAAAGTGCATAGTGGGTGACACTCAAAAGCGCTCTGTGGCACTTACACTAACACTTACCTTTAAAATTAACAGAGAACAAGTGGCAAGAGTGCCTCACAAAAAAGTCTATTAGTAGCAACCCCTTACAAAATTGCCAATTTTCCTCCATTCACAATTTTGAATGAAAAAAGTATATCCATAAAATGCACAGCTTGTTATTTTTGTAAAATACTATGAGGCTGATTTACCAACAATTGAATTTCCTTTTTTTCCCAAGAACCTCTTAAAACTAGTGGTTTTACAATTTTTTTAAAGCGCTAAAAATACGAGAAATAACCCCAAAAACCTCTAATACAGAACTGTGCCAGGTAAAAGTTGTTGAGGTCCTATAGAAGGCAATGGGAGCTGCTCTGATCCTATTGGACTGTTTTAAATCAACTTTTAGAGGTTTTTCTGAATTTTTTTCACTAGTAAATGTCTGAAAAACTAGAATTTTTAGAGGTATTTGTATCGATCATTGTTATTTTTTTGTTCTTACTTTTGTTTGGGATTTTTTAATAAATGTCATGACATTCGTGGTTTTAGAGAAAGTGAGTTTAGTTGTGGTTTTAAAAACCTATAAAACTGCTAAAATTCAACCTTTGATTAAACAGGCCACTATGTGTATGTGCTGTGTGAGTGCATACATGAATGTCTCTTAAAAGCCACTTTCCAGCCATGTGATATCTCCTTGAAGCCATGGTAATTGGGTGAGGTTTACTGTAAAAGAGTAATGAAACAGCCGACGAGACATTACAACAAATCAGAAACTTATCATACAATCTTTTTTATACAATTAAGGACGCTGCATCAAAGTAAGGATAATATAGATTAACACCTCTACGCCAATAACAAAAACATACAGATGTTGCACAGTAAAGCAGACTTCATAATTAAAATCCACTCTGCGTTTAAACTCTGGTAGAAAGAATGTAAAAGGTAACACTCATAGTTCAAACAAAACTTTTTTACAGCCTCAGTTTGTAATAATTTGCAAAGGAATGGAGTACTTAAGTGACAAACAAAAACTCCAGCACTCCAGAAGCATGCACTTTATTTAAAATCTTTCTTCAAGCATGCATCTCACAGCAAACTCAATGTAGATCTACTGGATGGCTGATCCCCTAAACTATTTAGTTGATCCTCCTGTTAGGATAACTGGTGGGTGTGAATGTTTTGTACATGATAAGGTCATGTGCATGTGATAAAATGAATCAAATAGTAAGCAAATATTTTAAGGAGCTGTTTCTTAGAATGTGTCATCATATACACCCATGTCTATATAGATGCCTTTCAAGTGGAGATTGTATTAAAGATGAGCTTAATATCACATAACATATTGAAAAACATATGAGGTATTTGCTTATTCTTCAGTTACCACATCAAAGTACTGTTTCTACTTTGTGCAGAACTAGAAGTTCCATGCAGGATGCTGCCACTTTGACTGAACTGGAAAATGAAGTTCAATGTTGATGAATGCAAGGTTATGCACTTAGGCAGAGATAATATACATGCAAGTTATACATTAAATGGCAGTATGTTGGAGATTCCTTAATTTAGAAGGATCTAGGGTGTTTTGTAGATAATACGTTTTCTAATTCCAGGCTGCGTCAATGGCTCCTAAAGTGCATAAATTCTTGTCTTGCATAAAAAAGGGCACTAAATCTCTATAGGTCCTTGGTAATGCCTTGCTTGGATTATGCAGCGCAGTTTTGGGCTTCAGTCCTAAAGAAGAGTATTAATGAGCTGGAAATAGGTCAGAGATGTGCAACTAAACTGGTTAAAGGGATGGAAGATTTAAATAATGAGGGTAGACTGTCCAGGTTGGGGTTGTTCTCTATAGAAGAAAAAGATGTTTTCAAGGGGACATGACGATGCTTTATAAGTACATTAGAGGTAATTTTAGATAGATAACTGAAGATCTTTTTTATTTTTTTTACATAAAATGGATCACTGCACTAGAGGCCTCCCCTTCAGACTAGAGGAACAGAACTTTCATTAGAAGCAACATAGGTGGTTCTTCCCATTGAGGGTGTGGAATGCTCTGCAGGGAGATGTAATGGCTGATTCTGATAATGCTTTAAATTGTGGCTTGGATGCTTTCTTGAACAAGCACACAATCCAAGGTTATAATTAATTATGCTAAAATCTATAATTAATATAGATATTGGTACAAATATAGTTTATGTGAGTGTATAGAGGGGTTGTGTGTAGGTATGAACTTTACGGACTTTGGTCTTTTCGACCCAATTTAAGTATGTAATTATAACAAAAAGTGAAATATTACAATATGTGGTTATTCTAGAATAATGTTTCATAACAAATCCTCACCACAATATTTCATGTAAGGGGGGTGGGCCAAAAACTCTAAAAATACAATCAGTACTGAACATTCAACCTTATGGAATTACAACTACGCAGAACACCAAGATAATGCTCCTTTGTCTATACTTTTAAGGAGTAAAGCTCAATCACAGGATAATATATTTTAGAACTTATTTTATACTGATGTGGCA
Source organism: Xenopus borealis (assembly GCA_024363595.1). Lineage (NCBI taxonomy): Eukaryota > Metazoa > Chordata > Amphibia > Anura > Pipidae > Xenopus > Xenopus borealis. The sequence goes on from CM044443.1 coordinate 98,862,139, forward strand.
ATATAAAAAGAAGCATGAAGTGCCCGAGTGATATCTTGCTAATGGCTGACATCTCATTGAGGCCACTTATACCACTCAGACCACTAGTGTAATGTATATAGGAGGACACTTAGAAATTGGCTAAAAATTTTAATATAGGAACTGAACAAAAGAAGACACGCCACAAATAAATAAGTAGTTAAGTAAATAAATTAAACCAATTTTTATAGAAAACGTGCCACTACTTTTGACGATGTCTTATGCCTCCAAAAGTGCATTATCTTTCTGAATTCCACAAGGACCAAAAATGTATATATATGCTATTTTCACTGTTTTTCACAGTTGAAATACCTTAAATAAAACTGGATCCTTGTAGGAAGATCCATGCAAAATCAAGTCCTTTAGAGCAAATAAAATGAAAAATAAATGTAAAAGGAAATAATCTACTAATCCTAGTTGCACAGCTGTTTACCATTTAAAAACATTAAGAGGAAACAGAATCACTTCTATCTGCACTGCTGTCTTTCACCTCCCAGTTGATATGGTCCATAACCTATACTGAGAATCTATTCTCTACTCACCTTAATGCTCCATGTCTTGTACAATCCTCCATCTAACTCAGAGGCTGTCAGATTTTTTTAAGGCCTTCTCTGAGGAACAATCTAAAGCTGGCCATAGACGCAAAGATCTAATCGTATGAAACCTCGATTTGTAAGATTTTCGGACCAAGTGTGGAGTATCGCGACATTTGATTTGCCATGACAATCGGTCATTCCTGTATGCATGTATTGCCGATCTGACGATTTTCAGTGGGAGACTGTCACCAGCGTTGTCGACATAAATTTTCGTACGATTGCTGTTAATGCAGAACATCATTTGATCTGTTCTTTAACTACTTTATTCAAACGAAGGTTAGTGGCAGGTCAGGAGATGGTGACGTCCGATCGCATGATGATTCGTACAATTTGATCTTTGTGTCTATGGCCAGTTTAAGGATCCCTCAGTTTATAACAAGATTAAAGATATAGAAAATCATTGGTTTATCAACCATTCCGTCATAGCGCCAAGAATATCTGTATATCAATGGTTACCAAATGTTTTCTTTTATTTTTTAAACCAAAAATACTTTATTGAAGAATTAATACACTCACTAGTCGTGTTTGGTTCCCTAGGATATACAAAACATCATGCTTTCAAGCATTATTGCAATTTAAGCATTTGGGTTGCTAGTGAAAATGTCAAATGTTTTTATCCCAAATCTCATCCTAACTGAACTTTTCGTTTACATGAAGGGGTACCTAGAAAAGCAAATAGTCATTATCCACAAATTTCACTCCATCTGACCTTCAGCCTCATACCCCCTGCCCCCCCCTCACCACTACTCCCTCACCCCAGCACTACAGTTTGGGAACATTCTTACTTAAGACTCTTACTCAATAAGACTTTACTAGCTCACTTATATCTTTACAAGTGGGGGTAAATTATTCCCTAGATAATTTTTTCTCCCCAAGAACATACCAACATATTAATTGGTTACTTAAAATATGTCCTTAGCGTAACAAATTTGTATGTTCAGAGAATGTGACAGTGAACTTAATTAAAAAAATGTACTGTATAGGATGAAATATACATCTATAATATGACCATATATAAGGCATACCTTATCTTTTAATGAGAATGTTTCAGGTGTACCAGAAAAGAGGAACTTATTTCTGATTTTCAGTTTACCAAGGTTTGCAACAATCAGTTTATTGGACCATGAACTTTCAGGTATAAGTAAAACAGGGGCACCAGCCTCAATATCAAGGAGAATTCGAGAGGATCGCTGTGCTTGGTCTCGGACCTAAACAAAAAAAAGAAAGAAAAAGAAACAAAAGAGTAGCATCAATTTGAACATTCAACTATCCGTTTAATATATGAATTCTGCAGTGCCTGCTAATGTACCGTTTGTCCTTGAATAGCAGCTCTTTGACGACCAAGCACATCTTGCAACTGAGTAAAATGTTGGATGAAGGCAATAAGCTCAGCCTGAAAACGCTGTGTGTGGACATATTGTACTGAGGCCATTCTCAAGCTTAAACGCATGTCATACTCTCTTTTCAGAGCAGGATCAGGAAGACCATACCTACAAAAACAAAAAGCATACCCAACATTGACAATTTTAAAGTTTCACATTCTACTGCTTACGGCACTGTAGCATGCAGAATTCAACAAAATTCAAAAGAGTGATCACTAATAAATGCAGAGAAATTAATAATCTTAAAGGGAAACTATCACAATTATACATTTTAAAATGAGCTTCACACTATAGAAATAAGTAACTTTCTAAATATACACAATCGCACTCTTTAGTTGTAGATGGAGTCAGATTTTGGTCGACAGTCTGAATACACCATTAGTGTGTGCACCCTCTACCAATCCAATAGATATAACAGTTTCTGTTCTGCATGAGAGAGGAAGATTGTTACAGGATTTTTAATTGATTTTATTTAGACAGTTTCTTATAGTAAAAAAAATATTTTTTTAAATAAAAAAGGATCCCCACCTGTATTTAAAAATGTACAGCACACCAAAGGGCAGGTTGAATGGACACATTGGGGTTCAACAAAAGTTGCTAGAAACAAGTATGGCTGCAAATTCCTTTGTAAAGTACATCAATTTTACTTAATTGCCAGTAATTTGCTTGCATTCATAAATAGTCCTTTGGTTTTGTGTGGCTCCTGATTTTACTGCAACAAATCAATGTAATGTATTCCCACAGCCTTGTTGCATTTCACCAGCAGAAAGGAGTATGTTCTTATGAAGACTTTTCCCTTTAACAAACACCCTAGGACCTTACTGATATTAAAAATAACATGAAAAATGACTTACTTGAAAATGTGAAAGATAAGTGCTTCTTCTCCCTTAGTCGTAAAGCGCTCTGTATAAATCTCTCCATGTTCAGTGAGATCACTAAGGGACAAGCTGCCAATGCTTCCCTGAAGTGCTAAATCTCCTTCTGTAGAAACAATAAAAAAAAGTCAACAAGCCCTTAACAATAAGCAGGACTCCAAGAAAATGTAGGTAATAAATATACAAATCCCCATCCAATGTTAAGTAGAGTGGTGGTGGTGACCTTGGGCACTCAAGCTGCTGCAGCCACCGAGCTCAAAATTTGGAATAAAAAACTACTCCAGAGGATGCTTATAACCTGTAATAGAATAGGTTTGAAAACTAACTTTTTATAAGCCAGGTTCTTAACCTGTAATCAACAATAGGAATGTTGACAATAGAAACATTACAGTGAAAATGGCTAGGGTGGTGTTTACGCAATGGTATGTCTACTGACGTCCAAATGGAGGAGGGGGGCATTGACCCCTCTTTCCAATGTGCTTTGCATATAACAGAAAGACGGACTGTGCTGGTCCCTTCATTCCTAATTTGAACAGCATGAATCATATTGCCAATCCTTACTTATTCATGTTATGGAAATAAGAGGAGGCGCTGCTCACTATGCACGGGAAACAGCACTGAACCTGCAGGTAAGTTACGAACATCTTTAGAAAACATAAAAAAACTAGTGATTTTTTTTTTCCCTACTGACAAAATATTTATTTTGGCAAAAGACATTTAATTTCAGAATAACAAATAGGAGGCTAGTCACTTTAAGATTCAAAAAACAATAGGTCAAATAACCCAATTAACTGCATTGTGATAGCCACCAATTAAAATTTCCACTTGCAAATCTTTCTCCACTCACCAATCATTTCAAGGTAAGATGTAAGTTTTGATACATTTGCTTTAGCTAGTTCACTTCTTGTATTTTTTAATACCAATGAGAGAGAATGAACCTTAAATATAAACGAAAACACAGTTAGTTGCATAGATAAACATAGCAGGCCTTCGCCCAAATAACTTTTTTAAATGGATGTTATTTCTTATAAAATAATATTGTACACTGCCAATAGTATTTAATTACTTGTACTTTATACAGGTATGAATCCTGTTATGCAGAATGCTCAGGACCTGGGGTTTTACGGATACGGATTACCAATGTGTCATGCAACTCATAGACACAAGTGTTACTTGTGCGAGTTGCATGAATGGATGTGTGAAGTATTCTGAAACCGACGGGGCACAGATGTGAGAACAGCATTGTATGTAGCAGACAGGTGGTGTTGAAGGCCCCCGCCTCTATTCAGGGATGGTGTCTCCACAAGTAACACATGAGTCTAGGAGATGCATGGCACATTGGTAATCCTATCACAGTAACTACACAGAATCAACACATCTGTAAATTCAGATGGCACCTCTTTGAGGATTTACAGTGAGCCATTGTGATTGGATTAGTGGAAGAGTTTTTATGCCGAGAACATCCCACACCAGTCATTTGAACTGTAGAAGCTGCTTGGACGAGAAGTGAAACGTCTTCAATGATTACTAGGCAAGTCCAGTTGTTTTAGAATTACTTATATGAGATATACCATGACCTGGATGAATGAAAATATTCATAGCCATCTCTATTTTGGAAGCATGTAAAGTAAAACATGACCAGAGTTGTTGATGGTGTCTTCACCTCTTTAAGTATCATCCCATACTACGGTTAGCACAGATGTTTTCCTGAAATATTACAGGCATGGGATACCTTATCCAGAAACTTGTCATACAGAAAGCTTTGAATTATAGCAAGGCCATCTTCCATAGGGTCCATATTTAGCATATAATTTTTTTTAAATGGTTCCTTTTTATCTGTAATAATAAAACAGCACCTTGTGCTTGATAGCAACTAGGCTGCAAGAATCCATGCTGGTGGCAAAACAATCCTATTGGGATTATTTCAAGTTTAAGGGGCAGATTTACTAAATTCACATGAAGGATTCGAAGTTCGATCGAATTTTCAAAAGCATTCGAATGTATTTGAAGACCACTTCGACCAGTGAATTTTCGATCGAATCAAATGATTCGAATGATTGGAATAAAAATCTATTCGAATATTCTAGTTCGCCAGATCAAAGCTACCGAATTCGGTTTAATTATTTTTGATTGAATAAAAATATTCGATCGAATGGTTAAAATCTTTGAATTGATCGATTCGAACGATTTTATCAATCGAATGTTTGCTATTCGATCGTTTGACCAATCGAATTGTGGTAAAATCCTTCCAATTCGATATTCGAAGGACTTTTATTCCCCAACTATTGTCATGGTCGAATTTGAGGGTTAAACCTCAAATTCGACCAATAGTAAATCTGCCCCTAAATATTTTTTTAGCAAACTTAAGGTATGATGATTCCCAGGTCTCCAGCATTCCGGATAACAGATCCAGTACCTGTATCATGGTATCTGTTTGAAGCTAAGGGGGAACGTAATTAAAATGGCAAGTGTGAATGTTTAGCGCTGCTTGCAATGTGAAATTATTTGCTGGAGAACATTACATTGTTCATTATCGAGTTTTGTCAAATATTTTGCCAAACATTTTGCTTTGCAATTGAAAAATTCTATTACATACAATGCGCATGCTCGCAAAAGCCATGTGTTTGCAAACCTTGCAAAAAAGTCATTGAGGTCTGTAACCGGCCAAAAAGGACGCAAACATGGTCACCAACACATTAACAAAAGTTTTTTGTGTTAACGAAACATATTTCGTTTTTCACATCCATGGCACATGCAGTGTGGCAAACTCAAACAGAAGTGTCACTAAAAGGATCAAATATACATTTATGTTTATATGATCACCTTGACTAAAAAAGTATATTCCCATGTCCCAGATGTTTCATTGTTAAGCCGTCACTTGGTAAAACCCATGTATCAAGGCTAACATTATTTAAATTTAATAACAAATATGCTTTACAAGGTCTGTAAATTCAGCATGTCCAGTATCATCACCTTCTCTTACCTTTAGATTCAGCTTTGTGTTGATATTCTCTTTTTCTGAAACAAGAGACATACTGGTCTCTGACTTTGGTGCTTGACGGGTATCTGACAGCTGCTGTTTAACAGCATGATTGTCTGCTGTAGATCCAATTCCAAAAAAGTCTAGAATTACTACCCAAGTCTGTAACGTGATTAAAATATCAAGGCAGTTAAAATCCACATCCACACTACGATTGATTCGCTTGTAGAATGAGGAAAATTCTGGATGCTTTTTGTCCACCAAGAAGACATTAATGTGAACCAAGGAATCGTCAAAGTTCTCTTTGGCATAAGATGTTTTTGATCTCTGTGATGTTGGGGAAGGTGGTGGAGTTAACGGATATTCAGAATCTTGGTCCCCATTTTGCTTCTTACGTGGAGGACAGGTTGGCCTTTGGTATAACTGGAAGACATTTGTAGCCTCTTCCATGTGGGAAGGCAGAGACCTTGGCATATCAGGATACTCTATATGAGACACTGAAGGACATGACTGTGACAAATACTCTTTGTGAGCAAGACTTGATGGCTTTGGTGCTCCTCGGGACACCATCAAGTTTTTATATTTTGAATCCGGATTTTTTTCCAGAAGGTCCTCCATTAGCAGGGAACGGAGAGCAACCTGTATTGCTAGAGTCTGTGGATGATCCTTATTAAACTGAATATCAAATTCCTGAAACTTTAAACTAACAAGTCCTTGAGAACCAAGTGTGAGATCTCCACTTAACTGTATTTGTAATTCAGAAATGTGAAAGTTTGCCTGAATTTGTGTAAAAGGTGAAGACTGCTGAGCAGAAAGAGATCTGTTTGCAGAGGATTTAAAGCTTGAGGTGTTTAGCAACATGCTTTCCTTCAACTCACCCAAGGTCTCAGGACTTTTGAATTCAGAGGTTGTTGGTGAGGCATGGTTGGGAGTACATGGAGTACTTTGATTTAGTTTGTTTAAATCCTCACTGTACACTAAGTTGTCAAGGGTTTGCAAAACTTGTTCATATACATGTTTTGCCAAAACAACCTGTATGAGAAAAGTCAAATAACCACATAAATTCAAATGAGTACGTCATCTTTAAATTTTCTTTAGGGCAGGGGTTTGAGGGCCACACTGGAAGAAGAAAAATTGTCTGGAGGCCACACATGAAATACACAGAAACTTTTGATTTGTAAAAGTAAAGAAAATACACAAAAAAAATAACTACAATACACTGGAATATGGGACACCTGTACATTAAATAGACTTGTTATATTATTATTACTAACTGGTCAATGGGCAGAGTTCCCCATCTCCTATATCTTTTGCAACATGACGTTTTCTCGAGAACTGAGTGTTTCAAGCTGGGCCACATTCATATCCATCCTGGGGGCGCATTTGGCCCTCGGGCCGAATGTTTGGACACCACTGTTTTAGGGGCAGATTTATCAACTGGTGATGTTTGCAGCCTTTCCAGGAACATCCAGGACAGCAAACAGAAATTTTCTGAAAATCTGTTCCTAACTGGTATTCAAGCTGGGCCACTAAAAGCAAGGCTTTAAGCCTCCTGAGGAGGAAGGGACACACCGTTTGGGAACAATTGCCCTAGTGTAATGCATAAAGGCAAAACAAGTGATTATCAACAAGGACAGCCTTTTGTAACTAAGATGTAAGAGATGGCTAGAAAACTATTGAAATGCCATGCACCTGCCTAACTAGATGGGGACTGGAGACGTCTCCTAATGACATATTTAAGTTTTCTAACCAATTAATGGATACATTTATTTTGTACCTGGACATGATTGACAAAGTTTCCCTCAATCTTTAAAATGCTTCCAACTTCCACAGACTCATCATTGTAACAAAAAGACAATTCGTTGTCTGGTTCTAGTGCAAACTTCTCCATTTTAAACTGTATACTAGTATTCTGTAATATGTGAAAAGCTGGTTGAAAGAGACAAATATAAATAATAAATACACAAAAACAAGTTGTATGAAAATAATCACAATGTGGTCTACTTTATGCTTACATTTCTTGCAAATGGACAGTAAAGCCTAAGAATATAATAATACTACTTACATATTTGTCTTGAAATCTACTGTGCAACTTGTAATCACAGACCAAATAAAATCTATAAGCAGGAATTAATTATAACAGTACCACATGGTCATAAATAGTTATAGAAGGTACTTTTACAGTTTATCATTGTAATGCACCATACATCAATATAACAAAACTGACCTCTGCAAAGAAAGTAAAAAAGAAATAACTGATAGAGTGAAGGAGGAGCGATAAAAAGATGAGCTAAATAAAGAAACACAAAAAATAATTTAAAAAACTTTAATCTACATCAGAAAATATTGCACTGCTTGTTAGCAACAACTAACTTGCAACAGAATGGTTATCCCTCTTCTAACAACAGCATGTTATCAATGAGTGAATAACTGTAGAGAACGACTTACCTTCATTTTTATTCAGTGATTCAAAAAAATCTTGCCGTGTGAAAAGTGTTTCTTCTTGACTACTGACACTTGTTTGAGCCATTTGAGGGTTATGCTGTTCTCCTCTGGCAGACCTAGGTTCCTTCCTTCCACTTATATGGCTACTGTTCAAGGAATAAAGCTTGATGTCTTTTATTTCCACTTGTAGTTTGTCACTTCTTGAAAGGTCATCATCTGACACAAAATTCTGAATAAATATTTGTCCCAGATGTCCTACCAAGAGTTCGGGGTTACCAGGACTTCTCGGTATGGAAACAACTGGAGACTCAATCTTGATATTTAGGATTAACTTTACAGTGTCCATTTTAGGACTGGATGCATTTAAACCATCATATTCATCCTCATACTGGGTGGAATCCTTATGTTTCCGTGGTGTTTCAAATAATGAAACCATTTCACTGTATTCAGCTGTCTTGTTCACAAGTACTGAGGACACTTTTGAGGCTGCAGTCTTCAGCATATTCTGAAAACTGTCTTCCAATTCATCCATAGATAATGTCAGCTCTTTAAGAAATTTGGCTGAGTGGTTATAATGTAAAGAAGCCATTTTTAGTTTAAGGTGGAATTCCTCTTTTGAATGTTCAGTAAAAGTAAAACTTAAAGCATCCATAGGGATGGAATTAAACATTTTTCTGTCTAACAGATATTCAACATCACTTGCTTGGTTATCATAGGAGGTTGTGCTGCCAATGCTGATGACATACTGACTGTTTGCCGTATCTTGAGTTAGATCCATGAGTTGCAAACAACCAAGTGATCCATTGATATCAAACTTACTTCCTAAACATAAATTTACTTTTGTACCACCAATGCTAGCAGTAGCAATCTTTCTTGCACAGTTCTCACCAACAGGTAAAGCAACTGTCCTGAAGAGTAGTATGTTTAACCTATGAATCTCAACAGCTATGTGGGTGTTCTGTTCATAGGTGGACTGGAATGTTTCTTGCTCAAGAATATTGCTTTCAAAGTCACTTTTTAAAGGCTGAGGGCTTGCCTCAACATTTTCTTTTGGGAATGACTTCTGAAGAAAACTAATGAGTTCCACAATTGTTTCCGGGTTTAAAATAATATCCAGGTTGTTCACTTGAACAGTCATCACTTGGAGGGAGCTGTCCAAATTCATCGAAGGACATTCAGAACTGACAAACTGGTATTCAATCTTAATAAGTGATTCCTGATCTTTCAAATTAATGTTTTCAGAGGAATTATATTTATCTTTAAAAACACCTGTATTCGGTTGTGCAAAATCATTTGCTTCAGATACTGGGGAAACAGGAGATTGTGCTCGGCTTTCACGAAGGCTTCCAGTTGGAGCATCAAAACTCAGATTTTTATGTGAAGCCATCAAAAGATCAAAGTCGGATCCATAGGTTTGCATGGTGTCTACCATGAGTAGACCATGAACTGTTAGAGTTACCTCAGCATCATAAGGTCTCTTTAAAAAGTGAGCATTGGAACCAAAAACTTTAAGAACTGAAATATACTGACCACAACTTTCAACACCTAACTGCATATAATTGATTTTAAATTCTGCTAAAAGAAGGTGTGACTCCACAAGAACCTCCCTAGTGTGCTGCTCAAGGGTAACAATACTTTGGGTCAGGTTCATTACAGAATCCTGAAGCCTTCCACTGTTCTCTCTCTCATTAAAAATTTTTTCTTTCCTGAGTGTATTATCAGATGGTTTAGTTTCTGAATTAGTCAATTGTGTAAAACACCTCTGCAGCGCAGATATCTTTTCCTCATTCACATGTATCTTAAGATCTGGTAATGTTCCAGAAAGTATGGCTCCAGGATAATTTGGATCAGAGGTGTACATAAGCCTGCGTTGTAACTGTAAAAGGACATTAAACTTTTCTACAACGTGAGCCGGGCCAACTTCAACATCATGCATGTGTTTCCAGTTATCTTTCACATGCCCAACCATGATCTGCAAATCCATACAGGAGAGGGAATATTTCTCATACATCTTGTTGCTAAGTAAGCATGCTTCTAGTTTGTCTTCACTAAGTACTTCTTTTGTAGAACCCGGTGCTTCTGTTCCACAAGCAGATGCCTCAGGAGGTGGACTGCTAGGAGGAGTTGCTAAAGGTGTTTTGTATTCTTCATCACTAAAATCATTTACTTCAGTAGACAAGTTGTCTAAAACCCTTCCTTTGAAGTGATCTGTTAACAAATAAAGATGGTGTTAAATATAGACATTGTAGTTATTAATCTATTGAACCTGAATCAAGCGGGACCACAAGTAAAAATCTGTAATGTATTGCACCTATGCTGGTCACTTATAAGGTGTTTGCTACAACCACTGATCCTACAAATTCACCACAATTAGACCAACAACTGTAATACAAACGGACAACAAAAAAGGATTATAACATACAACTTTCATAAAGCTTAGGTTGCCAACATACAGATTTGAAAATGAAAAACACAGAATGTGTGGTACCTTGTGAATTGGTGAGTAAAATTCTTCCTAGATCCACCACTACTAGTACTGGATCTTGGCTTACAAAGTCATCAGGGAAAATAACCTGAGGGGCTGAAATGTCAAGGCGTACCGTCCAACGTCTACTATTTTCCTGTAAAGAGAATAAAATATCATTACAATATACATTTATTAAGTCTTGGCCTGCAGAAGCCAAGTATGTGCATCACACTCAATCTATGCTGCTATATATTAATTTCAGTAGGCACATTATTATTATGCACACGTATTTATAACGTGTCAACATACTGCGCATCGCTATACAAGTGTCGGGCCCAAAGAAAGTTTGAACAATTAACATGGAACTAATTATTTTAAAAAAAATCTAAACTATAAAAATAACTGATTAACTATCTAAGTATTCAGTTATGCTAGTCTTAAAGGACAAGGAAAGTTAAACTAAAGAAGTATGCTAGAAATGTTGTACCAGCCCATGGCAACCACAGCCCTTTAGCAGTAAAGATGTGTCTACAAAGATGCCCTAGTAGCTGAAAACTTTAGGCTGGTGCATTAAATTCAGTATATAAAACATGGCATTTTAAGTCCTATTCATTTTTAGGGTTTACTTTTCCTTTAAGATGGCCATACATGTGACGACATCCTCATGTGACGACATCCTCATGTGGCAAGGTACCCAAATAGAATCTTTGATGATTCTTTTCTGAATTGGAAGGCTAAATGGGCTGGTATGATCATGCTACTTCAGCTAATGATCAGAACACACATGTGCCCTGAAAAACCATGGTTAAATGGTCATAATGATGGCCCTATACAGTCCTCATCTGACTGACATTCTTTGTAGTTATTTGACTGAACCCTGATTTAAATAGCCATTGGTTTTGGTCTTAATACATGAGCCAACATGCTGCTGACGTAGTCAAGAGTGGTTGAATTGGAAGCCAGTATAACATTATCTTTAGAATCAATTGTGCATGGAGCTTTAAAAGAATAACCATGAAAGTTAGATTAATTTTTTTACTTAAATGTTGCAAAAAGAATGTATACATTAATCTTCAACTGGTAAATATGCAATTATTTCTCAGTTCAGAAGTTTCCATTTAAGACTACTGTAAGTCACATGCAAAAGCACTTACAATAAATTCTCCCACCAGTAACCGATCAATTGTTTGCCGAATTTCAGTCTTTGTCTGCATTTTCAGTTTATTGTATTGTCTTCTGGCAGCCTCTGCCACCCTTAATTCAAGTTCTGACTGGTACCCAAAACCTATGAAAAGAAAACATAGGAATATCTATTCTAGAAACTTACCCAGTATTTGCTACAAAGCTATATAACAGTAACTCTACAGACACAGTTGATCTGCAACTCACAGTAAGGGGCAGATTTACGAAGGGTCAAATTTTGAAGTAAAAAAGCTACGCAATTCGACCATCAATTTTTTTTAAATGGCATTCGTTCGAATGCATCATTCAATTCCAACGATTTTAAAAAAAAATACTTCTATTTTCCAGGACTTTTATAGTAAAGGTTCCAGGACGTCCCCCATAGGCTACAATGGCAAATCGGCAGCTTTAAGTTGGTCGAAGTGTCGAATTAGAAGTTTTTTTAAAAGATAGTACTTCCAAATTTGAATTTTTTTCTATTCAAATCAACTTTTGGGCTATTTGAAAGTCGAAGTAGCCCAAAATTCGATTTTTTTCAATTTGAATTTAATAGGAATTTTCAATTCGATCCTTAGTAAATCTGCCCCTTAAAGGAACAGTAACACCAAAAAATTTAAGTGTTTTAAAGTAATGAAAATATCATATAATGTTGCCCTGCACTGGTAAAACTGCTCTGTTTGCCTTAGAAATACTAGTATAGTTCATATAAACAAGCTGCTGAGTAGCAATGGCGGAAATTGAAAACCAGCTATATGGCACAGGATAATTAATGAATAACAGATAGCATTATGTTCTACAGAGCTCATCTGCCATCTGCTGTGTAACTTGAGCCTTTTCTCCTTTGAATAGCTGCCCCCATTGCTACACAGCAGCTTATTTATATAAACAATAGAAGTGTTTCTGAAGCAACACACCAGTTTTACTAGTGCAGGGCAACACTGTATTATATTTTCATTACTTTAAAACAATTTCATTTTTGAATGTTACTGGTCCTTTAAAGGACCACAATGGGTTCAAAAACTGCTTTAATTTATCCAGTACATTTCAATGAGGCTTATGCTTTTTTTTAAACAATTTTTTATTTCGAATACCAATTACATCAGCAAACGAATCTTAAAAGTGGTTAAAATAAAATAATACAAATGTTGTCCCTAAAGGAAAAGGTGAGTGTAACGGCACTCAGAAGCATACAGTACCTGAGCTGTGGACTTTGCCTTTATAGAAGAAATCTGCTACCTTTGTAATTGCTTGTGGATTGTAGATTATGTTCAAGGGCCTTGTACTAACTTCTAGTCTCCTCTCAAAATCACTGCGAATTGGATTTTTTTCATACAACATTTTAAAAACTGGAGCCTCCGTGCCAGTGGCTGAAATACAAGACAATATTTTTATAATATAAATCTTGAAAGGCAGATGTCTATAAAAGGCGTGCACACAAACTGCAGAGTAATTTTGAACACAATATGATATTTTTTTCGATAAATATTAGAATCATTAAAACCTAAGAGACAGTAAACTAATGTGGTATGTTACCATTTGTTTTGGTAATTCTGTATAACCTGGACCACTGAAGGTTAATGACTCTGAATAAATATATTTGCTTATACTGTATATGTATATATTATGGAATACTTAACAAATGTACAGGATATTTATTTAGGACTTTCAGATTTCCAAGCAAATAGTAGCATGTGTAATTGAGGACACATATGCTCTGTAGCCAATGGGAAAATACATATACACATATACAGGTATGAGACCTGTTATCCAGAAAGTTCGGGACCTGGGGTTTTCCGGATAATTGATCTTTCCGTAATTTGGATCTTAATACCTTAAGTTTACTAAAAACATTAAGTTAAATAAACCCAATAGGCTGATTTTGCTTCCAATAAGGATTAATTATATCTTAGTTTAGATCAAGTACAAGCTACTGTTTTATTATTACACAAAAAAAGGAAATTGTTTTTAAAAATCAGAATGATTTTATTATAATGTCTACAGGCGACAGCCTTTCCATAATTCTGAGCTTTCTGGATTTCAGGCTTCTGGATAACGGATCCCATACCTGTATTTATTTATTGCATTACTATTATTAATGATCCGTGATTTTAATTTTGTACATGGTAGCTCCCCATCTAACCTTGTTAGACCAACCTCTGAGTGCTACTGACACTGCAAATTCTTGCTCTAGGCTACTACTAAGCATAGGGGTTGTTAGAAATCATTAAATGTTTAATTTGTTATTGAGCGTTGGGGCTGATTATTATTCAGTTTTGACACAAAGTACACTGGTTTCTACAATGTGATGTAATGTGACTCTGTATTACTTAACAATCAGCCTTGAATTTTATATACTCTCATAATAGCTGTTAACTTAGGTAACGGACAGCAGCATAGAGCATGTGCTATGAATCAGCTGAGAAGAAGATTAAGCACTATAGAGACATCTTCAGAGGCACGGGTCTGCACTGTTACAGGGTTAGATTGGCCTTGGGCTGGTATAAAAGGCCATAATAAGAGGTGCAGCATTTGTTAACTACTTATTTGGTCAGCTTTAGAGTTTCTTTTTATACAGACCTTTAGTGGTTGCTTAAAATGAAAACTTAAAGGAACAGCTTAGTGTAAACAATTAAACTAGGTACATAGATAGGTTGTGCAAAATTAAAAAAATGTTTTCAGTATAGTTCGTTATAAAGGCTGGTGTGAATGGATGTCTTATGTAAAAGCCTGAACCCAACTTCCTTCTTTGCAGCTCTCTAATCTGTTAGCCAATAAAGGATTATGTTATGTCCCATGTGGAAAGAAAGTATTGTGCCAGTGTATTTAAATCATTGCCTTCAGCAATCATTGGATAAATGTGATGTTTACAATAAATAAAATATCTTCTTACATATAAATTAAAAATGGAGCTACAAAGTCAGTTGAAATACTCCAAAAAAACCTATGGCACTGAAATGAAAAAAAATCACTTACAATTGCTTGGACTTAATGTTTCTGTAGATCCAATATGAGTATTAGACGTCTGAGACATGCTGCCCAATTCCTTCAGCTAAAATAAATGCATATGTAGTGAACATTTATTGTTTAAAACAGAAGCACAATATGCAATAAGTCGTATAACTGTGCTAAGACAATACAGTACAGGCAGTCCCTGGGTTACTGTAGGCTTATTCTTAGAAGGGTTGCTCACCTTCAAATTACAAATCTTATAAAGACCACTAACAATGCTATCAATGTGTTAGAAAATCCATTTTCTATAACAAAACATACAAAGGCCCTTGTAGAAGCTAATTTTTATACCTGTTTACTCAGGCTTTCTCCTGTCACTCTGAGCAGTTTTCTGAAAGCATGGGAGAAGCCTATTTTGAACCTGACACACCAAGAACTTTCTGTATGACACCATCATGCCCAGGCTTTACCCTTAATTGTTTCCTATTGGAAAAACAATACCTACAACAATACCTTTTTCAGGAGAACCTAAATGTTTGGGTGTTCCACTTCTGGAATAAGATTAAAGTGATACTGACACAAAAAAATTACTTTTTAACATGAATGTACATTTAGGGGGCGATGGACTAAATTCACGTGAATAGATCGCAGTTCGATCGAATTCGATCGAATTTCGTACATAGGATTTAT
>CM044443.1:98882894-98922686 GCA_024363595.1 Xenopus borealis
CATTAAAATATCTCAGCAAGTCCAGTTGCTTTGAGTTACTTTTTATATATATGTAACATTTTAAAGTAAAAAATAATGGAAATTACTGTAAACTCAACAATCAATTTTTAATTTGTCGTGACTCAACTACAGGCCCAGTAGAAATTACTTACAGGATTAGGATACACCAAATCAGGAAAAATGGTCCCATGTGTAGCAAGATCTCGAAGAAACAGCCCATTTAGTTGAATCAACAAAAGAGAAGAATCTCTGCGTGGCAAAGACTCAACTCTTACGGTCATCCCTACAAAAAAATACTAAGATTAGAAGAAAAAACATTTGTGATCACAAGAAGTTTATACATTTGTTTTTAAAATATAGCAGAGGGGATACAGATAGCTTAGAAATTAGAAACTGTTTAAAGAAAGCAGGGCCCTCATTTACTAATGAATGTACCAATCACAGACAGTGCTGTATTGATGGGAGAAGTGCAAATCCTGGCACTCTATTGGACAGTCATAGTCCTACAAACAAGAAAAGATCCTTTAGGTGTGATATCTAAAGGATATAGTCATGATTTAATTATATTTTTGGCTAGATAAGTTTATATTTTCTAAATTTAGTCTGTATTTGATAACAATCAACCATCAAAAGAGTCAACCTCTCCCTTACTTCCCCCTTTGGATAGATCTTGGAAGGCATGTTTCCTGGTGCCAAATAGAACTGCTGTTATTGTGTGGTTAAAAAAAACAAAAGAACATGAATTCATTAACATGTATCTTTTGTATGGTTCTGTTTAAACATTACATGTTGCCCTAACAATCCCAAACCAAACATTCCACATCTCTCAAGCGTAAGCTTACCATTCGTCCCCGTTTCAAGACCCTGTGCCCTGGCGAAAGATGCCCTGTGAAGTGTCCCCGTAATTTGCATTTAACTTTAAAAGTCCCCGTGTACTGCTACCAATATCCCCATATAAAAAAGAACCTAATTGGGCACAAAAAGCATAATTAAAGTTTGTTTCAGTTATCCCATTGGCTAAATTTTGGCACCAAGGAGAACAGGGCTGGGCTGGGAGATATTATATATAATTGTCCCGTCCTGCCAAACAGTGCACAGTTGATGGAGACCAGAGGACCGTCGGAGTTACGTGAGCAGCAGAGCTTAGGACAGTGGTGACCCTGTGCAGCAACAAGGAAGGTGAGCATGGTGAGACGAGTCCGATGACTACGTTTTTTTTCCCTCTGGTCTGCTCTGCTTCATGTTCTGCCTGCGGTCTGGTTGATTATCTCCAAATCAGACAGGGGGGATATTATAGGGCTAGGCCGGTGGGGGGTAAGAGGAGCAGCTGCCTGTGGCAGGCTGTGCGTTGTACACAGAGCACCTGGGTCCTTAGAGTGGGACTGGGTCCTGGCTTACTTCATTGAGTCACTCTCTGACAGATGACTCCGGAGTCAGACTCAGTCAGTGTGTGTGCCGCCTGCAGTGTGGGGGAATTATATATTCTGCCTGCAGCAGAGCAGCATCCGTGTGTCAGAAAGGAGATAGGCAGGGTGGCGGGGGAAGAAGAGGAGCAGGTGCAGCTGTCTGCACGTTGCATTTGCACCTGCTTTACTTCACTCAGTGAAATTTTTAGTCTGACTGACTCCGGAGTCCAGACTGTACTGTGTGGGCCGTGGGGAATAGAAAAGGGAGAGGACAGTAACTAACAATACCACATCAGACAATGTGCAGTAATAAATTACCTCTGAGGTTATTTGTGCGGCTGCAGTTCACACAGATTAGGTGCTGCCTGACACTGAGCCTAAAATCTGTCTTGTACTTTGCTCTGACTTAGTAATAAAACTTCACCCCACTCTAATGTGGGCACTGCAATTGGTGTGGCCACTGTGGCAGTCAAGTGGTCTGCTTTCCAATTTGCTAGCTAGGGCCTGGTATGTCAGTTTAGTTATGTTTTAGTACGGCTAATTATAAGCAAATAAAAAACTATATAAAAAAAATAATTTTCATTATTCTGACTCTTTCCAGCTTTCAAGCGGCAGTTGCTCTATTTGTTTTTATGACACTGAACTTTTAATGCTCATAACAAAGACTATGCTATGTGTGCCTAGGTTTTGCAAGAGAAACATAAGCTGTGTGACCCTGGGCCACAGAAACAATACGTACACGTAGATCTGGCAAAAAGAGTTTTTAAATATGAAAATGCATTTATCCAGCAACCATGTAAAACATTTACCAGAAAATTCAAGCTGCATGAAAGGTGTTTCTTGTGCTTTTTGACTGCTTTTCTCCTTGTGCAAAAGAGTGACTGTGCCTCCTTCCAGTTTCAAGTTAAGTTTGGCAAATATATTATCTCTCTTCGTAAATGTATTCATGTTTGCTGAATCAGCCATGGGATCAAAAAATTCATCAGACCCTAAAAAAGAGAAAATAATCACTATATATTTAGAAAGTTACATCTAAATAGAATGGTTAATAGGAAATAAAGAAACTGCCTATGTCTTTCCAAAGTTATTGGCTTGTTATTCAAAGTTATTTATTAAATAAAGTGGTTTATAAAATGTACTAACAAGATCAAGATAACAACCTTGCACTTTGTTTACCCTGCAAATAATTCACTCTACCGTATCAAATTTCATTCCTGAACCAGCAAGTGTATTTTTTTATTAAGTGTAGGCAGTCCTCTCAGGTCATTTTGCCTAGTCACGTGCTTTCAGAAAGATCCAGCACATTAGAATGGATTAGGATGGAACTACTTTCTGGCAGGCTGTTGTTTCTACTATTTAATGTAATGAAGTATGTCGCAGCGGGACCTGGATTTTTACTGTTGTACTGTTCATGGATCTACCAGGCATCTGTTACCTTCCCACTGTTCTGCTTTTAGGCTGCTGGGGGGTGATATATTTCCAGCTTGCAGTACAGCAGTAACGACTAACAGAAGTTTATCAGAGCACAAGTCACATGACTGGGGGCAGCTGGGAAACTGACAATATGTCTAGTCCCATGTCACATTTCAAAATTAAATATAAAAAGATGTTTGCTCTTTTGAGAAATAGATTTCAATGCAGAATTCTGCTGGCACAGCTCTATTAATTGATGAGTTTTGAAAAAAATGTTTCCCCATGACAGTACAAAGAAAGTACAAAGATATCTGACTAAACAGAGGAGGTAAATAAAGCCACATAGACATGGCATACAAAAAGAAAACAGAAATTGTAAAACTTCAGTCAGCAAGGTCCCTATCAAAATGATTTACTTGAACAAAGTTATGAAAATATATTTACAAAATATATGTAACAAAAACACACCCATAATATTTTCTGAATCCCATGGTTCCTGTTGCTGTTGCTCTTGTGTTATTTTTTCTATTTCTGCACTTGTTTCCTGGTAATTTCCATACCAGCCACCCCAACCAGGAAACCACGACTGTAGATATTGTAGCACTCCGCTACTAGGGCTGTTTTTTAGGCTTGATGTTGGAGAATTAACAGAAGGGTCTGAAAAGGGTTCTCTGAGATTCTATAAACAACAAATAAAAAGATCTGTTAAAGACGTATGATCAAAAACATTTCTTTGATGGCAGGCCCAGATATACCTAGCCCCTAGGCCCACTGTCATTTGTTCCCCCCCCCCCCCCCCCCCCCCCGTCCCCTCCAAATTTTAATCATCAGAGCAATGGGAATTGGCACACAGGAAATTTATATTTCTGAACCAATGTGGGTGTGGTTGAGCAGCATGCCGTCCCCTAAAATCCTGCCGTCCTAGGCCTGAGCATAGGCGGTCTCTCCACAAATCCGGACCTGTTTGATGGATACAGCCGCTAATGTTTAAAGCTTCTCATCAGAAAGTCATGACACTTTTAGAAAAATTAGGAAAAAGGAGGTAACCCAAATTCTCCTTAGCAGCTATACTTAATCTTTAACATTAATATGGACCTGATTCTTAGGGGACCATATAGAGAAGATAGCTAGTTTTCAGCTATCTCTGATACTCAACCACCACACAAAGTCATCAGTTGCCCAACATTATGGATCAGCACCTGGTAGTTTAATTGGAAAATTACTTTTATTATAGAGCTTTTTGTGTCTGGGTGACAGGCCCACAGGTCCAAAATGCCATACAAATTCCCTTTGAAGGGAAGCAACAAAACACTCAACCGAAAGGTGGGCAGACAATAAGCGCATTTTATTACTCCAGTACAAGCTGAAATCATCTGTCAGGTGCAGTTAATTATTTTTGTTCGTTCTGCTATTCCAGAGAACCCCCCACAATTTCTTAAAAAGTAAAATCAAAAGACTTGGCTTTAGTGCTAAGCAACGAGTCAGTCCTCCTACTTTCTACTAGATATAGCACTTATTTTCAGTGTCCACCAAGACCAAACCATTACTGGTGAGGCCCTCTTCTTTTATTTTTCTAGTAAATGAGCATCCAGACTTAAAGATAAAATAAGTTAAACATTTTGGCACACACTTTCTCTGACCTCGGCTATTTCATGCTCTTTTTTGAAGCGGTCAAACACCAGTTCATGTAAAATCTTTAATTCTTCAAATGACTGCTCTTCCTCTATGCGATCCAGCTGAGCCTGAAAAGTAATGTAGATTATTTATTTTTTTAAAGTTTAAATAGCATATGCTTAAACAGCAACTAAAGCCAAAAATAGAACAAACCTAAATACATATTCTAAAAGATTTTATAGGAAAGAATATGTATATGCTGGCACGTGTATACATTGAGCTAATTCTTACCCAATGAATGATACATTTGAAATATAATATACGAACTGGACAGCAGTAGTAATCTGTGAATCTACACTCTATGCTCACTTCTTTTTTTTGTAAACAACTTACCAAAAGAGATGCTAAGTAAAAGGAGTTATGGTAAACAGGACACAAGTGAGTGCATATATTGCCACAGTGTATTGTTGCTTAAAGGAGAAGCAAACGCTGTCATTTGTATCTTCCCCCCTCCCACCCCCAGTCAACCTGGTACCCTGGGCAAATGCCCCTAACTTTCTACTTACCCCTCTTGTCTTGTCTCCTTCAATTCAATATTATCATGCTGTTGTACCGTAAGCATATTACCTCATAACATATACACAATTCTGGTAAGTATTCTGGTATGTTTTATATACTGATTTATATACTGCACCAGCCTTAGGTTTCAGCTTGTCAATAGCAGCAATGATCCAGAAATTTAAACTTGCCACAGGGGGGGGGGGTCACCATCTTGGAAAGTGTCTGAAACACTCACATACTCCTGAACAGCTGTTGAGAAGCTAATCTTAGGGGTTGTCACAAATTATCAAGCAGAAAATTAGGTTGGCCATTACATTCTGATGCTAATTGCATTGAATTCTGTGCTGCCATGCAGTAATTATTTGAATTAATTACTAATCAGCCTTGTATTGTGACATTTCTATTCTATATCAACTGTATATTTTGAGTCGGTCCCTAAGCTCAGTAAGTGACAGCAACACAGAAAATGTGAATCAGTGAATCAGCAGAAAAGAAAATGGGGAGCTACTGGGGCATCTACTGGGGAGACACAGATCTTTACTGCTAAAGGGCTGTGGTTGCCTTGGGCTGGTACAGAAGCACAAAACATCATGTACAACATTTCTAGCTACTTCTTTAGTTAAGCTCTCCTTGACCTTTAAGCAGTATGGTTAGCTAGTCAAATATATGATCTATTATCTGGAATACTTGGGACCAGGGTTTTTCTAGAAAAGTGATCTTTCTGTAATTCATATCTCCATACCATACACCTGCTAATGATGATGTAAACAAGCCCAATCTGACCTTTTGCCACTGATATTGAGTCATGCAGCCAAGTTACCATAAAGTACAAGTTACTTTGTTATTATTACAGAGAAATTGGAAACATTTAAAAAGATGCTTAAAATGAACTATATGGGAGATGGTAATTTAGAGTTTTCTGAATAATGTGCTTCTGGGTAATGGTTCCCATACCATAAAAGTTTCTAGAGTGAAATAATTGTTGTTTGAAATATATTAAAAAGTGACAATAGTGACCCAACAAGAACAGGTGCATTTTAGGCATGGATGGCACATAAAATAAAGAAATTTCTCTACCTCCTCTTCATTAGTTAATTGAATTCCTTTAAGACGGTCAAAATGTTTATCAGTGTAATAAATGGCATCATGTGCTCGTTGCAAAATAAAATCCAAAGTTGACCGTCTTCTTTGCTCCCGGATCTCAGAAAGATTTGCATTCAGTGCAAATAGCCACCAATCTTTGCAACTAAAAAAGGGGAATGAAAAGGTCAGAACACAAAGCTATACATTTGGCACTAATAGTGAACAAACCTTTATAAAGGATTAATATCATTTCCCTGTACCATTTTTGGGATATTAAATGCCATATGTAAAGTGCCATTTAGTAAAGCAATGATATATTAGCAAGAGAAGTGTACAAAATATGTTCATATGTTTTATTTTAGTAAATACATTCTATATGAATTATTGGTTAGGGTAATCGGCATTTACAAAATTAGCCTTTTTTTTAGTTATGTTACCCTTAAAGGACCAGCAGAGTGAGTGAGTCTACCCCCTTTTTATCCAAACACTGATCCCATTCTTATTAGTATAGTAAACAACCTATTTGACATACTTTTTTCTGACTGGAACATTTGGTTTCCACTTTCTGAATTTCAGCTGTCTCTCCTTTCGTTCAAACTCATCCACAAATTCCACAAACTGTCGGTATTGTGCCTAGGAAGACAAGTATTCATCTAGTAAGTTAAATATTTTTTTGCTAAAATATCCTGATTTCTTTTTGTAGAACTCTTAACTCTTACACACATTCGTATTGCAGATTTACTTTTGTGATCATGAAACCACTAAAACATAATTATAGCTTCACACATTGTCCTTTTACTTGAGGGAGATTTATACCTTTTGCCTTGAGTGACAGGATAGTTTATTGTAGACACAGGAATATAATGTAACTATATTTTTTTAAATGTCAGAAAAGTATCTTCAAGTACATTTATTTACTCAATCTCTTTAAGAGCAAATATGTATTGTTTCCATTTTGCTGTTGATGCAGTTACCTGAGACAAAATCAGTGGTATCGTCTCAAGACATATATCACATTCAATGCGAGGCTGATGCCTTGACCTCAAAGGCTCTTTGGAACAATTTCTTTTTAGAAGAACTAAAGTGCAAATAGGCTGCAATATATATTGATGATCCCGACTTTCCATGCTTTTGTCCATTGCATCCTATGAAAATAAAAACACCAAAATTATTTTAAAACAAACACTACTTTGCATGAATGCATTAACATATTTTTTGTATTTAGTTTACCTGTAGCTCTCCGGGAGGCAAATCCCCCAATAAAGTGCTGCTAACATCCCAATAAACGCTAAAGTCTGCTATATCCAGCTGTTTTTTCTTCATTGACCGCTCAACCTAAAAATAAATAGACAGAAAAACATGTTTTTCTAAAATGAATAGCAACCTATCTAGCTATCTTCTATACATTGATCATCGGTCTATCAGACTGTGACATTATCAACAAATCCATATGACTTTCTATGTATTTCTATTATTTATTTAGATTTATCTACCAAAATATACATTGGTGCCTTCAATGAGAATCACGCACGAGATTTGTTCAAATGCTGGTCAGGCAATTGTTGCCTGAAAATTCGTCAGTCTGCATTTTTAGGCAACAAATCATCTGACAAACAACTGAATCAATTTACATATTAATATTTGTACTGCAAGAGGGGATTACTTAAATAATAAAACATTAGGCAAAGCAGCATAAATCAGCCCAGATGCCATGGGGCATTCAACATGAATTTTCTCCATACATCTAGCTAAGGAAACTATATTTGAAATATAACTGTGCCATATTAAGAAGAGAATACCTGTATGAAAATGAGCCTATGCTGCATGATCTACCACATTTTTTCTAAGCCTGATTTTTTTCCTATGCCTCTAAGGTTATATATAATTTATGAACAGTGTTATGTTACATTCTCTAAGTGAAAAATACATTATTCAAGGGTATTATCATTATCGCTATCATTATTTATTTATTTATATAGCAGCAGTCACACTACACTTTACTATTATTTTATAACACACTGGTTTCTTAAAATAACAAACAAGGTTCTCCTCAAATCATTTTTGATTCAGGCTTCAAGTGTGGGATCTATTATCTGGACACCCATTTCACAGAAAAACAAAATACAGCAAAGCCATTTCCCATAGTGTTCTAAGGTAACACTAAAACAGTTCAGTGTATTAGACGTTAACTAGGTTGTTTGCTTCACTGATTGTTTTACTGTAAAGTGCTGTGTAAACATACATATTAACATTACATATATGTTAAATACACATACATACATAGAAGAAAATAAAACAAACATGCCTTTTTAAAGGTATCATCACCTGTTAATATATAATCTCCTTTTTTCTTATTCCACATAAAAACTGATGAGAGTATTTTGAAATACCTATTACATGTATCTTATATGTGCAAAATAGAAAAACATGTATTGACAGACTTACAAATTACTGTGTGTTTGGAGACTCTATTGACTAAAAATACAGCACAATGAATATTACAAAAATTTTGTTGAACAAATTACAGGTCCCTCTCTCAGGCTTCTTCTATTTATGGTACATCCAATGCTTTGTGTTCTGTCGCTGTGTGTGTGTGACCAGGCGGCAAGGCATAACAGTAAATAAACAGCTGTAGAAAGGAACCTGAATTAAATGATTTATTATGCAGCACCAGGGAGGCTCCTACATACAGTGTAAGGAGACGTGAGGGAAAGTACCACATAGCAACCAGAATATGAGGTACAAAAAGTAGTATGCAAGCCTGTTAAGTCTATCAAACATTTCACGGCAGATTTGACTCATTTAAGTCCTTACCGGTTCATGAACAGCGTTTTGCATAGACACACTTTTTATGCAAATTCCAAATGCAAATGGATGAGAAGGATCAGTGATGCCATCTTCAAACCTCAAATGCACGTCTTGAATTTTCAACTGTAATAGCAATGTTTGCAAGGAAGCATTTTAAAGAGGTTATAGTATATTGTAATTAACTGCTATAAATGAGAATATCACTCAAAATAAAGTCGGCTCCATCATAAAATTATTCTATTAAAATAAAACTTGCTAATTGTATCAAATGTATTGAGGCAATCCCAATCAGCAGAACCCCAAAATGGTTGATGTTTTTGGGTTGATGTGTAACTAGGTCTGAAAGATCAGGTAAATAGCCAAAAACATTTCAATATTAGATTTTAAGGGGGTTGTTTATCAAAGGTCAAATTTTAGAGCTTTAAGAACTTTTTTAGACTTAAAATGAACTCACAACTTGAATGTTTTTAAATGTATGAAAAAATTAGAATTAAAAAAAAAACTCAAATCAGTGTAGTCAGGATGAAAAACTTGAATACTTGAGGTTTTTGGCAGGAAAAAAACTCGATGGCTCGAATTAATCGAGTTTTTGAGAGAAACTCACAGAAAAAAGTCGAACATCATGAAGGCTATTAACATCTTCAAATAGTTGAAGGGACTTCTGCCATTGACTTCTACATGACCTTGACAGGTTTAGATGGTATATTTTCTGATTCAAGCCATTTCCAGCTTCAGGGTAGAATAAATCTCGAATAATTACCACTTTTTTTTTTAACCCAAACATTCCAGTTTTGACTGAAAAATATCCTTGAAAACACAATTTATTGTGGGAAAAAATAACTTGCCTTTAATAAATCTGCCCCTGAATATTGGCAATTACGTATACATTGCCATCACCTAAACTTATAACAGGTCTAGATTAAGACACAAGAAAATGTAATAGACTATAACACCAAATTACAAAACTGCAATAATTTGATGAATGATTATAATACCTTTATTTACTTTTCTCCCTAGTGGATTATGTAATGAAATTTTTAATAGTTGAATGTGTGTTTATTTTCTTATTGTTCTCTTCCTAGAAGTCAGTTCTCTTGCTATGAGTTTTAATCTTGCCAATACAACAATTGCTATTCTGCAGGCTGGTCACAAGCTTTAGTGTCACCAACATCAAGGTAACAAAAAAGGGGTATAACCTAGTATTTTAGAGCCCTGGCATGACATGCAAAAGCAATGTGCACTTCCGACAGATCTGCACTACACAGCAGCTTAATAAATAAATTATAGAAGTCTTTCTAAAGCAAACACATAACTTTTACAATGCAGGAACACTAACACCAAAACATTAAAGTGTTTTAATGTAATGACAATACTATGTACTGTTGCCCAGCACTTGTATACCTGATCGCTTCAGAAACACTACTATAATTCATATAAACAAACTGATGTGTAGCAATGGCAGAAATTGAAAAAAGGCTATATGGCACAGGTTATATAGTGGATAACAGATACCATAAAAGGGGTATAACCTAGTATTTTAGAGCCCTTGTATGACATGGAAAAGAAGGAAATGTGAAGCAGCCTCAAGGGCTACAGAACTTACTTCAATATTATCCACAATTCTGGTTACAATTGCAGCAGTAACAGAATACCAGTAGGATTCACCTTTTCTTTCTTGATCGCTCTGAAACAATACACAATGTTATAAACATATACTAAACAAGAACATAAAAAAACATGAAAGCATCAATATTTTATGTGGCCAAACACAGGCCTGTTGAACAAAATATACTGCTAAGTTGAACTCCCCTTTAATATATAAATTATAGAAATCTTTCTAAAGCAAAAACATAAATTTTACAATGCAGGACAACAGAACATTATATTTTAATGATTTAAAATGCTTTCATTTTTTTGGTGTTACAGGAACAGTAACACCAAAAAATTGTGTTTTAATGTAACAACAATGCTATGTACTGTTGCCCCTACACTTGTAAACCTAATCTGTTTGCTTCAGAAACACTACTATAGTTCATATAAGCAAACTGATGTGTAGCAATGACAGGAATTGAAAAAAGGCTATATGGCACAGGTTACCTAGTGGATAACAGATACCACCATTATGTTCTACAGAGCGTATCTGCTATCTGGTGTGTAACCTGAGCTTTTTCTCCTTTGAATGGCTGCCCCCATGCTACACAGCAGCTTATTTATATAAACAATTGTAGCGTTTCTGAAGCAAACACAAAAGTTTTAAGGGTTGGGGCAGACGGGCAGATTCTGGGAGATCTAGTCACCTGGTGACTAATCACCTCTTCTGCGGGAAGACAATCTCCCAGAATTGCCTTCTTCCAGTCTTCCGTCTGCTTGAATGAAGAATCACCTGCGCTAATGCACTCGTGGCGCTTTGATTTCCGAAGTGAGGCAACTTCGGAAATCGAGGTGCCATGAGTGCATTAGCATAGGCGATTCTTTATTCAAACATACGGAAGGTAGTTTGGGGAGATTGTCGCCCCGATGAAGAGGCGATTAGTCGCCTGGCAACTAAATTTCCCCAAATCTGCCCATCTGCCCCAACCCTAACATTACAGAGCTTAGTTAGTTGCCAAACATATAAGTAATTTTAGGAACCTCCCTAAATACGTAAAACTGATAAGTGAAACTGTAATACGGAGTGTGGGCTGTAAACATACTTTCCATTTTTCTTCAAGGGCTTTCAAAAGAGCTTTTTTGTGGGCTTTGTCCAACAACTTTTCTTTCAGTTCATCAAAGTCTTCTTGCTTATCAGGAGAACCAATTAAGTGTAATTTAGAGATAGAAATGACCCATGGATCCAAATGGGGTCGATAGAATGGTATCTGAATCCTGATTTTGCCAATAAATCCTAAAAGAAATATCAAAAGATGATCATCTGAATATACATAAAAGTACAGAGTGCAGTAATTATTCAACAAAAGTGCAAAATTAACAGTAAAGGTCCACATACAGTATGGTATCCTTATTCTAATTATTCATACAAACCAAACAACCGGTTGGAAAAGGGAAAGTATCAATCAACTCTCCCATTCCTCATGTGTGATTGCACCATCAGCCAGCGCAGATAAGATTTTTGCACCTGTCCAATTCTTGAACCAGAAGTTATCCATAGTTCATCATAGTCTATAACATAAATAATGTACCATATACAGTGTACATGGGCATAGGTCAGAATAGGTAGTTCAACCATACAAGGACCCCCAAATACACAATACTAATGTTTGTACAATTCTATCTGTGTGTGTGTTGCAACTTTAATGTTTGCATCCAGTATTTATGTTATAAATGAGTTACTAGATAATAAAGTAGTGATGTAAGCAAATAAGCCTATCTAAACCAAAACTGCACACTTTTTTTCTATGCACTAGCATTTGTTATGTCCAATGTTCTCTTGGACCAGAATCTCAAAGAAAAAAAAAAAGTTTGTATTTTTAATGATTCTGAATAGAAAACAAAATAAATAAATGAATAAAGTTGACCAAAATGTTTTATAAAATCTCTTTAGGCACACTGCAAGCTTCTCGACAAAAACAAATAGCAATGGTTCTCTGTATGACATTACCTGCTTTTACTTCAAACGGTAGCTCCAGTTCCCTAAGTGCGTCCTTTTTTAATGGCAGATTTTCCAGTTCAACGGCACCTAAATATTACACCTTGATTAATATTGCAAAATGTACACAAGATGCAAATTCTATGAATAAATAATAATTCATTTTTGACCTTGCATTTTGAGGATGTAAGAAAAGAAAAACATTTGTTATTTTCAAAAAAAATAAAAAATTCTATTATCCAAGGCAAAAAAGAAAAATGTAGGACTTCCTCTTATAGTAAAATAAAAACAACTTTCTATCAATACATATGATTAAGAGAGTTCCCTAAATGAGTTAGGCGTCCATTTCACAGCAGCCACCTTTGTTTTTTAATGTATTAAAGGGGTTGCTCATCTTTAAATTAACTTTTAGTAAAAATGATGATTGATCCCAATGTTATTAATAGGGAAAAAAGATAAATATATAGGAAGGCCGGTAATTTTTTCCAGAAAAGGTGGCAACCCTAGTAGAGAATGATCTTCTGAGACAATTTACAATAGTTTTCATTTTTTATCATTATTTGTGGTTTTGAGGTATTTAGCTTTTTATTCAGCAGTTCTCCAGTTTGCAATTTCTGTAATCTGGTTGCTAGGGTCCAACCATGCATCGATTTGAATAAGAGACTGGAATATGAATAGGAGAGGTCTGAATAGAAAGAGCAGTAATAAAAATGTAGCTATAACCATAAATATGAAGCCTTACAGAGGATTTGTTTTTAGATGGGGTCTACAGTGACACCCATTTGAAAGCTGGAAAGTCAGAAACAGAAGGCAATTAAATTAATTATAGAAAATAAATAATGAAAATTTGTTTCTTAGAACTGGCCATTCTCTTACATACAAAAAAGTTAACTTGTGCACTACATTTTTTCTTGTCTACCTTGGACAATTGCAGTTTGAGGAGCTCTGCATGAATGCAGGCACAATAAATCCTCTGCGGTCTGTCTGAGATACCAAATAAAGGGAGTAGAGTCTGAATTGCCTGTTGGATTACTACAAATCTTATTAGTGTGAAGACACACAGAGCTACTACTAGCAGACAACAGTGATAATTGGCTTTACTAAAACACTAAGGGGCAGATTTACAAAATTCACATGAAGGATTTGAAGTTCGATCGAATTTTCAAAAATATTCGAATTTTCGAATGTTTTTGAAGACCACTTCGACCAGTGAATTTTGAATAAAATTTCATTTGAATATTTGATCATTCGACTGTTGAAGTACTTCCCCTTTAAATTTTTATTAGACACCTAGTTCGCCAGATCAAAGCTACCGAATTGCGTTTCCTTATTTTTGATTGAATAAAAAAAATTTGATCGATCGAAAAAATTAGTAAAATATCGAATTTGATATTTGAAGGATTTTACTTCCCTTCCTTTTCACATGGTCGAATTTCGAATTTTTTTCAATTCGAAATTCAACCAATGATAAATTTGCCCCTACATGTGCTATTTTTAGTTTTATCTACAAGGGTTGGGGCAGACAGGGAGATTTAGTCGCTTGACGATTAATCGCCTGTTTTGGGATGCGACAATCTCCCCGAAATGCCTGCTCCCTTCCCGCCGCCTGTTTGTATGAAAAAACGCCAGCGCAAATGCACTTGTGGCGCTTCGATTTTCCTCGCTAGGCAACTTCATGCGATTCCGGAAATGAAAGAGCCGCGAGTGCATTGGCGCTGGCGTTTTTTCATACAAACAGGCGGCGGGAAGGGAGCAGGCAGTGTGGGGATATTGTCGCATAACAGAAAAGGCGATTAAACGCCAAGTGACTAAATCTCCCCGTCTGCCCCAACCCTGACAAGGTATTTTGTAGCCACAAAAAGTTGCTGCTACTAGTAGCTCTGTGTGTCTTCACCCAAAAGAATTAAGGCTAGTCCAGACGAGAAGATTCACTCATGAGGCAATTTTCAGCGACTTAGGAAAACGCAGCGCTGCGTGTGTATAGGCGCAGGCTACTTACAGTTTAGCGGGCGTGAGACACAGGCAAGCAATTCAGGGAGATTAGTCGCCAGGCGTCTAGCCCTTAGTATTGTCTCACTAAACATGGCAATTCCCACAGCAGCATTGAAAACCCAGAATCAAATCTACACCAAAATGGACAAAATACCTGGGCCTATTAAAGTAGATGGTTTGAGGCTGTTAACTAGCAAAAACCCAAAGATAAGACAGGAAAAAAATAGCTTCTGTTGAAACAGTATACTGTGACACTTGCTGAATCCCATAAAGTCAATGCCAGATTAATCCAAAAATGTTAGCACTGCAATATGTAAAGGTTATGTTAATACAGGTATGGAATAAGTTGTCTTGAAACCTGTCATCCGGAAAGCTCTGAAATAAGGGAAACCCATATCCCATAAACACCCAGTTTTAATCAAATAATTAATATTTTAAAAAATAATTTCCTTTTTCGCTGTAATAATAGAAAAGTACCTTGCACTTGATCCTGACTCATAATTAATAAATTGTTACTGAAGGCAAATAATACTGTTGGTTTATTTAATGTTTAAATGATTTTTATCAGACTTAATGGAGAAGACAACCACTTGTTAAAAAAAACCCTACCCCCCACCCTATATAGACCCCCCTCCCTGCTACCCCGGGTAAATGCCCCTAACTTTTTACTTACTCCTTGGTGCAGATTCAGGGCATCGGAGTTCACGGCAGCAATCTGCATATCTTCGGAAATCATCAGGAAAAGAGCTGTGTATTGGCGCATGAGCAGTTGGAGCAATTTTCCGTACAACGCCGAAAATCACGGAAATTGCCAAAGTGCAAGAAGAACCGAAGATTTACGAAAAGAAGGAGATGGCTGCCATGAACTCCAATGCCCTGAATCTGCACCGAGGGGTAAATAAAAAGTTAGAGGCATTTACCTGGGGTAGCAGCTAGGCTGGGGGGGGGGTAGGACGGAGGGGGTCTATGTAGTGTAGGAGGGTAAGTGTTATTTTTTCGTTTTTTTAAAGGCTTGAGTTCTCTTTAAAGTATGGTGATCCTAATTACAAACGATACCTTATCTGGAAAGCCACAAGTATTTGTGGCTTATTTTAATGAATTATCTATGAGATACTGGCTCCCATGGTGCATAATTTACACAGTTGCTATTGGTAAGATGTTGGGGGGAAAAGATGCAATAGATAAAAGGCATGGGTTTACTTTTTGGCAAAGAAGGAAAAGCTAAGGGAGGGGGAAAATGTAGTTGTGGAAGCAAAGGTGAAAAGACGTTATAAACATAGCATTGCTAAAATGAACCGGCAATTACTAAAATGTAAAAAAAGGAAATAGAAAAAGTATAATACACAATACATATGTGGAAGAAATACATATATAATGCTAAACCTGAGTAAATATACATTACCTTTGAGAAGTGCTATTGACAACTGGTCAGTGTTCAGGTTGTTGACATATTTACCCAGATAGGTGTTGAGCACCCAAGCAACCAAACCTTCCAACATTGCTGCTTTCAGCCGAAGACTAATTAAAGCTCAGATTTTCTTCTCTATTAATACATAGTAGGTGCCTGGTTGAAAAAGAAGATCAAAAGTTAAAATTACTATATTACACACTTATGTGTGTCCAGCTGAAACCCTTGAATGTCAATAGTTAAATAACAGTACCAACAATTCAATTACTTTTTTATGACAGAAGTGATACACGATACCCAATTCCTACTGTAATCCAGAATAGCTTCCAGTAATTTCAATCAGCGTACTCTGGTTATATTAGAAGAAAAAAAACAGATCTCCTCATCCCCATCAGATGCCTGTATAAATAAAATCCTTCAATTAACATTTTTCAGTGCTCATTAGTACATTGTGCATAACAGAGCCTGCAGAGCAGACAAAACAGCGCTGTACAGCTCAAATATTTTACCCTATTTTGCTCCTTACTTTGAAGAGATTAGTCCGTTTTGTGCGTAATATATAATCTTGTAACTATTTCTCTACTAATTGTCACAGGCCCAGAAATATTCCTGGAGCCAGACAAACAGACAGCTCCTGTATTACCTCTCCTACTTTCAGTGTTTCTTAGCAGTTCCCACTTCATAATGTCAAAATCAAAATCAGAGTTTTTAGTCTGTTCCTTTAAAGGAGAAGTAAAGTCTAACTAAAGAAGTAGCTACAAAAGGTTTACATGATGTTTTGTGCTTCTGTACCAGCCCAAGGCAATCACAGCCCTTTAGCAGTAAAGATCTGTGTCTCCCCAGTAGATGCCCCAGTAGCTCCCCATCTTCTTTTCTGCTGATTCACTGATTCACATGCTCTGTGCTGCTGTCACTTACTGAGCTTAGGGACCCACTCACAATATACAGTACATATAGAATAGAAATGTCACAATATAAGACTGATTAGTAATCAATACAGATAATTACTACATAGTAGCAGAGAAACCAGTGCAACTATCACCAGAATTTAATAATCAGCCCTGTAGCATCAGCTTATATTACAGGCCAATCTCATTTTCTGCTTGATACTTTATTTGCCCAATGCTTTTACATTACCTGTCTTTTAATCGTCAATGAGGGGGCTGCCATATTTGTGCAGAAGGAGTCCGTTAGCATTAGAAACTTTAACCGACAGACTGAGACTGAACAGTCATGTTGGCAAAACAGTCAGGTTTAGGAACTTTAACTAACAATTACTTACAAAAATAAACCGCTGGGCAAAAAACAATCAGCATGACCTATAAGTAACTTATATGTACATTCATATTTTAAAAAGTAGTTTTTTAGTGTCAGTATCACTTTAACTTCTCAACATCTGCTCAGAGCCCACTGAGCATGTGAGTGTCACAGACACAAGATGGTGACCCCCTGTGACAAGTCTGAAGTCCGGGATTATTGCTGCTATTGACAAGCTGAAACTTTAGGTTGGTGCAATAAATTTGTTATATAAAATATGAAATTTTTAGCCACATTCATTATTAGGGTTTATATCTCCTTTAAGTGTGCTTGAGCTTACAGTATCTCAATTCACCACTGTGGTTTTGCCTGAAAGAATGGCAGCATACAATACAACTGCTGTGCCATATTTTCCCAATTTTGTTATGCGCACTCAAATAGAAGGAGTGCAATAATAAAATATAGTCATGAGAAAAAATTAGGACACCCTATGAAAGCATGTGTTTTTGTAACATTCTTGGACATATGGATGTTTATAGGCAAATTATCGCAAAAATTAAATTTAATATAAGCTTCATCTTACTGAAATAACTTTGTAAATACAATCAACTAAATATTCTGCATTATTTCTGAAATAATCAAGTTAATCCTCGCTATCCCTCTCTCAGCATCTGTCTCTCTTCATTCTGTCTTTATGCATCAGTGACAGTTGAATTCCTTTCCTCCTGAGGAAGTGGCGAGAAGCCATGAAACGCGTTGAGTAGCCGCTATTTTTTTGTCCTTGCACACTCCTAAATATGGATGTTTTTTAAATGGATCCAATAAAGGCTTGATTTTTAACTATTTTCTCCAGTGGTGCTCCGTGTTATATTGTTTCAGTTGAATTCCTTTCACAGCAGATGTATTAGGGCTCACTCAAATAACCGATTCCAGTTTTTTCTTAAATCTGAAAAAATCCAAGCTGTGAGGTTCCTCATTCGAGGTATAAAAAAACTCATGAAGCTCTAAAATTCTACCTTTGATAAAGAACCCCCAAGTGTATGTGCTTAAAGCCAGATTAAAAACGGTCATGCTCATTTTTCATAAAATGGCTAGCATAAAATAGATCAATATGGCTCACTCACAATAAAAAGCCACAACTATTAATGAATCAATAGAGGAGGAATATAAAGCATCCAAACTTTGTCCCCACATAATTGCAGCTTGTATGCTTACATAGATCTGATGACCCTTCAGTTATATACTCAGGTAGTTCAAGTGATTCCAGACTTTAAAGGGTATGTAAAGGCAAAAAAATTAAATCCCATATTGATTTCTTTAATGAAAAAGAAATCTATTTCCAATATACTTGTTTAAAAAATGTGTATGCAATGAAATTCTCCCTTCATTTACAGCTATGGATAGGAATTGTCAAATGGTCCCTAAATGCTGTGTAGGGAAACAATCATACTTATGAACAGCAGGGGGAGTCCCCACCATACATCTCAGCCGTGCACAACTGCAGCAGTTTTGTTTGCCTGTAGAGCAGTCGGCAACTGTGTAGAGATTTGTATTGGCTTTTATTTTTGCTTTTACATCCCCTTTACGGGTTCCAACTCCAGCTGCAGGGACAACGATCATGGAGCTAGATTTAAACAGATAAACTGGGATTCTATTTGGAGGATAATTTTGCTGCAGCCACATGTTTTGCAGAGTTGGAAAAAGTTTGTATTAAACAATACAAAAACTATAAAATCCACATTAGATTACATGACAACACAGGACCCAGTGCAGTATGTATATTCGGATTATTAATTGATTTGTGCTGTTTTGATGATTTATGATGATCCCTAAGCTTAGCCCAGGCCACACTGAGCATGTGCACAGTCTTGGTCTTGCAAAGATGTTTAACAAGTAACAAGACGACAGCCCCCTGTGGCCAACTTTGAAAGCATAAATCATGTTTAATTAGGCTTGTGGTGCAGTAAGTACATGTTTATGTTTAGTATACAAAATACAGCATTTCTTACACTATTCTATTTTAGACTTTCTTTGTCCTATAAATGAAATGGTTCAAATGAATTCAGGGCTGCCCTGATGCTTCCAAATTAAAGAAGCAGATATTAATGGCACAATACATCTCACAGCAAAAACAACACATTGCCAAATTGCAGATAAATGTAAAGCAAAATAATCACAAGCAGTATTTGCCAAAATAATAAAAACACTAAACCAGTGGACATGGTGTCCCTTATATATAAGAATCTGGAAGTCAACTCTGAAACATATGAGGTATAATTGTCATGAATTCATATTTCATAATAATACCCATTTCCCAGAGACAGTCCCTTTCTTATAGCATCATTCATCAGGGGTGGAGTGGAGGGCTGCTGTTAGAGTTTATGTTTTCAAACAGCTTCAACTAAGTCAGGCTGAAAGTCTAAACAAGGGGACCAAAAGAGTCAATTATTATTCTCCCCAATTCTCACTTTAACTGGCCTTAAAGTGGTTGTTCATGTTTCATTTAACTTATGGTATAGTATGGCCAATTCTAAGCAAATTTTCAATTTGGTCTTCATTATTTATTATTCATAGTTGTTTAATTATTTGCCTTCTTCTTCAGTCTCTTTCCAGCTTTCAAATGGGGTCACTTATAGAAACAAATTGTTCTGTAAGATACAGCTGTATTGTTATTGCTACTTTTTATATCTAATCTTTCTATTCAGGCCCTCTCCTATTGTAATGCAGTGCCTTATTCAAATCAATGCATGGTTGGCATGGAAGTTTGGACCCTAGCAACCAGACTGCTGAAACAGCAGGTGAATAAAAAGCCTCAAAAAACAAATTCAAATTGCCTCAGAATACCCCTCTCTATATCATACTAAAAGATAATTTAAAGGTGAACAACTCCTTTAAGACTGCCACTGCTCTTAGCCACCCAAAGTGGGTGCAGCCTCAAAGTTTGGGAACTACTGTTCTAGGTTGAACTCACAAAGACAGAGATACTAACACATGGGTCGGGACCCAAAAATTAGTCCAGTGTTGTTTAGATGGGTTGCCATGATCCTCTTTAGTACTTGTTGCTGACTGTTTAGCGTATAGAAGCAGACAGCTTTTTGATCTCTTTAGCAGACATTATGATCTCGAGCAGAAATTTTAAGTAATTCTACTCATATAAATATGGCATATTGTAAAATAAAAAGTCATAGGGACAGCATTTCAAAATGTGCCAGTATCCCATTAAAGTGATATTGACAAACCTTTTATTCTACACTCCCTCCTGACCAACGCAGTACTTACCAAAGACAACACTACTACAAGGCTTAAGGGTAAGCCCTGCGGAGACTCAGTCAGACTGGGTTGAAGGTGACACAAATACTTCATAGGTTTGAATACCGTTTTCATGTGCACTTCAGCCTATGGAAGGCTTGTACTGCCCCAGCCCAAAGTAACAAAATCAAGCAGGGCTGCTCATGCTGCATTTTCTTGGGGGGACTGAAAGAGGTTGTGCCTTTACCTCTTTATTTACTATATATTGCTATGGATTTTCAAAGAGAATGTGTTTTATTATAACTTTAACAGGACTAAGACAGGCAACAGAAAGACTTAAGGGAGACAGATAGGAGAACGTAAAAACCCACATTCTTGTAGGAAATAAGGAATAATTTATGGTGTTTGTTTTACTTTAGGTTAAAAATTATCATTTGAAAATGGGCCCAATATTGGAACTCCCCATAGATCAGCTATGGTCCCTGTCTGTGCTTCAAATGAGGGGTGGGCATGTCCCTGCCAGAAGCACAGTAGGAGGGGGACAGCCAATCACAGCCCTGCAGTAACACAAGCAAAGACAGGCTTCAGTTCCCTATTAGGTCAGCCTAGCTGCTGATTGGTTCCTATCCTACAGCGCAGTGTGTTGAGTGGTGCCAGCTCCCCTGCACAGCCAGACAAACCATCCAGCTGGAAGTGGAACGGATGGGTGGGACTAGTAGGGTTTTGCAGAAATTTTCATTAAAGAGATACTGACACCTGAAATTAAACACTTTTTTTTTTTACATATATTATAATATTGGCTTTGAAAGCTACTTCTAACTTTGCCATAAAGGATTTGCATGATGCTTTTACATTACCTGTCTGAACCCACATGTTCCTGTATGAGGGGGCTGCCATATTTGTGCAGGAGTCCGTTAGCATTAGAAACTGTAACTAACAGATTGAGATGGGACAGCCAGGTTGGCAGAGTGTCAGAGAGTCAGGCTTAGGAACTTCAACTAACAATTATATACAAAAACAAACCTCTCAGCAAAAAATGATCAACATGACCTATTGGTAACATTTAGTGTACATTCATCTGTTAAAATTAATTTTTTAGTGTCCGTATCAACCATAAATACAACTTGTTAAAGAACATTCCATCTGTATTTAGAGTATTATTCACCGGCACATTCCTGTTTTTACACAATATATCTGTTTTAAATGCAGCAAAGGCCAAACGTATATAGCCTTGTTTGTGTTAAGAGGGTAGTTATTCTTTGTATTTCTTCCCCTCTACAAAAAATATTTTTTTGAAAAAAAAGTTCTGGTCTCCAGTACTTCAAAGGGACATTAGTGAAACAGAAAAAGTCCACAAATCAGCAACTAAACTGAAAACGGTGACAGTAATGAAGAAAGTCGGGCCAAGCTGGGTTTGCTTACACCAGAATGGAAGCTTATGGCAATTTGTAACCACTATGTGTGGGTACATATAATAAATTCCCTATTCAAGGCAAACAATATACACTGGGTCAACTGTACAAAGAACACATTATTAGCCAGCACACAACTTACAAATATTACATATGTTCCTACTCTGGAACCGTCTAAGGGGATCAATATTTAGCTATTACATATACTATGTATTATATGATATATACACCA
Organism: Xenopus borealis; assembly: GCA_024363595.1. Taxonomy (NCBI): domain Eukaryota; kingdom Metazoa; phylum Chordata; class Amphibia; order Anura; family Pipidae; genus Xenopus; species Xenopus borealis. The sequence goes on from CM044443.1 coordinate 98,904,916, forward strand.
TCCTGTTACAAACTGAAACACTCTGGGATTCATTTGTTATAAAAAAAAAAGGTTTGCGGTAGCAGCCAATCACCAGTCAACTTCAAACCATCCACTCTATAAGTGAAAATGAATATTAGCACTTCAGTTACAAAAATAACCCCACTATAGGAAACAGGAGATCATATACAATGAAATCTATGAATTCCATTCATTTCCAAACCACTGATGTTTCAGATTCATTTCGCATCTCCAAGTAACTTTTAGTATATTGTAGAAGGGCCAATTCTAAGAAACTTTTCAATTGGTCTTCATTATTTATTTTTCATAGTTTTTTAATGATTTGCAATTTTCTTCTGTTTCTTTGCAGCTTTCAAATGGGGGTCACTGACACCATCTAAAAACAAATGCTCTGTAAGGCTACAAATGTATTGTTATTTCCACTTTTTATTACTTACCATTCTATTCAGTCCATCTCCTATTCATATTTCAGTCTCTTATTCAAATCAATGCAGGGTTGCCAGGGTAATTTGTACCCTAGAAACCAAATTGCTGAAACTGCAAACTAGAGAGCTGCTGAATAAAAAGCTAAATAACTATAAAACCCACAAACAATAAAAAATGAAAACCAACTGCAAATTGTCTCAGAATATCACTCTCTACAGAATATATAAATATGCCAAATTTGATCTTATTTTTATCATTTTGATTATAATGTAATCACATATGAAAATAACAAATGAGAATAAGAATAATAATTTCCTTGCCCTTTTAAAAGAAACTTGTTGTGCAGACAAACTGACAATTGATATGTTTGCAGGCAGTTGCTAAATACAAGGTATTGCTGTATTAAGTAAATAATATAGTTAAATACACACATCCTTGTATTGAAGCCCTTCCTCAGTGACTGTCAGTGTTATTAGCACACAGCACATCTACTTATGAAGCGACTCAATGGTCAGGGGAATGAAGTGATAATGTCCTACTTCTGCTTCCCGTGTTTCCTGTACTTCCCCAGTAGTTACTCAAGGCCCACAGTCAGACGCTCCTAAATGGAAGTCGCTGAACTGATCTGACAGCAGTGACAGGTTGGACTCGGAACGGGCGCACCTTACAAAGCGCAGTGGGTGTGGCAGAGCCAATTTTCCACTCAGCGATGACAGCGATTACACAGACCACTCACCGGCAGCTTATTCAATCCTACTGTATTATAGCACAAGTGATACCGAAGCCGAAATGTGTCAACATCATAACCTGCGCATTCTATCCGCCATGTTGGTACTCCCTTGAAGCACGATTACAGGACACAACACCGGCATCCGTACCCGACTTCCGTCTAGGGTGGGACGTAAACCGGAAGTGTCCGATAGTGCCGCTATCATCCTGGTGAGGAAGGACTAATACAGATGTGCTTCCTGGTTGAGAGAAACTTCATTGTACTATGGCCGCTTCGCTTTGAGCACGAGGTTTAAGTGTGTTGAAGCGTTGTAATTTACCCAGACCTGGCGTTTTTATTTGTATGCAAGCAAGCTTTCATATGTCCCCATGCTTCATTTCAGTTTCATTTCTATGCCAACTGTAGTGATCTCAGTAAAGGTTTATTAACTAGAAGTGGAAGTGGTGTGCAAAGAGTTGTGTGTTCTTCCATGTGATGGTGGTGTGTGTGTGAACTGTGAATGTGGACCTTAGAGTTGTAAGCTTCTCTGGGCAAGGACTGACAGACTAATATGTAATCTATGTGTACAAACATATTGCTATGATATGATCAAAGTATAATACAATAAATATATATGAAGCATTCCTGACAAGGGCCCAGTAGATTTCTGTAGGACCGTAAGCAGTGTCTCAGTGTCTGTGTAGCATTTCTGTTTTATAGACTTTTTTTTTAAATGTTTATACTATTTTTATTATTTACTAATTTTGTGATTTAAAAATAAAAATTGGAAAACTTGGTAAGTGCAGGCAATTTTTAGTTACAAAAAGCAGGGTTGTTGAAATGGGTGCCTGCATGCAACAAATGGCTCCAGACTGCTCAATGGCTCCGCTGATCTATTTGGGTAACTCATTTTATTATAATATGCCCTCAAAACAAATAATATCTTGTGAATAACAACACTAGTATAAAACTTCCAGGGTCCAATAAGGCCACACAAAGTAAATGTAGTAACCATAGCAAGGGGAATCGAGTACAGCAGGAATAATCAAAATGGCAGCTGTGGAGAATGCTGGTTTGGCACACTGATGAACCAGCACTGATCACATGCCAGTGCTGGTTAATCAGTGTGCCAAATTCCAAGCTGATATTCTCTCCAGGAGAATTAATGGTGCAGCTCTAAATGTTCATTCTTTATTATAAATATTATATACTGCTGACATATCAGAGCACTTTACAGACATTATATATTTTTAACATTAATTCTTGCCCCAGTGAAGTAAAGTACACAGACATCAGTTTTATGAGTAAACCAATCAAACTGCCTATACCCAGAGGAAACTCATGCAGACAGGGAAAAAAATACAAACGCCTTGCCTTGGCAATAATTAGTTAATCTTATAATCATATAAAGTTAATCATATAAAGTTTAAGTGGGGCTGCCACAACAGCCTTCCTATGTTTTTATACTTCTTGCCTACTAATAAAACTGGCATCTTTTTTTACCAGCTAGGATGTTAAAATACTGGCCAGGTGGCATCCTAAGCGCACCTTTGCAAAATGATGCACATTGAATAGACAAAAGGGCACTGAATGCAATTCATTCAGATTAATTGCAGAAATACATTGACTCCATAGCCTAACAGGCCCACATTTGTGGTGAGTAGTGATGGGCGAATTTATTTACGTGCCATGACTCCTTTAGCTGGAAATTCACAAATTTTTCGGTGAAGAGAAACGGGATAGATTCGCCCATCACTGCTGGTGAGGTGTCAAAGGCCTAGGGAGGCAAAATATTAGGAACGGCATGCCGCTCAGCCACTTTGTGGGCAGCACTGGGGACATACAGCAGTGCACTGGGTAGCTAGAACCTCATGGTTTAGGGATGCTCGCCCTGGTTATAAATGTTCCAAATCTCAAGTCTCTATAGATTTCCTCTTGCAGTGTTTATGTGATTACATTTCTGGTAAATGATTGTGCAGTACAATCTGTTTTAAAGCCAGTAGGTGGTGCCATATTACAATAGTTATTCAGAGCAGCACCTCTTTGTAACTATGCCATGTTAAAACCAGACTGTTCTTGGGTAAACCATGGATATATCAGGCAAGACCTAAAGCGTTTCATGCCTATAGGGGCACTTACTCATAGGCTGAATGGCACACCCCTGTACACAGCTTATAAAGGGGCTTTAGCCAATCACAAACGAACAACATATGTTACCACTTACCACAATCAATAATGGCCACCTAGTGGTCAAAAGTGCTAATTTCATCAAACATAAAATAAAATATTGGATTACAATACACTGTTACCAAGAATACAAAAGTGACACAATTCAAAGCCAATAAATTTACAATGTATTACTAAAAATTCAAATGTGGTGCATTTTCTCCCTATATCTATATCTGAAAGCTCATGCAGTTATGGTAGCTGGCACACTTTATAAAGTTAATGTACTACTGGTGCTAGATAAAGGCTATAATAAACTTACCCATCGCACACGCACAATAGGCAACCAAGCACCCATTACAAGCACGGGCTGGCTTAAAACTAAAGGGATGTATAGATGTGGGGCAGCTAAATGCCTAACTTGTGCAGATGTTATAAATACCTAAAAAGTATTTAGTTTGGGGTGGTGTGGCTAACCACAGACCAGGAAGGATGCATAGTAAGCTGCAAATTACCATTAAACACCATCTAATGTGAGAATTTCAACAGCAAACTCACCCAAAGAACAGCTTACAAGAGGGCGAGAGTCTCATCAGCGACAGGAGGCAGCTGAGGCAGACCCGATCCGAAGAGAAGGCAGTGACACCACGAGGTGCCATTATAGTTTGATGGTCAGTGATACAAGTAGGACACAGTTGGAGGGGAGCTGGGCTGCCTAGCAGAAGTGATACGCAAAACAGATACCCCTGCAGAGCCAATGATATCGGCGAGAGCCCCGCAGATGTAGCACTCCACGCTGGAATGCAAAAGATAAGGCACAGCAATTAATCCCAAGCGGGAACACAGAACGCCATAACAGAGAGGTGCCCCAAACCATGAACATTGTCGCAAATCCCCAGGGGCAATAGCACAGCCTACAAAACCACGGCTGAGACCAGATATACTTGAAAAATAATATCAATGGTGTTGGGCAGTCCTTACAGGTAACAGCAGAGAACTAGGTCTGTCAGATGCCATAGCAGTAGCACAATCACTGATCCGGGGCAGACAACCAACATTGAATTCTCCATTACCTCTTAAGGGGCCAGTAACATCAAAAAATGTAATTGTTTTAAAGTATTAAAACATAATGCAGTGTTGCCCTGCACTGGTAAAACTGCAGTGTTTGCTTCAGAAACATGACTATTGTTTATATAAAAAAGCTGTTGTGTAGCCATGGGGGCAGCCATTCAAAGGAGAAAAGGCTCAGGTTACACAGCAGATAGCAGATAAGCTCTGTAGAACATAATGTTATCTGTTATCCATTACTTATCCTGTGCCATGTAGCCGTTTTTCAATTTCCGCCATTGCTACTCAGCAGCTTGTTTATTTGAACTATAGTAGTCTTTCTGAAGCAAGCAGATCAGTTTAAACAGCGCAGGGCAACACTACATGATATTTCCAAACACTTTAATTTTTGGTGTTACTGTAGCATTTTCACCAAACAAAACAAAGTTCGATCTCAAGACAGCCTTATACAAGAGGAAGATGAAGACTCAGGGGGAAAAAGTTTTGTCTCTAAGAGAGATCTACTAACTTTATTCCACAATATAGAGAAGGCAATCAAGGCAGAACATGGTAACACAACTAAATAACTATCTACTGAAATAGCGAGCCTGGGAAATAGACTTCATGAAGTGGAACACCAAGTGGAACACCAAATATTCACATCAGATGGAAAATGACATATCATACAGATGCAGAGACTTGGATTTGTGTGTTAAATGTGTCGTGACTCAGGGTTAATTGAAGAAACTGTGTTATCTAAAGTCGTCTTAACTCATTTAATGCATTTAACCTTTTCATTAGCATACCAAAGCACCATAGTTTCCAATGGTGAACTCTTTAATTGTATGAGATGCAGTGACACAATATTCTGTGATAAGTGAGTTAAATGGGATGTCTAAGTTGTTATTCTGTGTCAAACGCACATCAAAAGTGGCTTCATCTGTACCTATTTAACAAAGTTGAAAATCAACAAGAAGATATTGACAACAGAAACAGATGTACCAACATCAGACTCAAAGGCCTTCCAGAGTTGGTCACAAATCTAGAGCCTCTGCTGATAGAAGTATTTCAAAATCTACTTCCAGACTGCTCAGAAGCGGACTTAGAAATTGATAGAGCACACAGAGCTCTCAGACCTTAACCACAATCAACAGAACCTCCTAGGGATATGATAGTACTTCTTAGCTAAACGGCAAGCCTTTAAAGGTCTAACATTGTATCTTTGTCAACACAACATCTGTTACAATTGGGGATACCCCTTCAAGCTCATGGTGCACTATGGAGGCAGAATTCACACTCTCAGACACCCTAGAGAACAAAAAGTTTTTCGGCAAAACCCACGACTTGACTACAATCCTCCAGATGATTCACTTCCTCAACGACACAAACCACCTCCTCAGAAACAATGGGAAACTGTATGAAAGCCCCATATATACTGTATAAATGGATGACTATAACACAGTTAACCGAGACCCGGAAGGAGACCTTCTGTCACACCCCCCAGGACAGTTTTGAAACCCTTGGGGGTTGAGCATTATAACCGGCATTATTTTTGTACAAATGCATTTTCCTGGTGAATACTGTGTCTCCTATCAGCTACCACAATATAGCTATCACAATGAATAATACAACAAAATAGAAAATTAACCATCCTATCTCACAATGCCAAAGGTCTAAACTCACCAGTTAAAAGAAGGATGGCTAGTAATAAATATTTAATGCTTGCAGCCAAAATAACCATACAGGAAACACATTTTAAAAATGGACCTAAATATTGGCTTCCTCAGCTAACAAGATGCTACTACTCTTCTTAAACAAAACAAGAGGATTAGCAAAATTAATCAATGAATCATGACCAATAGTCATCCATGCAACATACACAGATCAGGAAGAATCCTCCTATTACAAGTACAATTAAATAATAAGCTAGTAACAATCGTAGGCATATATGCACCTAATACAAACCAATCTCCATTGTTTTGCCATCTGAACAATTTTATAACGAATAACAAAATTGGAGACCTGGTGGTCACAGGAGATTTTAACAATGTTTTGGATGTTAATTTAGACTGTTTATTCCAAAGAAAAGATGGAGGTACAGGCGGAGCAATTAGAGCACTAACCCAATTTCTAAGAGATCAGTACCTTTTCGATATCTGAAGAAGCTTAAACCCGAAGCAAAAGGACGTTACCTTTTATTCTTCACCACACAAGTCCTACAGCAGAATAGATTTATTACTAGTTTCAGGCACATACCTCCCTTATCTGCTTGACTCCACTATAGAACCCAAAACATGGTCAGACCATTCTCCTATTACAGGCACACTGCTCATTCCTCAACTATCAGCCACAAGAGGAGAATGGAGGCTCAATGAATCCTTACTAGCCGATGATACATTTTGTAAACATCTCTACAAACAAATAGACTATTATTTTAAGGAAAACAACCAAGAGACACCAAACCAAGCAATACTATGGGATGTCTATAAGGCAGTAATCAGGGGTCACCTAATCAAACAAGGAGCTCACTTAAAAAAAACTTAGAACACAACAGATAACAAAACTTACAGACAGACCGAGACCTAGAATTTAGCCATAAACAAAATTTGAACTCAGATACACTAAGGGGCAGATTTACTAAATTCACATGAAGGATCCGAAGTTCGTTGGAATTTTCAAAAGGTTTCGAATTCGAATGTTTTTGAATGCAAATTCGACCAGTGAAATTTTAAAATTCGATCGAATCGAATGATTCTAATAAAAATCTATCCCTTTAAATTTTTATTCGAGTGCCTAGTTTGCCAGATCAGTGCTACCAAATGGGGATTCAAAAAGTTTGATCGAATAAAAAAATTTGATCAAACTATTTTATCGATCAAATTTTTTGCTTTTCAATCATTCGACCAATCGAATAGCGGTAAAATCCTTCGAATTTGGAGAATTTTTATTCCCTAACTATTCACATGGTCGAATTTGAGGGTTTTCATCCCTTGAATTCGACAACTACTAAATCTGCCCCTTACTGAATTGAAACAATCACTGAAAAAAACACAAAGGAAATTTTATGGTAGAGGCAATAAACCAGACTCAGTGCTAACCTGAGCTCTTAATGTTAAAAGGAAATTGACCCTGATAAGAGCAATTAAATCAAGCAAAGGAGAGAGCGTCAATAATCCCCAATCCATAGTAAACTTTTCTATGCTAAACTATACAAAGGTACAGCTACAGCCCCAACATTAACGGAAACAAATATACAAAACTACTTACAAGACACAGATCCCTTACAACTCCAAGAAGATCAACTAGAAGACTTATAAGTAGCTATATCCCAACGTAAGCCATCCAAAGCTCCAGGACCAGATGGCTTTACATTACAATACTATATGAAATTTCAACCAATACTCACACCAATTCTAACTAAACTATTTAATAAACTGCTCACCTCAGATATAGAAATTACAAAAGAAATGTCTAGAACGAAAATAATTGTAATCCCAAAACCAAATCGAGATACTAATTTATGTCAAAACTACAGACCAATATCTCTTATTAATCTGGATCTGAAAATATACGTGAAAATATTAGCAAACAGACTCAACAAGCACCTACAGACAATAATTCACCCAGACCAAACAGGATTCATACAAGGAAGGGAAGCAACAGACAACAAATCTTACAAATAATCCATGAGGTAGAACACAATAAAATTAAATCTATTCTTTTGTCGGTGGATGTGGAAAAAGCATTTGACCGTATAGACTGGAGATATATACAAAACACATTAATCCAAATGGGATGTGGCTCTAATTTTTTTTCATCAGTAATGAAACTTTATAATACACCATCAGCAGGGAAAGTGATGGGGGTATATCAATCATCCTTATTAAAAATGGAACCAGACAGGGCCTGTCCCTTAATGTTTGCAATTTGCATAGAAAATCTTGCCCACAGGATATGCCACAGCCCAGATATATCAGGGGTTACAATAGGATCCTATATGTATAAGGTTGCACTTTTTGCTGATGAGACAATATTTTCAATCACCAGACCTTAGACTACTCTACCCAACCTATATAAAGAAATCCAAAAATCAGCCAACCATAAGAGGGGGACTGGCCTTCCCACACCTGAAACACTAAAGGAAAGTTGCTACACTAGCTCAAATAGTCAATTGGCATTTGAATACCAGCAATGACAGATGGGTGGAACTCGAAAATCAACTAACTGCCCCTCATAAAGCTGCGGACTTATTGTGGTTGAAACACAAACATACACCCAGGAAAATTATTAGCAACATGTTCATTAAATACTCAGTGAAGGAATGGGACAAAGTAAAATCTACTTTGTACCCCAACAAGCCTCCTTCTCGACTTACACCACTGTTTCATAATCCCACTATTTCTTCAGGGATGAACTCTTCATCATTTGGGTGGTGGACAACTAATGGAATAATCAAAGCTCAATATATTTTCAGAGATGCTGAACCCCTAACATGAGACACCCTACGAGAAATACACCAGATTCCACTAAGAGAGAACTACAGATTTCAACAAATCATTTCATACTAAAGCTGACGGGACAAAAATATCCAGACACCTCACCATTTGAATATTTATGCAACAATCCTCATCGCCAGCATAAAATTAGCATCCTATACTCTGAACTTCTAGAAGCAACAAAACCTAAGGAAAAAACGAAAGCCATACTCAAATGGGAACAGAGGCTAGGCGACTCATTAGAGGAAGAAGAATGGGAAAAAATACATAGAACTATGGCATAAGCCTCTATTAACACTTGCATGAAAGAAAATGCATATAAAGTAAACCATGACTGATATTACACACCCAAAAAGTTACAAAAATGGTTCCATGCCTCAGGTATTTGCCCGAGAGGATACAGCAGATGAGACACATATGTAATGGAAATGTCCTATGATTAACCAACTATGCAAAGAGGTATTCAAAACAATAAATGAAACCTTGGCAACATCATTACCACTAGAGCCATGGCTAGCTCTCTTGCTACGTAAACCAGATCAGATTTCAACCAATGAACACAAGCTCTGTATACAAATATGTTTAACCTCACGAGGCTTGATAGCTAAAAGATGGAAAGGTCCCCCCCCAGCGATGCCGGAAATGCGAAACAAAATGTGGTGGACTATTGTAATGGAGAAACTTTCTGCATTATTGAATGATAGACTAAACACATTTGAAGGCATATGGAATATATGGTTATGTAGAGAAGGATTGCTACATAAATTGTAAAAATACATAAGTTTAACTAATGCTTGACCACCAATCCCCCTCAAACCCCACCCTTCCCGGTTATTCTATTCCCTCCCCTATACAGTTCTTGATAGGATAAAACTAGAAATTGCATAATACTGCACAAAAAGATCAGATTGTATATCAGTAATGTTCTTTATTGTATGTATGAAGAAGCAAAGGAAATACATACTGTTAAATATATATGCAATTTCAATAAAAACAAAGTAAAAAAAAGAATTTAGGTCTAGTGTTACTGAGAAAATAACATTTTTAGTGTATCTCTTAGAATTCAGTGTTCAATATGTGGGTCAAACATCTTGCCCCTTAAAAAATTGTGTCAGAGAACATATTTTGGGTATAAAAAAGGAACACCACCATGATTCCCAAATAGCAATACATTTTCTGGAGTGTGATGGAGGTGACATTACCAAACTATCTGTCCTAGGTATAGATAAAGCAGTTATTGGAAAACGGGTGGAGACATCATACCAATGCTACTTTGCTTGGAAACAAAATGGATTTTTATTAACAAAGTAGAAAACCTTTTGGCCTAAATAGTGATAATGATGTCAGTCCTTTATTTCCTTGTGTAAGTATGATATTTGAATTCTACACAGTTCACTATAACAGTCTCACATCATAACAATTTGATTACCTGTATCTGTATTGCCGTTTTTGAGAACAATGCTAAATACAATATACTATATAATTTCTAGCTATTTTTAGCTGTATTGAGAATGGAGAAATTAAACTAAATTAAAATAAAATATACCACAATCTTTGTAGTACATTAACTATATAAAGTGTGCCAACTACCATACCTGCATGAGTTTTCATTTGAGATATAGAACATAGGTTAACCACATTTTACTTTTTAGTGATATATATACGTATATACTTGTTTTGTCCTTAAGAATATGCTAATTGGAGAAAACTGCCTCTGTGAATTTGTACAAATTTTTACTACTCTCAATGTGATTTTTTTTTCAGTCTCACTGTAATGTGGTACATGCCTCCCCCCTTTCCTTTTCCTGAGTAATATATTTTTTGTATTTGTTTGCATATGGCTTTTACTGCATTTGGCCTTATATATATATTGTTTCCTTTCTTATTTTTTTTTTCCTTTTTCTCAGTTTTCTAATATTGTAAATTTATTGGGTTTGAATTGTGTCACTTTTGTATTCCAGGGTCTCTTATTTTTGGGGACCATGATTTGATACATACACTTGTTTAATGGGAATTCATCTAATTTCCCTGTACTAATGGCACCAGCACTTATGGAGTCATGTAATAAAAGCTTCAAACTTTGCACCAAAATTAGTTATTCCTTAAATGGGCATGGTCTGGACATGTTCACTTTAGTTAATCCCAGGATCACATATGATTAACCTCCATATAATAATATAATGTTCACATGTACAATCATGAATTTCAACAAATAAAAAGTTTTTAAGAAAAATCACAAATGAGTTAATCAACTTAGGATCCTGCTCATTGGCTGCTAAAGCTTCCTGAACCAGGACTAATGTGCCTATTGTTAGTGTACACTCACATGTACTCGTTCTGTGTACTCTTCAGGGTTATCTAATTCTGAAAGTGTCATTATATATCTGAGACTGACCATGCAGTGAAAGTGAACATAAAAGTTAAAACCAGTTTTTACTGAGGAGTAGCAATAAAAGCTATTTGGACAGGATATCTGTTTGCCTAAACCAAGCCCTGTGTGATAGAATAGCATTCATAAATAATTGAGTAAAGAGAAAGAGAAAAGGTCTGACGTGAACGTTATAGTATATATTCTTGATAAGAACACATGTTAAAGAAATAAAACAGGGCAAGGGGATGTGGAGAAGGTTCAGAGGAGCAACGTGTAGTTTAGGTATTTAATATTGAGAGTTAAAAGAGGTAGAGGGCTTTGTGCAGAAGCAATGGCTTTTTTTGGAACTATGGAGTTTTAGACTCAGAGAATAACACTAAAGGAGTCATTGGAAATGGAAGGACAAATGCTTATAATGCCCCCCTGCATGTTGAGCCTTTGTAGATAGTGTTAGGGTGGACCAGAATTCCTCAAGTGAGAGAATATGCTCAGAATTCAACCACTGTCCATGCTCCAGAACAATGTCAGCATTTTAACCTTGATGCTAATATCCCAGTGCATGCAAACTGCTCTACCCCCTCAAGAATGGATGAAGGAGATGGATGAGTTTGGATTAAGCAAGATAATTTTGAAATAAAACAAACTCAGATCTGTAGGAAGCAGAAAGGTAAGTTACGTCCTGAGGAAGAAGACATCTAAGGGCAGATTTACTAAATTCGTGTGAAGGATTCAAATATTCACTCAGATAGTATTTTTGACTATCAAATATAGAATACTCTGTGGCATCGAATAGATCGAATAAATATATATTCGATCGTTCAACTATTCGCCAGTCGAAGAACTTGCCCTTCGCCAGTCGACTGCCTACTTCGCCAGATTGAACCTACCGAATTGCAATAGAAACCTATGGGAATCCCCCATAGGCTTTTTTTTTCTAAGTCCTTTGCCGAATTTCAATCGTATAATCGAGCGCTTCAAACTTTCAATTCGTACGATTTTTGCAAACATTCAAAGTTTTTTCTGCGACTTTTCATAGAATCATTCGATCGTACAATTCTGGCGAATAGTCAGAAACGCACTCAAAACCGGCGAATATTTTATTCGATTTTGCCGAATATTTATTGCCAAATATTTGCCCTCGACAATTTGACCCTTAGTAAATCTGCCCCTTGGAGTCTTGTTTACTATTAGCATGTAAGATTTCTTGTGCCTGGCATCATTTGCATCTATTGCTCCTTTTACTGTGACTTAGACACAAGGTGAAGCAGGATGAAGCAAAACACCCTGCACAGGTATGGGATCCATTATTTGGAAACCCATTATGCAGAAAGTTCCAAATTATGGAAAGGCCATCTCCCATAGACTCAATTTTGACCAAATAATTAAAAATTTTTCCAAAATGATTTCCTTTTTCTCTGAAATAATTAAACATATTGGAAGCAAAACCAGCAATTGGATTTATATAATGTTTACATGATTTTCTAGTAGACTTAAGGTATGAAGACCCAAACTTGCGTTTTATTCAGACATGCAGGTTAGGGAGCGTTTGTGGGTGCAGGGTGTGATGGGTCAAGTGATAAGGATGGAATTGCCTTATGCCCGGCAGCACTGTACTCCAGACCTTATGACAAATTATCAACTAAGGTGCAGAGTGCAACTATAACATGTGGGAAAGTAGCATAATAACATAGTAAGTTAGTTTGAAAAAAGACACGTACATCAAGTTCAACTTTTTTTTTTACCTGTCTAACTGCTAGTTGATCCAGAGGAAGGCAAAAAAAACATCTGAAACCTCTTTCAATTTGCCTGAGAGGCGGAAAAAATTCCTTCCTGACTCCCAAGATGGCAATCGGACTACTATGAGCTATCTCCCAAAACTCTGTATTCCCTCACTTGCTAAAATGCCATCCAACCTCTTCTTAAAGCTATCTAATGTATCAGCCTGTACAACTGATTCAGGGAGAGAAGCATTAGAGCAGGGGTGTCCAAACTTTTGGCTTTGAGGGCCACACTGGAAGAAGAAAAATTGTCTGGAGGCCACACATGAAATACACAGAAACTTTTGATTTGTAAAAGTAAAGAAAATACACAGAAAAAATAACTACAATATGGGACACCTGGACATTAAATAGACTTATTATATTATTATTACTAACTGGTCAATGGGCAGAGTCCCCCTCCTCCTATATCCTTTGCAACATGACGTTTTCACGAGAACTGAGCATTTCAAGCTGGGCCACATTCATATGCATCCTTTGCCACATTTGACCCTTGGGCCGCAGTTTGGACACCACTGCATTAGAGAGATTATTATATGATCCCCTTATATATTTACACATAGTTATCATATCACCCCTTAAGCGCCTCTTCTCCAGTGTGAAAATCCCCAATTTGGCCAGTCTTTCCTCATTGCTAAGATTTTCCATACCTTTTACCAGCTTATTTGCCCTTCTCTGTACCCTCTCTAATACAATAATGTCCTGTTTGACCAAAACTATAACATATCCTAGATGGGGCCTTACAAGTGCTCTATAAAGTGGAAGAATGACCCCCTCCTCCCGTGACTCTATGCCCCTTTTAATACAGCTCAAGGCCTTATTTGCACATGATGCTGCTGACTGGCATTGCATACTACAGCTATCTACAAGAACTCCAAGGTCCTTTTCCATGGATATGCCTAGTGCAGTCCCATTAAAGGGGAATGAAACCCCCCGGCGCTAACTCAAACCCCCTATCCCCCTTTTAGGTCCTCCACCCCCTCACCTACCTCTCCCGCCCCCCCGGGCTATTGCCCCTAAGTCCCTACTTACCCCTTCATGCAGGTCCCCTCCAGCGATGTTCACAGGGGCAATCTTCTCTTCTAACCGATTCTTCTCTTCTTCCTGGATCCAGCTCTGTCGGCTGCGCGTGCGCAGTAGGATGCTGGTGCTACAGCGTATGCACCCAAAGTTCATGAAGTTCAATCGGCGAACTCCCCATCCCCATGCCCATCGCTGTCAGATCCAGGAAGAGAAGATGCACCCTGTGAACATCGCTGGAGGGGACCTGCATGAAGGGGTAAGTAGGGACTTAGGGGCAATAGCCCGGGAGGAGAGGTAGGCCGGGGGGGAGGTAGGGGGCCTATGGGGGGGTTTGAGTTAGCGCCTGGGGGTTTCATTCCCCTTTAAGGGTATAAGTGGCTCGGATACATCCTGGATGGAATTAATTGGGCTGGAAAGTTTTGTGTCATTTGCAAACAATTACCCTCCCCTAAGTTATTAATGAACAAGTGAAATAAAAGTGGACCCAATACAGAGCCCTGAGGGACTCCAAGTAGAGACTGTACCATTAACAACCACCCTCTATACCCAATCCTGTAGCCAGTTTCCTTGCCATGTGCAAACAATTTAATTAAGCCCAACAGACCTTAGTTTAGAAAGCAGTCGTTTGTAGGGCACAGTATCAAACACTTTGGCAAATTCCAAATAGATCACATATACTCCCCCCCCCCCACAGTCCAGGATCTCACTTACCTCATCATAAAAAGCAATCAAATTTGTCTGACATGACCTATCCTTCATAAAGTCATGCTGATTGCTGCTCATAATGCCATTCTCTAGGACAAACTTTTGAATGTGATCCCTTAACAAGCCTTCAAATAATTTGCCCACCACAAATGTCAAACTTACTGGCCTATAATTGCCAGGCTGAGATCGTAATCCCTTTTTAAATATCATGAATTAAGAAAAGAGAATGCTTCTTAAGTGCTTGTAGTTAATTAATTTGATTCATAAATCAATACAAATTCACAAAGGTTATAAAATCCATAGAGCCTTTAAGTAATGCGCAGTGCAATAGATTGTAAATTACTATAATAATGCTAAAATGAATTACTAAAGGATAAATTGTTTAGTTAGATTAATTATTCAATAATATGCAGTAATTCATGAAAAACACCATAAATTAGGAGATAAATCAATAATCTGGTCTGTACATTTGTTAAAAAGGCAGATAAGAAATAGGAAATAAAAGTAGGTGGAGTCATCCCAAAAATTAACTGCCTAGTATATTTCTAAGGCTGGATGCCACAAAGCTGGAGTAGGCAGGGATACTGGGACTGTGGCCTCTGATTTTAGCTTGCCCTATGATGATAGGAGAATTACCATAACCTGTAAATCCACAAATCGCCAGTTCCTGTCTGAGCAACTAGTGAGGAGAAAATTAGGCACAAGAATTAGAGTGTGGACAGACGAAACTCAAAAGAAACCCACCAGATTTCAGACCCAACCCCAATTAGTATCAAGATATTTTTAAAAAGGTTAAAAACCACAGATAAAGGATTTTCGCTGGTCATTTGTTAAAAAGGCAGATAAGAAATAGGAAATATGAGTAGGTGGAGGATGATTCTTAGAGCTTCTACAGAATAGATTGAGAACAGTAATGATTTAATATAATTTTAAATGACAGCCATTTCTGTTCTGTGTTTTTAGCTGCAAACTTAATGCCCCAATCAATACTCTGAAGGGCAGCCCTCAAGGCACTAAATTGAGCTTTTCCGAAATTCGTGTTTTCTACGGCCCCATTATATATTTGTTTTTTGCACCAGACATTAAATGATATACCATTATGGTCACTATTACCCAGGGGTTCAATGACTTGCACATTTGCTATAAGTCTGGGTCATTTGAGATCACTAGATTCAGAATAGCATTTTTTCTGTTAGGCTCCTCAACAACCTCTGCCATAAAATTGTCATGCAACAAGTTTATAAACTTGTTCCCATTAACTGATCTGGCAGCACTGTTGCTCCAGTCAATATCTGGGTAATTAAAATCCCCCATTATCATTACTTTACCCAAACCAGCAGTCTTATGTTACATTAGGGAGTCTATAGCATACCCCTATAATTAATTTGTTGGACTCTTTAGAATTGGTGAACAACTCCACCCATAAGCTGTCTGCCCCTTCTACTAGCCAATAAGCACAACAGGAGGCAATTTATCTCTAGCAATTACATCAAGGGCATTTGTAAATTAGTTCCATTATATTTTACTCTTAAAAATGTCTATATTTGCAATTAAATTAAAAACCAGGCACAGTGAAGTTTACAGAGATTTAAGGGAGCCTAGTACTATACACCTGCCTTGAGCAGTCATTAAATATAGGGCCCCTTTGCACCTGTTGTCCCATGACCTTCCAGCCTTGCACATCTTGAATGACGTATAAGGCAAGGGCATGGGGGGAGTAGTGTTGTGTACTCCCCATATAGTTCTGTCAAACAGTACATTCATAAACTAGGGCAATATGTGCTACATTTTATAAGCTCCAGTAGCTGTACTTATAAGTTGTAAGCACACATCTTGGTGAAGGCAATGTATAAAGTGCCTGTTTTGTGTAACTTGTACCTTGTCCCATTGTAAGTCCTGTTTGTGTGTTAAACCTCTGCATATCTTTCAGAAAATGCGGTGTGGCAATGGGGGAATGTTGGTACTAGATTAGCTGATCACTGTAGCCATAGAATTCATATCTGGTTATAGTGTGAACCTTATCGACCAAGTATAATAGGCCGGAGGGGAACTGACTGAGAAATAATATATAAATAGCCCCGATCACTGTGCAGAAACAATAACGCGGAAATATGGAATATATCAGTGGAATAAATCATTTTCCTTTACAGGTGACCAGAACCTGGAACTTGTCACTTACAGTATACTTCACTGTTTGCCCACAGGTGTATTTTTCCCCCCTAAGTTAAATGATGTATTTCCTATAAACGATTAAAGAAAATAATACCATGCTGATCTTCCATTGTGTTTTCATGAAATTGCCTTCATGGAGGTAAGTTGCCTGTTTACAGAATTGTTTAGAAATATTATGCATAAGGATGATTTCTTATGCAGTGTTAGGCCAGGCATATGAAAACCTTGTTTTTATATATGAAATCTCCAATTACTCTTGTGATATAGGTTTCATATGAAACGTAATTAAGGCATGTAAAGATTCATTTATTAGTATGAAGTTATAGGGATGCTGTGTAAATTCCCATAGTCAGCAGCCCAATATGTCTTCAGCTGGAACCCTCTGTGCATCTTCCACTTACAAACGAAAATTGAAATGCAGGACAGGTCCACAGCAGTGATCTTTGACTGCAATTCTTTATTGGGAATGTGAAGAACACAATCTTCCACTTACCTCCTACATTCCTCTGGCATACAACCCCTTCTACCTATATTGTTATGTGTACCAGAAAATAAGCAAGCATAACAATCTGAGTGAATCATATTTTTCAACACTACTTGTATTCACTGAACCATATACATTATACTATACATGAATGTTAAATTATATTGTGCTACTGATACTAACTCTGCGGATACAGGTATGGTACCTGTGATTCAGAATGCTCAGGACCTGGGGTTTTCTAGATAAGGGCTCTTTCTGTAATTTATATCTTCATATCTTAAGTCTACTATACAATCATTTAAACATTAAATAAACCCAATAGGACTGGTTTGCCCTACAATACTGAACCATTATATTTTACTTAGGATCAAGTACAAAGTACTGTTCCATTATT
>CM044443.1:98925312-98940417 GCA_024363595.1 Xenopus borealis
GGTCTGTGACCACTTTATTAGTGTAACATTTAATACATAACGAATGTGCAAGTCTCATTTAAGTTACCAAGTAACTCGTTTGCATAAATTTGCAGATTTTATGGACTTTCCTTTTTGATAGATTTATGGAAACTTTTTCTTCACTTGGATTAATCATCCACAGGCACTTCTGTGACACCTAGTGGTGAAAAGAATGTATTACTTTATTAATTATACAAATGAATGCACTGCTGTATGAAGCTTTTTCTTGCTATGACGTCGTGTTTGGCGCCATTTTTTAAATGTATTTAAGCACTTGTACACATGCAGTTTATCCTTGATAAAGGCTCCAGTGGGGGATGAAACATTGGCGATGCATTGTGAATAAAGCACAGCAATTTTCTTCACAAAAGAATGGAGTGCAGGTCCTTCTATTTTTTCTATATGATAAAACTTGACCAACGCACCCGCCTGTAAACTTAAATCTGGAAAGCGTGCGTTCAACAATTGTAATATGAATATATATTGAATCATTAACTATTTTTTTTCATATAAATATATTTATGCTAATTTTTGAAGATACAACTGAGTTGGAAAGCCTGTGTCTCCCAAATGAGTTAATATTATTTTGTGTGTATGTGTGTATATTTATGTGCACACTTGTCAAATGTGTTCTAAGATCCGTAAGACTTAAGACAATAATTCTTTTTTACTTATCATTTTAGCTTCAGCATCTGGCAAGGAGTTCCAGTCATTATGGCAAATATTTGGGAATGGCCTTGACCTTGACTGAGCTTGGTAAACAAACCAGCTTTCAATGCAAGAAATTAATGTTGGAAATAGGTGGCTACCCTCCTGAAGATTCTAATAACCCTTGGACATCCCATTATTAAACAAATACACATTCATCAGACTATAACAGTAAATAGATACTTATTCCTGCACAGCAAGTATTACAAGATACAGTAACTCAATGTTGTCTGCAGGAGGTTCGTAATAACATCAACATTGTAACAAAGCATTGTGATCATATAAAACAAGGGACATAGATCCAATGTTCCAAAGCTCCTCAGCGCACATTTCCATAGCACATTCTTCCGGAAATTTCAGTGTGGCATGTGCGTTGCACTGGTGGAAGGAACAGTACTACAAGTGCAATGCAATAGGGCTCCCTAGTATATACACAAAAAAATTTGATATCAGGGCTTACTTACTAATGGGGTCTAGGTGTCATAAAACACTGGGGGTTATTACTAAAACTCAAATTAATGTAATTTTTTTTATTAAAATAAAGTCGTCCTAGCTCCCATCCATGAACTGAACTCATTTATAAATAATTGTTCTCTAAAAGTCAGAGCAAAAACACGTTCGGACAAAATCGAGCATCAATTTGAATCAAATGATTGAAGCTCTGGAAAACTCGACAGAATTGTGGCTGCAAAAACTTGATTTTATCTGATTATGGGACGAAAACCCAGACTTTATCAGATTATGGGACGAAAACTCTAGTGCAGATCACGATTTCAAGATGCAACTTTAGGGACATCTCGACTGGTTTGAGATGAAGTATTTTTAGATTTGTTTTTTAGCAGCTTTGGGGTATAATACATCTCTAACAATTCAAGTTTTATTTTTTCAATTTTCCCCCTTTAAAAACTTGACCAGATAAACTTGAGGTTTAATAAATGAGCCCTATGAGTTAAAGGCCCTTGGATGAGATTTGACCACAGGTTAATAGTTAGGGACCGTCATATGGGGTTTACCTTGACGTGGTGTGGTGGCTTATCAATCTTATGATCATAATTTGTAACTAAAAAACCCCTGTCTTTGTACACATGCATCTGCATAGATTACTTATATGACAGGGGACCAGGGAATGTGCATTGATCAATCTCTCCTCTTTTTCCCCTATGTCTATCAGTATAAAATAGTGTGCGTCAGTATAACATAGTACTTAAGTATAAATGATTTTAAAGCTCATAATTAATTTTTTTCAAGTTGTTTATTAATATAGCACTCCGTCGCTTCAATCAGTAGGCTGGGGATGTTAATGAATTCAATTAATTTATTGCACTAGCACTTTATATAATTATATGGTTTCATCCAATTAAGCATTATATGTGGGTAATCTTGTGAGATATTTTTGTAAAACAATTTCTTATAGGGATACTGTTTTGGGAAAGTTTTTTTCACAATGCATCAGTTAATACTCCTGCTCCTGCAGAATTCTGCACAGAAATCCATTTTTCAAAAGAGCAAACAGATTTTTTTATATTTCATTTTGAAATCAGACATGGGACTAGATGTTGTCAATTTCCCAGCTCCCCCAGGTCATGTGACTTGTGCCATCATCCAGTTCTTTCAAATACAGATTTTCCCAGCAAATCTTGAATATATTATAATTGGTAAAGAAGGGGTATCTATTTTTTCTCTAATTAATAATCTTGAACACACTGACACAAGTCAGATCCCTTTTTTAATCAATTTATTTTATATACCTTTAGATAGATCTTCCTATCACCAGACATAACTATGATAGTGCTGTCAGTTTGTTAGTATTATACATCCTAGTAAAGATGATGATTTATATCTAAAGTTATTAGATGTGAAACAATAATATTAGGATGGCTGACAACTTTTACAAAACAGTTTCTTACGACTGTTGAGTTTCTACATCTGTAGGTCTTTTTCCCTTCTACTCCTTTTCTAATTTATTCTTTTAAAAAATAAACCATCAATTGATTGGTTGGGCCAAATTGTTTTGTAACCTGATGCAAATTGCTTAGAGAAGTGATTGAAGACCTGAATGGAATGCAGGCAAGTTTGAGCACCTCAGGCAATGGAATACTTGCCAGCATCAGCATTAATCATGCCTGATACAATGGAAACCTATGGCAGTAAGTACTGAGTTTAAACGTGAATTTTAATTGAACTGTATGTAGGAATATTTATTTAAATATAAATACGCCTACTTCTGTATTCGGGCACCTTTTCTGCAGTGTATAGAGTAGAGTGTAATAGTAAGGGTCACTGGTAAAAGACAGGCCTCATGGGTTTTGTTTGCCACAACGTTATTCTCAGAAGATCACAGCAATTAAAACACCTTGAATGACAATGGTCAAAGGGTAATGGCACTCCAACTGTTTCATTACTTCAATCCCCTCAGTAAAAATACACGGACACTAGCTTCCAGAGCAAAAGCTGCTTCCCACTGCAGTGCATGGGAATTATGTTGCCTCTGGACATAGGAACAAGCAGGTGGTCTATTGCTATTGAAATGTGGTGTTTTCTTGAAATTCATACTCACTCTCCCTTTTAGAGTGTTTTTATGCTGTGATAATGTGTGTGTCTGCTTATAATATTAATCATAATTATACTCTAATCTTTAGGGCACAACACACTGGGCAAAATGCAGTGTTTAAGAAAACTGGGCCCTTTCCCCTGTATTTTTCATTACGTACTGTATTTAGGTCCATCATCAAATCACATCTACCAGTTTGCCCAACATTGTAACATGTGGCCATTTGGTGATTTTGTTCAGTGACAAACCATATCCCATAGTGTCCTATTTAAACAAACATTTCAGTTGTTTGTTATATGCAATTATACAATACTTTGTACTTTAATAACTCCATAAATTCATATTGTTTGCACCACATGCTTTATTGGAGTACGTTCTTTTTGTGGCCTAAAACATTGCATTTTAAATTGTAGACCCTTTAGCCTTAACCATAAAAACTTTATACTACATCTTAATACCATAAAAACTTGGGATGCAGCAAATCCACTATTTTGGAACGTGAATTTGTTTTCATGAAGGATTCAACTGAATGCTGAACCGAATCCTATGCCTACTTTGCACATGCAAATTAGGCCAAGGAAGGGCTAAAGAGAATCGTGTGTTCAACTAACTTGTTCGAGTGACAAACAGATGTTATTTTTAAACTGACTGCTGAAAAAGGACGAAGCATGGCTGAATCTCAAAGGCCGGATCCCAAACTGAATCCTGAATTCAGTGCATGCTTAATTAAAAACCCTAGCACCAAGGATTCCAAATAATAAATCCTATTGCTAAAATGATATAGTCAGTTGAGTGCAGACCTCTCTCTCTCCCCTTTGCTATAAATCATGCTCTAATGGATGACAAGCAGGAAAATCGTCCTGCTAGCTTGAGTGACAGATCTCTCTTCTTTAATATATATATATATATATATATATATATATATATATATAATTTTTCACCAACATATTTATAATTGCTAAAAATGTGCACACAAGTTCATACATGCATTTCAGTACCCTCTGTGGCCTTCTGTATTGATTAACTGTGCAGAATGATTGTGCACTTACAGCAGGGGTGTAAAACCTGCGGCCCAGGATGGATATGAATGCGGCCCAGCTAGAAAAGCTTGGTTACCAAGGAAATGTCATAATAATATAATATGTCTTTTTAGTATAATAAGTCTTTTTAGTATCCATATTCCAATGTACAGCTCCATCTGGTTATCCAACTGGTTTTGTAATTATTTTCTGTGCATTTGTTTTTTACTTTTACAAATCAAAAGTGTTTATGTATTTCATGTGTGGCCTCAGACAATTTTTCTTTTTCTAATGTGGCCCAGGGAAGCCAAAAGGTTGGACACTTCTGATTACAGTAATTTATAATCTAAACGAGAGGGCAACAGTCTTAATACTTAGGGGGTTATTTAATAAAGTCCGGTTTGGCTTTTAATTGAAAAACTCAAACTTTCCTTGTTTTATTTTTAAACTCACATTTTTGGGATTTGTTGAAGTCTGATGCTGTAAAAAATCAAAATCTGCAATCTCAGACGTGCCAAGGTTGTATATAAGCCAATGGCAGAGGTCTCTATCCTATTTTGAAGTTTCTGTGGTCTGAGCTGGAATTAGCCCGAAAATCTGAATTTCTTCTTCACCATCAGAAACAAGTCAGTGTAACATACAAAATGAATGCCTAAGCATGAACTGGTAACTGGTAGGGTTTGTGTAATGCACAAATTAGGAGCTGAATATATATTTGGTTATCTGTAACAACAACCTGCATTAGATTTGCTAATAACCTCTACAAAGGTGTAACATAAATCCCCGTCACCATAGTTATTCCTCTGTACATAAGTCATAGTTAATAATGACCCTTTAAAATGAATGTTTTATGGTACTGTTCCAGCAGCAAGGATTTGCAGAATACAAATATTTGTATGATTTCACTAAAATGGTAATGTGTCTCACAGTATATTTTCCCACATAGCAGGACATGTATGTTCATACTTTGTTACTTCTCTGTGTAAATTAGAGCAGCTTGCCCTGCTTTAAAGGGAAAATCCATAAAGAAATCTAATGAATCTAGGAAATGATTCTCTATGGATTGTAAGTCACCTCTATTTACATGGTTACACAACAGCTTATCAATATAAACAATAATAGTGCTTCTGAAGCAAACACTGCAGTTTTACCAGTGCAGGGGAACACTGCATTATATTTTTATTACTTTAAAACAGTTTAATTTTTTGATGTTACTGGTCCTTTAAGTATATAATTTTTTTATTTTGCAAACAGGCTGTTAATTCTTTCACAAGGACAGGCTTTCCATTTACCTGGTAGGTATTTAAACAAAATGTATTCAGAGAATGCCAATAAATGAATCACACTGAATAATAGGTATTGCACTGAGAAGTTTTCATTTAATCCTCCACTTGATTTACAGTCTGCATGTGTTTATTTAACGTCATTTATGATTACTTTCTATATTGTATATCTAGAAACAAATAGAAAAGAGCAGAGGGTGTCCATTTGGAATCAGGATATGATGTATGAATGAATCTATTTGTAAGGTGCTTGCTTTTCTTGCTGACAGAAATCCTATTACCGCTGTTCAGTTCCTTTTTTTCATAAGGTCCTTGTTAGTTGTGGGTAGTCATTGAGGTGGAGCAGATATAAAATGACATTTGCTAATCATTCACACAATAAAATAGGGCACATGAATAGCTTCTCATATACTGTGGTCTAGGTGCACCAGCCTTTTACTTACGAGAGCAGATATCCATGACTCAACAAAACAAGTTGGGCTCCCATGAGATCCACATACAGAAAACAAGTCCAAGGATCGTAATTACGCAAATTCACTAAGATGACCATTTTCCTGATCGTTACCACTTATGCTAGAAATTTTTTCTAAGTCCCAAAAAAACGCTGCCGTGTTTTGCCTTTCTAGAGTGATAGTCTGAAAAAGAGCAACAATTTTTTTGGGTGGTTACCCTCCTTCCCCCTACATTTCCTAACATATGGCAACACAACTATATAGGGGGCACATGTTGGGAAATAGGACAACTTTATTTTATTTATTAAAGGTTTCCTGGGCTTGTGTAGTGGAATGTAGTGGCTGTAACATATACTTCTATTATACTTTGAAATTTGTGCCGTATGCAAATTAGGCATCGCTATCATAAATGCGCTTTGTCTGGCGAAGTAATACTAGAGCAACTATGCTACCTTTTGCCAACCTTATCGTAACTTCGCACTTTAGTCAATTTACGTAGCGCTGGCGAAAATTAGCCTAGCGAAGTGCGGCGAACGTTAGCGAAGGCAACACTGGCGAATTTTTGCCACTTAGTGAATTTCCCTACTAGTCTTTTCATCTAAGAAGGCAAATAGCACATGTTGTAGAGTTTCTTAAAAGAATTCTGTCACGACTTTCACGGTACAATTTTTATATTACTAAAGGACACTGTGTACATTGCATGTAATTAATTCTACAATTTAAAATGTTATTCTTGAACCAATAAATATATAACTGTTTTTGCTGTAATATTGGTGTGTAGTAGTGATGGGCGAATTTGCGGCAAATTCCCGCGATTTGACGCTGGCGAATAAATTCGCGAAACACCAGCGAAAATTCGCCCCAAAAAAATTTGCCGAAAAAACCGAGTCGCGTGACGAAAACGACGCGTTTTGTTTCGTTATTTTTTTTTGCCAATTCGGAAATTTTTCGGCGAAACGGGGGAGATTCGCCCATCATTAGTGTGTAGGCATCTAAGGTCATTTTGCCTGGTCATGTGCCTTCAGAAAGAGCCAGTGCTGCACTTTGGAATTGCTTTCAGACAGACTATTGTTTCTCCTACTCAATGTAACTGACCAAGTTGCAACTTGGGTTAGCGGGACTTGGATTTCTACTATTGACTGCTGTTCTTATAGCTACCACTAGGTATGGAATAGGAGCATTTTTAGCAATGCAGGTGTCAGGATGCTGTTATCTGGTCACCTTCCCATTGCTCTGCTGATAGGCTGCTGGGGGGAAAGGAAGCAATATCACTCAATTTGCAGTGAATGAACTTAATCAAAGCAAAAGCCACATGACTAACGGCACCTGGGAAACCGACATGTCCAGCCCCATGTCAGATTTCAAAATTAAATATAAAAAAATCCATATTTAAAAACAAAAAACAAAAAAAAACAGATTTCAATGTTAGTACATGGCAGCTCTGAAACCAGCAACATCCTCTGCATTCCTGTAGACTCACAGGCTGACAGTGGAAAAAGATTTAGTCATGATGCAAAACATGGCTGTTCGTGAGTAGCCAACCATACAGAATCTGAGAGAGTTTGGGACCACTGGATGGCCTGACCAATATGTCTGTCGCGGAGGGGGCCCGGGGGGCAGTATGGGGGCCCCAGTCCAACCCTGATTACATAACCAAAGCATAACAATGAATGACAATATATGTTGGGCTTTTTACTAACATAGGTAAGACGTGATTTGTCCTTATGTCTTGAACAGATTTATATATTGTAGTTAATCCTTGCTCTGTGTCGTTAGTCAGTGTATAATAGTTGTTCAAACTGTACCTGAATAGGCGCATGCACTATTATGTACAGTATAAGCAAGAGGATTTTAAGATAAGATCTAAAAACATCATATATTATTGCATAAATAATGTGCCCCACAGTCTACATATGAACAATCTATTTGCTGAAGGAGGAAAACATTACATTATTGTAAAGATGTTTATATTGATTAATGATTTCCCTTAACCAGTAAAACTGATTTAATGCATATTGTGCTTTGGACACCAGAACTGTAAAAAAATGCCTTAATGGTGTGTGCGTGGTCACAGACTTCTGGTAAGACTTATGTGCAAGTGAATGAATGAAACAAACAACAAATCCCACAGCTTTAGCCTCTGGATTCAAATAATAAAGCTAAATTGAAGTGTTTTTGGTAGCATTGAAGCATATATTGGTTTACTGACACATAACCAGTTATGTGTTACTGTACATGCAGTTTTTGTAGTGTAACCACAGCTTAGAGATGGAGCATTTTAATTAGGGTTGCCACCTTTTTTTTCTTCTTCCGAAAATGGGCAGGTGGGTTGGGTAATGTCTGATCGCCATGTCATTCACTTTCTAATTTGGAGATCCGGACAACTTTTAACCCAGGTAGCTCTTCCAAAAACAGGGCTGACCAGCTGAAATCCGGACAGGTGCAACCCTAATGTTAATTGTAATAGACATTCATTTCTAAAGACCTGTGGTGATAATATTATTGTACCCTTAGTTCAAAAAATATTCCAGCCCAGATGAAAAACTAATGCACTGCTGCACTGCTATCTTAATTACATTTGTCAGTCGTCCTATGGCTTAGACTTAGATGCCCTTTTATCAACATTTTAGTGGTTTTAGAGGTGAAACCGTGAATAAACTCAGTTTTTATAAGATCCAAATATACAAACTATTAACAAAAAAAACAAATTGAACAATGCACTAAAAAATATAACCTCTAACGATTCAAGAATTTTTTGGACAGTTACTAGTGAAAAGAAATCTAAAAACCTCTAAAAGACTGAGTGGAAAAAAAGTCCGGTAATATTGTGCACAGCTCGCAATGACTTTTATGAGACCTTGACTACTTTTACTTGGCAAATTTTTGCATTAGAGTTTTTTTTTTTTAAACTTTTGCTCTAGTAGCCCTTAATCACAAGTTTACATTAGCTCTAGGGGCAACTGAGTGTAGGAATATTATACTTAAAGGAGTGGTTCACCTTTAAGGTAACTTTTAGTATGTTTTTAGAATGGCAAATTCTAAGCAACTTTTTAATTGATTTTCATTATTTATTTTTTATAGTTTTATAAGCATTTGCTTTTTTCTTTCTGAATCTTTGCAGTTTTCAAATGGGCGTCGCTGACTCCTTCTAATAAGCCAGAAGTGTCCAAACTGTGGCCCAGGATGGATATGAATGCGGCCCAGCTTGAAATGCTCGGTTCCCGAGGAAACGTCATGTAACAAAGGATATAGGAGGAGGGGGGACTCTGCCCATTGCCCAGTTAGT
Organism: Xenopus borealis; assembly: GCA_024363595.1. NCBI lineage: Eukaryota > Metazoa > Chordata > Amphibia > Anura > Pipidae > Xenopus > Xenopus borealis. The sequence continues at coordinate 98,934,633 of CM044443.1, forward strand.
AATAATAATATAATAAGTCTATTTAAAGGGGACATTTTGCATAACATTTTGCCTGATTTTTTCTTTAGTTTTAGATAAAATGCCAGATTAAAATTGTATTTGTCTCAACCTAGATTCCACGGCTTCAGATATATTAATTTGCCTTCAGTATTGTTTTTTGTCATTAATTACGAATGAGGGCAACACACAAGGTGATAAGGGCAAATAAATTGTACCCTCCATAGCCCCCATAACAGCAGCATGCCAATTAAATCATAATAGTTCAAAGAATGTCAGGCTAAGGGCTGAACTCCACAGACGCATGTGTTTTTTCTCAGCGCGTCGGATTGCATGCAAATTGTCCGTGAAGTTCAGCCCTGAATGGTCGTCCCCAGGGGTGTAACTACAGAGGAAGCAAACCCTGCGGCTGCAGGGGGGCCCAGATGGAATAGGGGGCCCATTAGGCCCTACTTAATGAGAAATTTCAATATATAGTGATAAAACAGGACAACCTCTGGATATTTTGGGGGCCCTAAAATAAATTTGCTGTGGGGCCCAGTAACATCTAGTTACACCACTGGTCGTCCCCCACACGTTTTCACCTCACCAAATCTGGCCCTTGTTGCTAAAAGTCTGGACACCCCTGTAATAAGCAAATGCTCTGTAAGGCTATTAATGTATTGTTATTGTTAAATTTTAATAGAAAATTAAAACCAATTGTAAAATGTCTCAGCATATTCTTCTCTATATCATACTAAAAGTTATATCAAAAGTGAACAACCCCTTGAAGACAGAAAGGTAAAAAGCACAAAGACAGACATTTTTAAAAGTATACAACAGTCAGAAAAATGCAGTCTGAGTCTGATGGCTGACAGCAAATAAACAAAAAAGACATTTCTGAGGTTCTCTAGATCAGTGATCCCCAACCAGTGGATTGTGAGTAACGTTGCTCGCTCACGAACCCCTTGAATGTTGCTCCCAGTGGCCTCAAAGCAGGAGCTTATTTTTGAATTCCAGGCTTGGAGACAAGTTTTGGTTGCATACAAACCAGGTGTATTGCCAAACAGAACCTCCTGTAGGCTGACAGTCCACATTGGGGCTACAAAATAACCAATCACAACCCTAATTGGGCACCTCCCGGGACTTTTTACATGCTTGTGTTACTCCCCAACTTTTTTTTACATCTGACTGTTCTTCTTGGTTTAAAAAGGTTGGGGTCACCTGCTCTCGATAGGGTTGCCACCTGGCCTGTATTTTACCGGCCTGGCCGGTATTTTTGATGGCTGATCTCAATGTTATTAATAGGAAAAAAAGATAAAAATATAGGAAGGCCGGTATTTTTTTCAAGAAAAGGTAACCCTAGTTCTCGACCATAGTGATAATTGCAGGAACTAGATCCATAATCAAATATATGTCAAAAGCAAACCATATCTATCTAATTTGGGCATACTTCATTAATGTATAATGCCTTAGTACAAACCTTGGGTACACGCTGCCTGCTTGTGTTGCTCCCCAAAACTTTTTACATCTGAATGTTGCTCCTAGTTACCTGCTCTAGACCATGATAGTAATTGCAGGAACCAGATCCATAATCAGATATATGTCAAAAACAAAATATAGGTATCTAGTTGGGACACATTTCATTAACGGATAATTCCTTAATAAGAACTTTGGGTACATGCTGCAGTTTAGACATGTAACCAAGGGACCTTACATATCATTAAGTAAAAGGGAAGATTTAATAGTTGCTTTGTTAAAGAAATAAGCTAACATGAAAATTAAATTTCAATATTTAAATGAAACTAAAAATTACATCAGAAAATATTGGCTAAGGCATAGTGTACGGTCATTCAACCACAGAATAAATACTCCAATTTAGTGCACCCAGGAAACCAGGTTTCTATTTACAGTGTATAAGCTTTTAATCAAATGAAATCCTTTGTTAGCAATGATCAAATATGAGAAAGTAAATGTGCATTATTTCTCAATGCTGTAAATAACGATATGTGTCAATGAATCTATAACTGACTTAAATGTCACCTCAGCATTAAGTAGGATAAGATTTATTCTTCTTTAAATGTAAGTTTGGACTCATGACTGAGCCTTTTGTCAATGAGCACCTAAGCCATCAAGCACACAGGCAAACAGTTTAGAAACCAGTCTTTCACAGCTTTGTGGACAGTGTTACATAAATATCACCACTGACATAGTCTACCACAGTGATGCCCAACCAGTGGCTCTTGAGCAACATGTTGCTCACCAACCTCTTGGATATTTCTCTCAGTGGCCTCTAAGCAGGTGATTATTATTTAATTACTGCTTTGGAAGCAAGTTTTAATTGCATAAAAAATTATGTACTGCTAAAGAGAGATTCTTGTAGGTTTGCCAGAATGGCTGGATTTAATCAGCGGGCGCCCCTCTAGTGAGCACAGGCATACTGGCGAGCTGCACATCCCCAGTGCTCTTCAGCAAGTGGTGGGTGGCATGCTGCCCCTAACAACTTGCCTTCCGAGGTAGGGTCGGACTGGGCCGGCGGGGCACTGGGAAAAAAACCCAGTGGTCCCCTGCTGGCCCAGGTGCCCTCCCACATCTTATTTTTAATGCCGTGACCCCCTTTGTCTCAGGGTCGTGGCAAGAAAAATTTAGAGTGCACTGTGCGTGCGCATGGGCACATAAACATCGCAGGTGGGGCCGGAGGGGGCCTTGGGGCAGTAGTAGCCCCAGGCCTCGCCACAAATCTGGGCCTGTTTGCCAATGTTGGAATTGGGGCGGGATGCACAGGGATGCCATCCCTTCACTTCTTTATTTTTGTGAAACAGCACGAGCTTTGCATCACAGAACTTTCTTTTGCTCCTCTCCACTTCTGCATGTAAATAAAATGCAGAGGTAAAAAAATATATAGTTAAATATATAGAAGAGAAAAGGAGAGAAAGATTGCTGGGAGAGTAATAGAGAAGAGCTCGAGAAATGTTAAACAGATAAAGAAGGTGGGTTATAGAGATGGTTATAGAGAAAAGGAGAGAAGAAGAAAACAGTGGAAAAAAAGAGAAAATTAAGGTATTAAACAACATCAGATTACGGAATCGCGAGAGAAAGATATATATGAAATAATATTTGGTATTACAGAATATGATTGGGTTTTGTTATGTTATGAAATAATGCACAGGCAAAGAGCTTGTTTGCAGAAACTGTATTGACAAGAAAAGTCATATGCACAATTTTTGTTTTGGGGTCCCTACAGATCACAGGTAAATCTATGCATACTAAGCATTAAAGGAACAGTAACATAAAAAAATCAAAAGTGTTTTTAAGTAATGAATAAATAATGTACTGATTCTCTACACTGGTAAAACTGGGGCGTGAAACCATTAAGTATTGGCATGTGAGGCTAAATATAAGAATGGGTGTGGCTTATGATTGTGGGAAACCATTAAGTATTGGCATGTGAGGCTTAATATAAGAATGGGTATGGCTTATGACTGTGGGAGGGGCGTTTTAGCATGATGCCCTACACTCACCACTCAGAGCATCCTTCTGCTTTTTTACTCCAGTTTAAGCATTGCTTATAGGGTCTACAAAATAGCCAATCACAGCACTTATTTTGCACCACCAAGGAAATTTTTTTCATGCTTGTATTGCTCCCATCTCTTTTTACTTCTAAACATTGCTGAAAATGTTGCTAAAAAGTTGAGGACCTTTGGTCTACAAGATGTACATTACAGTGCATGCGGGATAATCCTTCCCAATTTGTAAAGAGACAAATTGCCTCAAATGGTATGGAAAATGTATATAACTTTCAGACATGATGTTTTCAGTAGACTGAAATGAAAATCAGGCCCGGATATGTGGAGAGGGCTAAGGCAGCAGGATTTAAGGGGGTGGCATGCTGCTCAACTAAACCCACATTGGTTCTGAAATTTAAATTTCCTGTGTGCCAATTCCCATTGCTCTGTCCCAATAATGAAAATTTGAGCAAATAAAAGGGAGGGGACAGGGGCGACAAACGACAGTCTAGGGGCGCCCGCTATGTCCGTCCTTGATGAAAATGTAAAAACAATTTGCAGTTGTGTTTGCATCATAAACAAGCCTTTCTGCCTCCAGTACATGTAACGCTCTAGAAGGATGAGTTCCTTCCAGTAAGTTCTTGGGTAAGCACAGTAACAAGTCTTTTGGTGACAAAATAAAGGAGATTTGAGCAGCAGGTGATTGCAAGCCACTGTTTGGAGTAGAGATAAATGACCCACAGTTAAGTACCTTTCAAATTTGGCTCTGGCTCAAACTCCAATGTAAGGTACTAGTGTACTTGAATAAGTGACTTTATTGTTCACTCCATTGGCTGCCTACTAAAATGCCCTACAGACATAAAAGTGTAATATAAATCATAAAAAAAAAGCCAACTGGACATTAAATGATACTCTCGCAATGGGATTTAACAGATTTCCATCTTGAGAATAGCACTAAATCTCCAAGGGAAGAAAGGAAAAAATTAGTTCAGCTTTGGCTAATGATGAATAACATATAGAATCAAATTGGTACAGCATAAGAAGATATAAAATGAATCCAGAAGACATAAGGGCAGCAGACAATGCATTAAGCTTCCTATTATATTAAAGCTCAAAAACCAGTCCATTCAGGTAAATTTAATAATAATTTTCTTGATGATATCTGATTACTCCTATGCTTAGCTTCTCAGAAGCTGACCAGAATTTACTGAGCATGTGCAGTGTCCCAAATCAGACACTATGGGGCTGATTTATCAAAATGTGAGGTTACAGCTCACCACTTTCTGTTCATTCCTGTGGGATATTTAGAATCATATTTATCAATGGGTGAGTTAGATTTGACCAGTTAAAAATCCCATAGGAACAAATCGGTGGGAGAATTTTTCTGTGGTAAACTCAAAAAGCAATCTGGTTTATGGCAGAAAGTTTCCGAATGCCTGACTGTGCTCAGGCTGATTGTAGGCTTGCATTCCCCCCACCTCCCAAAGTAAAAAGTATTTTTTCCAGTGATCTGGTTATTGCACCCCTGGGGTGATGACATGTCCTCCCAAGGGTGATATCATGTCCAGTTTTGTGGGTCTCTGGGTTGGGTTATAGTTTCATGTAATAGGGACAGGTTGGTTGTATAGCAGGTAGAGTGTGTCCAGGTCAGGTTTTAAGTCAGTGGATCTGGGTTGGGCATGGGTTTGCCCAAGCAGACACCCATAAGACTCTAACCTGTTGCCCTTAACTGTAATTCCCAGAATTCGTCAGAAAACAGAGAGATTATTTTTAATTGAAGAAAAGTTTCCTGTGCACAGGCCTTCATTGCCTCATTTTCTGAACAGAAAAGAAGTTTTTATAATGATATGTTAAGTTTTGTATACCAAGCTGACATACCAAACATGTATAAATCGTCCCTTAAGAAGAACAAGAATATTTACACTATGTTTGAAGCAAATGTTATATCATTGCAGTTCACAGCTATTGTTCCTGCATGATCTTGATTGTTCCTGAACTGATAATAGAAAGAGCAAACTTTTATATAAGATGAACTTAAGATCAAGGTTAAGCTAGCGTTAACTGCTCAACCATCCATTCATCTATGGTCACCGACCTAAGCAGACATACTTTAGGATAGACTATCCCATATTCACACCATGGTTCAGTTGGTTGATCTTGACTGAATGTCTAATCAACCAATGCTACTTCCTTGAGCATATATGAGGCATTCATAGATCTAGTGGGAGCAGTCAATGGAAGAATATCAGTTCTATAATATAGTTAGGTTGAAGAAATTATTATTATTAACATGTATTTATATA
>CM044443.1:98980129-98996406 GCA_024363595.1 Xenopus borealis
AGAAGGCAGTTTGGGGAGATTGTCGCCAGCGATTAATCGCCAGGTGACAGAATCTCCCTGAATCTCCCTGTCTGCCCCAGCCCTTAGGAGCATAAATATCTCAAAGTAGCTTTGAAAGTGTGTGGCTACCCAGACCGGACATTTGTCAAAACTATGTTCAGCCTACTATGTGTCTCCAGGCGGTTATTTATTTTGGCATTCCTGTTGGGCTTCCCAATAGGAAGAAGGAGGAAGATGACGGGGACCCTTTGGGACCTGTGGGACAGCGCCGTTTTTTTATTTCCGTTTTCATTTGGAAACAGCAGAATTCAGTTGCATATTAGGAGTAAGTAATGTATGTTTTTTTTTTAATGTTTGAAAAATAGTGTTACTGTTCCTTTAATTGCAAAATGTTCCGTACAAACATAAGTGCTATGTGAAAAGCACTAAAATACAACTTGGATGCATGCAAAAACAAATGTCCTCCAGTATTCTAGTGTAATAGTGTGTGATATAACCAATTGGAATGCTTTGCTTGATTTACCAGTGCAAATGCTTCAGTTAACATTTGATGATTTTCTGTCATCAATATGTGTGTGTGTTAGTCATTTCCTGCCCAGTGATGTTTGTGGTGACTGAAACATTGATAGGATGCCATTGAATTGGTGCATGCCAACTGCATGTGTAAAGGAGGGACTTGAAGGGGGGCCACATGGGACATAACTGTTCAGTGAGTTTGCAATTGATCCTCAGCATTCAGCTCAGATTCAAAAGCAACAGTTATGTCCCATGTGCCCCCCCTCAATTCACTGATTGGTTACTGCCTGGTAACTAGTCAGTGTAAACCAAGAGAGCTGAAAAGCAAGAAGTAGTGTTCCGTTCATTTGGGTTAGACTTACAGTCACTCCAGCTTTATAAATTAAAATTTTGGCTAACTAACTATATTGAAAACATTTTTTTATTGTGCACTGTCTATCTACTAACCCAGCTTTTACTTTTATACTGAACAATTCCTTTAAGCTGGTCGCTAGACGCAAAGATCTACCAGCAATATCAGATGAACAATCGTACGTCCTCATCTCCCGACCTGCCACTAACCATTCAGATCAAGCAAAGTAGTAAAAGAACAGATCAGCCAATGTTCTGCCCCACAGCAATGGTAGGAAAGCTTTCGTCAGACAAAACTGGTGACAAGTCTCCCACTGGAGATCCTCAGAAGGGCAATACATGCAGAGATATTTTCGGCATCCATCAGAAATCTTCTAACCGGTCAGATCGACTGAATGACCAATTGGCATGGCAAGACAAATGTCGGAACACTCCACACTTGAATCAATTATTCGTACGATTGGATCTTTGCATCTATGGCCAGCTTCACTGTGAGAATACCTGGTGGTCCAGTGGCCCAGTGGGGACGCCTGCATAACTAACTTCTTATGCGCATATTGAATATTAAAGGGGCCTTGACCAAACATTCACTGCCCAATATAGCTCTATCTCCATATTTCCTGGGTGTGTTTATATATTGTCTGATCCTTGTTCTTGACCCTTACCTATTCCTGACTTTGACATCAGCTGCCTGTGCTGACTATTGCCTGTTATTGACCACTTTTTGGATCCTGATTTTGTACAGCACTCCTATTTGGTGTTGACTGTGGTCTGTGACCTTGACTACACTTCCTCTTCCTGATTTGGTACCACATTGTCTGCTTGATATTGACCAGTTCCTCTTCTACACTGCCTGCTCCCCAGTTCCTTTCTTACATGTTTGGTTCCTTTGCCTGCCCAAAACTCTCTCCTTGGTCCTCTCATGTTAAAGGGATTCTGTTATGGGAAAAACATTTTTTTTTAAAAAATGCATCTTTTAATAGTGCTGCTCCAGTAGAATTCTGCACTGAAATCCATAGGTGCACTGGGGTTCTTTTCAAAGGGTTGAACTTTATGGACTTTGGTCTTGATCCAAACTTGGGGGTTTAACCCAACTAAACGATGATAAGATAATGAATAAGGTCCAAAGTATAAGAAGCAAGGGAGCCCTGAACTTAAACTTGATTGGAATGAGTTAATGAATCGTACAGTATCCCAAACCCAGAACTAACTCCCGGGTCTGCGTCACATCTAATCTTTCTCCCTATAACAGCCACCTTTCACTTTGGGAGGAGCATTCCGCTACTTGGATGTTGCCAGGTCTTAAAGGGACACTTTTATGGGAAAACACATCAGTTCATAGTGCTGCTCCAGTAGAATTCTGCACTGAAATCCATTTCTCAAAAGAGCAAGTTGGAGTGATATCACCCCTCCCCCCCCAGCAGCCTAACAACAGAGCAATGGGAAGGTAACCAGATAACAGCTCCCTAGCACAAGATAACAGCTGCCTGGTAGATCTCAGAGCAGCACTCAGTAGTAAAATTCCATGTCCCACTGCGTACTATTCAGTTACATTGAGAAGGGAAAACAACAGCCTGCCAGAAAGCAGTTCCCTCCTAAAGTGCTGGTACAAGTCATATGACCAGGGGCAGCTGGGTAATTGACAATATGTCTAGCCCCATGTCAGATTTCAAAATTGAATATTAAAAAATCTGTTTGCTCTTTTGAGAAATGGATTTCAGTGCAGAAGTCTACTGGAGCAGCACTATGAACTGATTTTAAAAAAAACATGTTTTCCCATGACAGTATCTCTTTAAGAACTGGCAGCATCCAAGTAGCAGAGTGCTCCTCCCGAAGTGAAAGGCGACTGTTATAGGCAGAAAAATTAGATTAAGTTCAGGGCTCCCTTGTATTCATTATCTTATCATAGTTTAGTTGGGTTAAAACCCCAAGTTTGGGTCAAGACCAAAGTCCATAATGGTCAACCCTTCCAAAAGAACCCCAGTGCATCTATATCTATATACATATATATATTGTGAAGTTTGGGGGATCACAGCGGGGTTTTTCACCAAACATGCAGGCCACTCCACAAAGGAAAAAGTTGATTTATTTTCTTCAGTTCAAAATAAATCTTTCACTGACAAGCAATGGCATAGAAAACAAACAGCTTCAATTCAGCAACAAAAACAGTCCCAATATTAGAGCAGTGTACTTGCCATAAAATACTTGCATTGTCCAGTCTGCCAGGAGTGAATTCCCTGGTCTTTTGGAAAGTAACTTTTCCTCAATCCAACAGTGAGTCTCCACACGTGCAACACACAAACACTTCACCCTCCTTCACCTGCTGCTCACCACCATTTAACACCCCCTGGATGTCCAGCCTATCTCTGGCTGGTTAACCCCATGCCGTGTCTCTTAAAGGGGTAGTTTCTTTAAAACCTAAAGAATGGTGATATATATACCTGCCATCTACCAGAAATCCCCTCCAGCTTGTACAATATATATATAAAAATATATATATATATATATATATATATAGACAAAGACAAAAGGTCCTCTGCACTCAACCCATTATCAATATATTTAAGACATTGAGAAATTCTGTGCATACAGCTACTAAAAAATGCCTTACCCTTTAAACAACAGGGATTGTTTGTCCATATATTGCAATATATTTAAGCTGGCCAACTACGTCAAAGTCATCCCATATCTGGCCAGTCCTACGCTCAATTTTCATCTGATTCATTAAGAATTCTATAGCTTCATTATACATTTTACAAAGAGACTTATTTTTACCTGCAACTTACTTGCTGCTTTCGAAGTAAAACTCCCAATCATGGTTGCCCTTTTATTAGACACCAGTGGGATCACCTGACTATAGCTGGGAAGTGTGGGGGCTACAACAAGGAGCTGGTCACTGCTCCAGTATAACTTCAACACACAAGAAAAAGTTGTGCTCACCACTAATTTTTAAAACCATTAGGCGGGGGTGCAATGAGGCTGTGACCACAAAATACATAGACAAAGACAAAAGGTCCTCTGCACTCTTATATATATATACTGCATATACTAAACTGTAGAGCTTAAGATCCCAATTCTGTTGGATATTATTATGCTTGTTCAAGGAATAAACCAAGCCCCTCTTAAAGGCATTAATAGAATCAGCCATCACAACCTCACTGCCCTCACTTTGAAGAACCACCTGTGCTACTTCAATTTAAAGTTCAGTTCCTCAAGTCTAAAGGGGTGGCCACTGGTTTGAGTTTGTTTTTGTGCTTGCATTTTTAAGTCAACTATTATTTGTGGCTGGCTGTATAGCTACCACCATGTTCCTAATAGTAGTAGTAGTAATAATTGTACCTTGGTAATGCCTTACTGGACTTTCGGTGTAGGGATAGGCTCTATAGCCATTATACTTTCACAATAGCCGCACCTGTGTAATTGTTTGCTAGAGTCTGTATACAGCTGGACTCTATAGCTACCACCCTCTCATAAATGCATAACAGGAGGTATGTGACAAAACATTTGTGTATAATATAAATATAAATTATAATATATATATATATATATATTATCAAGGCATCATTCACAGTATCAGAAGGAGGACCACTTCAAGATAATAAATACTTGAGATCACTAAATGTACTTACCGAAAACTATCTGCCTGATGTATGTTTCAAGCATTGTTGCTTGGCAATATTATGTTGACTTTCAGCACTAAGCCTGACTTTACTTACTGCTAAATAACCTCTAGGTTATTCAGTGCTAGCTCTGCAATAAGGTATTGTGTCAAGCAGAGGTTTTCATTCACTGTGACTAATATCACAATTAAGGGCATTCTGATCACTGTTATCTTTTATGGCACCTCTGGTTGCAGAGATTGGTAAAAATTCCCACTAATGTCAATGTGAAGAAGCTTGCAAGCAGCACAGAGTTTAAATATCCTATGTGAAATTGCTCTTTGTGCCATTTCTTACCCTAAATAGGGCCAGATTCAATTTGATGAGACAAGCTTATGACCTAATTCAATGCTGCATTGTCCCACAGAGCCAGTTACAATTCAATAAGAAACTTTTCGTACTGTTTATCACATGAACACTCTATTGAAGTCTATGAGAAAAACTTAACTGAAACAGAACTAGGAAAAAAAGGGTTTTCTCTACAGATTGAACATCTGTCTTAGATGTTCACATGATAAATGAAACAATTGACATTTTCTCATTGATTTGAATCTGGTTTTTAAGTCCACAACAAGGATACCATTTCAACTGTTGAAAGTTCTTTGGGCATACAGGTATGGGATGCATTATCTAGAAACCCATTATCAAGAAAGCTCTGAAACTACATCAAGGCCATCTCCCATAGACTCAATTTTATCCAAATAATCCAATGTTTTAAAAACGATTTCCTTTTTTTTATTTGCAATAATAAATCAGTACCGTGTACGTGATCTAACTAAGATATAATTAATCCAGTCTGTGGGGTTTATTTAATGTTTACATGATTTTCTAGTACAATTGAGGTATTAAGATCAAAGTTACAGAAGGATTCATTATCCAGAAAACCCCAGGTCCTAGGTATTCTGGATAACAGGTCCCATACCTGTAATAGAAACAGGGAATACTGTACTCACCTGTAAGCATTTTCAAAATGATTAAGTGGAGGTGTCATGAAGATTTGACCACACAGAACATACAATAACAAAATAGAACTTCTATATAAATGCTACTAGTTCGACATTTTGTGCAAAAAACTTCTATGGAAATTCCCACCTCTTCAAAACAAAACTAGTATTGTTATCCATTGCAAAATGGTAAATAATCCCTGTTTTGTTTAAAGAAGAGTTCTTTATAAGCATTTTAGACATAGGGGTTTTCAAAGGTCAAGTTGTGTTTTTCTCAAAAAAAATTAGATTTTGAGGGAAGATTCAGTAAAAACTCGATTTTTTTTTGTTAAAAAAACCTCAGATTTTTGAAGATTTTTTGAAGCTGCAAAAATCTAGAATCTAAAAATACTAAAACCTGTTAAGGTAATGTAGAAGTCAATAGCAGAGGTCCCTTGAACCATTTGAAGATGTTGTTAGCCATCATGATTTTTTTTCGTGGTGGTATACTCTCCAAAACTCAATAAATTTGAGTATTCGAGTTTTCCCCCCATTTGCATTCATTCTTGATTTTTACATTCAAGTTTTGTCACAAATAAACAAACTTTTGAGTTGCGAGTTTATGCGAGATAGAAAATAAGCCCACAAACCCCACAAACTCGACCTTTGATAAATAACCCATCATGATTTTAATTTTTTTTGGTGGTTTGTGCTCAAAAACTTGATAAAACGAGCTATTTTTTTTTGTCGATAACTGACTGCATTCATTCAAGTCTTTAAGCATTTGAGTTGTGGGTTTATCCAAGGTAGAAAAAAAATTCCCAAACTCGATCTTTGATAGATAATCCCCATCATGTCTTATTGTCCTTTAATATATTGATATGGGTGAATGCAGATGATCTATTTGTTGATCTCTCTGGGAATAATAGCATTTCACATGGAACAATCTTTCTGATACACACAGGATTAGTTTGTCTACTATATGAGTCAACGAACTGGAAATACTACAATAACTGAGAAATATATAGTTATGACAACTATGCTTTCATAGTCACAGTGAATGGACTCCATTAAAACCTGGACATCAAACAGGTTTTTATCACTGATCACAAAAAGTATGACTAAAGAAAAATATGAAAATTTGTTTACCTAAAGGACAAGAAAAGCCCTATTCACTGGGGAAGGGGTGCCAATATGTTAGACGTCACTCAGTTCACACCTTCCCCATTGTTAATAAAACTGAAGCTCATTAATCTGGTCTCAGAAGGTGTTTAGCTGCATGTCAAGCCTACCCAAGCCAAAAAGGAAAAAAATACGTTAGAGTGTAAGGAAACAATGTTAGCCATAAAGTAGCAGTGTAACATTGCACTGTGGGGTAACACATGAGTACAGAGCACTGCTGTACAATCTTTTTACATTTTTTGCCACAAATCATAAAGATAAAAACCTCAAATTCTGAATATTAATTTATTTTTTACCCTTTAGCATAGAATTTTTCATATATATCAGAACGTATGAATAATCCCTGCACCCAGTGTTGACATAAAAAATTTAGACTGACTTCCATTCGTAATATAAAAAAAGTATATCCAGATGCAGTAATCCTTAGCAATTATTAAGATGTATGCTTTGTATTGCGTGTGAGTGTGGTTTTATTTTGCACTCCTGTTTCCTCCTTGAATAACTGTGAAAGAAAGCGGGCAAAGGACCTTGAATACACCATGTATCTGTATAAAAGAATATGCTGTAACTGTTACCAGTTTATATGATAGAGTTTCCAAAGACAGATAGCAACAGATACGCACAGATAAGACACTGTGTACTTAACAGGGCTTGTTCTTGGATTGCCCATTACTGCCTCTTGAGCTGGAAGTGAAAATTACAAACAAAGATAGTTTCCCCAGCTACAGAAGAAAATCCCATGCAAGGTGGATTGGAGGGTGGAAAGATTTAAAGGAGAACCAAACCTGTAAGGAAAAAAATTTTTTTACTTACTCCTCCTGCAGATTCTTGCCAAGTGAGTTCTCAACAGACATCTTCTTTCTTCAGTCCTCCTCGAAAGTAGACCAGCGTTTTTGGCGCATGCACAGTTGGAGGAGATTTCCGGACCCACTGTGCATGCGCCGAGAGGGAGGAGGTAGGGGGGTCTACACGGGGGGGGAAGGGAGGGGTTTTTCCTTACAGGTTTGGTTCTCCTTTAACCTTGTGATTGCTACTGAAAATTGTTCTCATTCAACCCCTCTGCTTACTTAGGTCTACTTAACACTCTATTCCCTGATCTTAGCTAAGTAGATTACACATAGTAGAAAGGCTACGGCTATGGTGTGTGTTGTAAGTAAACACTGTCTACAGGAAGCCTCATTTATAAATGCCATTACCTACAGATAAGTATTTCACAGAGTACATCTTTGTCCTTTTTTTAATTCTCTATAACTACCTACAAAGCTTTTCTTAAAACATTGACCAAGGTTACTACACCAAAACCTGACACAATGCTACTTTTTGCATGGATTTTTGCAACCCAGATGCAATTTTCTTTTCATTTATGCTGCAATAAATAAAACGTGCATTTAAGTCTGTTTGTACAGAAATTAATTAAATTAATCCAAAACTATGCAAGATATATATAATTATACATTCATGAAAGCAAGGTTTTAGCATAGAATAGACAGAAAGTATGAATAATCCTTGCACCCACATGTTGACATAAAAAATTGAGACTGACTTCCACACGTAATATAAAAAAAAGTTTATCCAGATGCAGTAATCCTTAGCAATTATTAAGATGTATGCTTTGTATATGCTGTAACTGTTACCAGTTTATATATGAGTTTCCAAAGACAGATAGCAACAGATACACACAGATAAGACACTGTGTACTTAACAGGGCTTGTTTTTGGATTGCCCATTACTGCCTCTTGAGCTGGAAGTGAAAATGACAAACAAAGATAGTTTCCCCAGCTACAGAAGAAAATCCCATGCAAGGTGGAAAGATTTAAGTCTGTTTGTACAGAAATTTATTCCATGAATTCAAAACTATGCAAGCTATATAATTATACATCTATAAAAGCAAGTGTTGAGGGGCAGATTTACTAAGGGTCGAGTTTAGAATGCAAAAAAAATGTGAAATTCGAACAGGGAATAGTGGGGAATTAAAAAATTTTTTTTAGTGCAATTCGATCGATCGAATAGGGTAAATTCGATCGAATCGATCGAATTCAAATCGGATTCGAATCGAATATTTTAATGATTTTTAAGCGATCGATCGAATTTTTGTTGTTCGATCTTGGGGAATGATCCCCATTTCGGTAGGTTTAATCTGGCGAAGTAGGTGATCAAATTTAAATTTAAAGGGGAAGTATTCGACCATCGAATTTTCGAATATTCAAATAAAATTAAATTTGAATATTCGAATCTTTTGAATTTGAATATTCGATGGTCGAATTTGCCTAATTTGCATATTCGAGATTCAAATTCAAATCTTTTTGAAAATTCGATTGAATATTCAAATCCCTCATGTGAATTAATGTGAATTTAGTAAATCCTTAATGTTTGAATGCATTGCTCTATTAAAACCATTGTTGTCATTGTTGTTGTTTTCAAGCTATTTATTTTTCTAATATTTATTAGTTCATTGTTGGTTAATCCAACTGTGTTCTTGCTGTAAACTACTGGATTTCATGGTTTACTGCCCATCATAGCTGCAGTGACTGGCATCTGGGATCTTCCTGCTACATATACAGTAATAACAATTAGTGGTGGGTATGGAAGGGACAGCAATGTACAAGAAATCGGATCCGCACACACATATTCTTGCAGTTGGAGGGATTCCCCTTTTATTTCACCAAAGATTCAACGTTTCGGGGGGAACAATCCTCCCTTCATCAGGATAATCTTACAAACAATGTGTACACACCTTTATACCCAGTAACTCCTCCCACAGTGATGTGATCAAATACAATTAACCCAATTAGGTCCATTTAGTAGTCCACAGTGTGATTTCCTACAGAGTAATCATGCCAATACAATCAATATCATAACTACTCACAGGTGGTGGGATTATTTTTCTGTATACCACCATAGACCCTATTATCTGTGAAGAAAAAGAAGACCGCATAAGCATCCTACTACTCTTTCATAGAAAATATTTTTAAAACACTTTTTCAAAAAAACATTTATAAAAAACATTTACAAAAAACATGATAGGCTAAAATTCTCATTGAGGCCCCTTGGGTACAGTGTCTTAAGTTTCCATATCCAATAGGCCTCACGTCTTAACAAAGACTTTTTTTCAACATTACCTGCAACATTCGAAACTTTCTCAAGTATCTGCCACCTCAATTGGGAAACATTATGTTTGAATGCATTACACTATTAAAACCATTGTTGTCGTTGTTTTCAAGCTATTTATTTTTCTAATATTTATTAGTTCATTGTTGGTTAATCCAACTGTGTTCTTGCTGTAGGCTACTGGATTTCATGGTTTACTGCCCATCATAGCTGCAGTGACTGGCATCTGGGATCTTCCTGCTACATATAATAACAATAAGTGGTGGGTATGGAAGGGACAGGTCATGTTATATCTTAAAATATGCTCAATAAAGCTGTGAACAATGGGCCAAATTCATAATTCACGGCACTTCGCCAGGCGAATTTTCGCCAACCGCCGCTGATTCACTAAAATGCGAATTTGCGCTCAGGGAGGCGAAAAGAAGCAAAGTTTTTCTACCGTTACTTCGTCAGGCAAACCGCATTTACACTAGAAGATGAAAGTATAATAGAAGTATATGTTACAGCCACTACATTACACTACACAAGCCCAGGAAACCTTTAATAAATAAAATAAATTTGTCCTGTTGCCCAAAACATGTGCCCCCTGTATAGTTGAGTTTCCATATGTTAGGAAATATAGGGGGGAAGGATGGCAACCCCCCCAAAAAATTATGCTATTTTTCACCCTAAAAAAAGTAAAAGACGTCAGTGTTTTTTGGGACTTTCAAGTTTTATTTTCAAACTTCACCAGGTCTGACCTGGCGAAGTAAAGTCTAGCGCAAGAGGTAACGTTCAGTAAAATGGTCATCTTAGTGAATTAGCGTAGTTACGTCCCTTCATCAGTGCACAACTTCACCTGGCGTAAGGGTGCGAAGTTACGCTAGTCTATCTACTTCACTAGTGAATTTTTGCCAGGGACACTGTTAGTAAATTGGCGAAGTTGCAAAATTATGTCATGCTGGTGAAGAAGCGCTAGCGTTAGATGATTCGGGCTTGTGAATTTGCCCCAATGTCTACCCACTTATGAAAAATATTAGTCTCTGTGTGTTTTATGCCATTCTATTGGATTTTAAGGAGTTTTGGTTCTGGGGTATTCATAGGGGCTAATTCACTAAGATCAGAAAAGTCGCTAGCGTTAGCTTCGCTAGCGTTCGCCGCACTTCACCAGGCGAATTTTCGCCAGCGCTACACAAATTCACTAAAGTGCAAATTTACGCTCAGTTCGGCGAACGGTAGCGTAGTTGCGCTAGTGTTACTTCGCTAGGCAGATCGCTGTTACTCTAGCGAAGTCTTATTTGCATACGGCGGGAACTTTAAGTTATAATAGAAGTATATGTTACAGCCAAACTACATTCCCCTACACAAGCCCAGGAAACCTTTAATAAATTATATAAAGTTGTCCTATTGCCCTACATGTGCCCCCTATATAGTTGTGTTGCCATATTCGCCAGAGTCCGTGTTAGTGAATTTGCGAAGTTGCAAAATGACGTCACGCTGGTGAATTAGCGCTAGCTTTAGACGCTTCACGCTTTAGTGAATCTGCCCCATAGTGTGATAAAATCATCTTCAGCACATATGGCTGTCCACGGTTATAGCAACAGCCATAATTTTTCTACACAGAAGAATAAAAAAAAAGTTAAGGGTTTTGTAAAATAAATATTTCTGCTAAAAACCCATTTTAATGAAGTAATCTTCTTTATTGTTCTAAGCTTGTCCATGCCAGAAACTAAAAAACATGTTAAAGTGTAAGGAACCAATTAAGTAGCAGTGAAATTGCACTGTAGGGTAATGTAAGTAATCTATGTCAACCGAAAGAAGCCTAACTTCTATGGATTACTAGACCTGGTGCAAACTTTATTATTTCTGTTACATTACTCCTAATTTTTATAATTGCAGACCAGACAATGTCCATAAGGCTTAGTCCAGACGGGGAGATTCGGGGGCGATCCGTCACCTGGCGACTTCTCGCCGCGACGGATCGCCCCCGAATGTCCCCGAATAGCTAGGCACCGGCATAGCTTAAAAACGCCTGCGCTTATTCACACGGAGTGGCGTGATTTTTAAAATCGCTCCAAATTGCCTCGCGGCGAGAAGTCTCCAGGCGACGGATCGCCCCCGAATCTCCCTGTCTGGACTAAGCCTTAAGAAACTGACTCTAGATTAGAATTAGAATAGCACTTCAGGTTTATTTGTCAACAACAGACATAGGGTTGATTTTGCACATTTTTTAGCTCTTTTGTTACCACCAGGACCACTTATACCATGAGGCAAGGTAAGATTCATGCTGCAAACGGCAGTGTACAGTAGGTTACCAGGTGCAGCAAAAAGTTATCTATGGTAACTGTAGGAACCAAATTAGCACCAGCCTGGGCAAAATTTTAAGATTTTGGTTAACTGGGGATGCTGAATAAATTGGCACCCCTAGGTTATCTGACTTTTCTTTCCTTTGAAGATCAATAGCAACTTATTGTACATAATATAGCTGGTTAATGTTCATTAAAACAATTTGTTAAGACTGGATTCGCGAGTTTTATTAATGCTCATCCTAGGAAAAAAAATAATCAGGCAGATTCACTAAAGGGCGAAGTGGCTAACGCCAGCGACTTTTTGCCAGAAATCCAATCTGCAGGCACAGACGACATTTTGGTAGTGAACGGGAATTTCGCTAGAGTTCATTCACACTCTATCGCCAGGCGACTTTTCACTCAGGCAATGGCCATTGATCTGCAAATTCAGTAAAGTGCATTACCTCTTTCACCAGCTTTAACTTCGCCACCTCAGACCAGGCAAACTGCTAAAATGAATCTACATGTAAATCTTCCTCAATTTTATGTCAATTACATCATATCCTGCCTGCTCAAAAGTTTAAAGTTTAATAAATGCTGTCGACTTTTAAGCGGGATTGCCTGCAAAAGTCACTTTTTTTGGTTTAACATTTTTCCTCAGACATTTGAGAACATATGGAACATTCATTTTACAATGGGCTTATGTGTAGGGCATAATAGTAACTCTCTTGTCTTTATTAATGTTCCTTGGACATTTTTTATAAGAAGTGGTAACTTCAAGCATTTGCACCATTTTCAATAAAAATGTCCATACAACTTTAATATACCCACCCTATTCAAATTGACCTAAGGGTAAGATCACTAGTGAATTTTCACTAGGCACAAACGAACGCTAGCGCATCTTTGTTATGAAATGCTCACACTGGCGAAATAAAGCCAGTGAAAAGTCGCCAGCTTTTGGCACCCAGGATGCAATTTTGCGAATTAGTGAATTAGCGTTGTGGTATCAAATCTGCAACTGCCGAAGTGGTGCAAAATGTGCGAAGCGGTAGATGGTGAAAATTTGCACGTTAGTGAATCTGCCCCTTTGAGCTCTGAGACAATACAACAGATACTTCTAGCTGAGCCTCTTTCATGGGGACAAGTATAATATTTTGCAGTCTGTTATAAAGAATGATGAAGGGAAATAAAATATGCTGCTAAAGAGTAATTAGATTAAAACACAAGAAATGTAATCCAAATTTCAAATGAAAATTGCACTTATGTTCAGTGGCGTTGACCATGTGCACCAACTCAAATAATCTTTTTATTATTCTCATATATTATTAGACTTGCCTTGCCTTTAATTAAACAATTTCCAGTAACAAGAAAAAAAACTGTAATCATCCGTTGAATGCTTTGAATGCTTAAAATAGCTCATGAGTGAAGAAAAAAAATCCTGTTGAACACTGTAACGTTGCTGATGAAGAAGTGATATTGGCTTGTCTGTGCTGTTTGCTTTTATGCAATATTAGCTAATAAGCCAATAAGAGAAGTTTGCTCAAGGTGTGGATAGCATTATCTTTGTTGCTAAAGCTAAACGTTGGCTTATCGTGTCTCACTCCAAAAGCAATACCTGAACAGGGCTTGATTTCTGAAAACTCATACTTCTCAATATAACAGAGAATATTCTACATTTTGGAAATACGAGTTTATATTCCAGTAGAGATTTCAATATATCTGAAGGACAGCCATCACATAATACATCACCAATATCTGAGTTGAGACCCTTCAAAATCATTTTAATGTCGCACTTTTGCTCAGATCTACTTTGGACTGAAAGGTGACATTATGTTGAAATTTAACAGAAAACGATGGACTTATTGTATAACTATAAGTATTTTATTATCTGCATGGACCCATGGAAATGGAGGTAAGAATCTGATTTCTACTTTCTGTGAATAAATTGGTAAGCAGAACTAGAGATTATATTTTCTTCTTTCTTTAAAAATTCCATTTATCCAGCTACATATTTTTTTGAGAATGAAGGCATAACACTCAATGGCTAATGTTACCTTCTGATATAACCTTTATAAAATATTTTTGCTTTATATATCTTTATATATCTTTTTGTAATGTTTTCCGTCCAATAGCTTATAAAATTTTGAATCTATGTTGATGTAGTGCTAATGTTTATTTTACTCTAGAGTCTTTTGTTAAGAGAAATATTTGAAATATTTACTATGTGTTTTGGGGATTGCAGTTCCCTTCATGTCAACTATAAAGCCTGTGTTTCCTACTTTCCTACAATCCCCCATTCTTTTTTGTACCTGCATAGTATGTGTGGAAAGCTGCATCCATAATACTTTAATGTGTGTGTTTCCCAAAAGTTTTCTGTGGATCACACACAGTTTTATAAGTTACTTTATCAGGGGGCTGCAGGGGGGCCCAGAGGTATAGGGGCCCCATGCGACCCTATTTCATTTACAATTTCAATAAATATTGGTAAAACAAGTCAACCTCTAAACATTTTGGGGGCCTGAAAAATAATGGTTATCTTGTTAATTGGGATTACAGGGGTCCTCTCCACCAATAAAGATTACATTGCTTGATATTTGAAAATAATGTTGATTGTATTTAAAAGTTTTATGGCAAATTTGAAGCATTTAAATTTATAGAGAATATGAACATGTTGCTGAAACATCCAATGGATTCTGTTTTAATATTTTTTGGAATAGTAGACGTACTAGAAATATTTTCAGTCTTTTTACTGGGCTTGTTCATTGTCCCATTTAGTGATATTCTTCCTAAACTTATTTGTAAACTTTAGGAATATGAATATTTCTTGTTGTGTCTAAAGCATTCATATGATGCAAATTTGTCACAACTGATCACTTTTAGCATCGCTAGCTTGCAACACCAGAGGTTTGACTCTGAACTTCAAGAAGTGTGTTTGTTCTTCCATACAGATTTCCTTTGGGCAATCTGCATGCTCTTGAAACATATTGTTTCCTGTTAATAACAGGTTTAATTATTCTGTACTTTGCAAACAGAAGTTCGTTTATTCTTTCAGAAAATTCAAATGTACTTCAATTTTCAAATACTGTCACAAGTTATCAGTTGAACTGAGATCAGGGCTTTGAATGGGTTATTGTACACCATTCACTTTCATTTCCTTGAGCAATATAAACATCCATTTGGTGTGCTTTGGATCATTGTTTTTCATTAGGTTTTTAGAACACATTGAAACATGTACTTTATCATATTTCAGTAATCATTCCCAATACTTCCATTGATGATAAACATCCTCCCTGCATTATTCTAGCAAACCTGACTGCAACTTTGGTGTTTTTGGAGAGGATTTTTTATCCCATGTTTTTATCCCACATATTATCAGTTCCAAAAATACCAAACTGATTTGATGTCTCTTTTGGAATAATGGCTTATTTTCTGATCTACCCCCAAAAGTTGATGCATACCTACAGTGAATAAATGGCTTACATATTAGTGGTCTGTGTGTGTGCAAATACAGAAATGTATTGCAAGAGAACCTGTTTTGTTCTGTTAAAAACCAAAGCTTGGGCAAGACCTCATAAAAAGACCAAGGTCACATTGTACTTGCTCAAGAATAAAGCTGAATATTCTGCAAAGGGCATTTAAAAGCCTCCATCTCTGTCTACTTGACAATATATAGAATCCTTTGAAAACAAAAGTGCAGCATCCAGCTAACCTAAACTGAAGCTGTAAATGTATGGGAAAATCAGTCCAAACAGTGCTAAATACTTATTCCAAAAATGGTTCTGAATATACAAATATAAGAACTGGATACTAATACAGACAGCACATTTACACATTTTTCTGAAGAACATAGAAGGTCATATTTAAAAAAAAAAAACAATTTTTTACTTTCACTACTTGGACAAAAAACAAAATGCCAGTGTAGGGTTTGTTATCCAGTAAATGTTTGAACTGGCCAAGGGTCTGAATACATTTGCAAGGACATGTGTAATGTATTTACATCATTAATGCTCTTGTTTTGACAACATTTGGACACTTGGCACACTGTAAGCTAGATACGGATGGCTAAAACCTCCATTATTGGGCAGGGTTTCAGAGAACAAAAGGTCATTTTGGTGTATCCATACTAGCTTTTGTCATATTTATAAAACTGGGAATTTTCAGTGAGGCATTTGCATATGCCTTGTCCCCTACATTTCCCAGAATAAGTTTGATAACACTCTTCATGCACTAAAAACTATAATTGCTTGTTGGGTTGTTTGGCATTATTTCCA
>CM044443.1:99022218-99038845 GCA_024363595.1 Xenopus borealis
TTTTTTTTTTAAATTAAGTATTTAGCTCTCCATAATTCAAAAACAACTCAGGACCAAATTGTCAATTTAACCCTTTAGGTGCCATACAATCCAATTCATGTATCCAGAAGGCTTCCCTTCTTAATAAGGCATTGTCATAATTCACTCCTCTTGCCCTGTTGGGAACCTGCTCAATTGGCATACACCTAGGGGCCAGCTTTATTAAAGTTTGAATGATAAATTTTAATATGTGATTAATCACACCTCGCCCGAGGAAGCCGTTCTAATTAGAATATTTGTTGCCGAATTCATTTACAAGTCAATGGCAGAGGTTCATTGAACCATTTGAAGAACTTAATTGCCTCCCTGACATTCAAGGTTTTTTTTCAGAGAAAAACCTGAATCGAGTTTCATTCGAATTCAATTTGAGTTTTTGGGTCAGTTAGATTTGTTTGATTTTTAAAAGGTTCAAGTTTTTTCTTAAATAAGACAACATTCGATTTGGAATACATTCAACTGTATTAGAGTAAAAAAATAATTCCCATGAAATTGAAATTCTACCTTTAATAAATCTGTCCCTAAATGTTTATTGTCTATGCCTGGCTTCTGCCCAATGCTTAGCTACCAGCTGCTGGCCAATGTCATGTTTCTTATTCTTTTTTTCAAATGGACTATCATTGCATCTACGAATACTCTTGGGCAGATATTTTTATTCATATTTTTCTAAACAAAAGTAAAGTAAAGACAATGTATGCCTTGTGAAAGAACTTAGTGTACCCTTTGCTTTTCCAGACATTTCCCAGATGAAGAACTACGTTTCTTGCAGTGTCGATTATACAGATTACCTCGTCAGCTGTAATAATCAGAGCTGTTATTGCACCGGCCCATGCTTTAATAATCCATCCTACTGTAATTACCGTGGAGACTGCTTCAATGCACTGGATGGACCAATCTGCCAGTAAGATTGTGTTACGTTGTTGATCCATGCAAGATCTTTGCAAATACATTATATAATGGAACATTCATTGTAATCAAGGTGGAGATATTTGCACTAAGTATGCTGGGATAAGTGATCCACATTTGTGCAATAACAAGGCATAAATCTATTCCATGATCCATAGCAAACAACTCAACAGCTGTTAATGCAAATAAACTAGATCACTGATCCCCAACCAGTGGTTCGCGAGCAACATGTTGATCACCAGAACTACACGGGTGAATTCAGTCCCTTTTTCAGTGCATCCGTCACCAGGCAACAAAACACATGCGACAAAACAAGGCAAGTAATAGAAAGTCAGATGATGACTGTCAGATGAAAATGCTGCATGCTGCGTCTGCAGTCGTGTCCCGTCGGATCAACACTGCGACACCATCCAACTTTCTATTACTTTACCATGTTTTGGACAAGTCGCATGTGTTTTGTCGTACAGTGTTGGATGCGCCCAAAATTTTCTGTGTAGTCCTACCCTTAGGGTAGAACTACACAAGCATTTTTAGTCGGATCGACACGGCAAGTTTTAATTGGATTGAATGAAAAATCGCACGTTAGAACTACACAGCTTGACTGTCGTATGAAGACACTGCTTACTGCATCCACAAACGACAATCATCTTGCGTTGGATCTAATGTAGTTACTTGCCACTTTTGTCCAATTAGTTTGACGCCTGCTACCCTGTCCGATTTGTCACCTGCTCATGTAGTTCTACCTTAAAATGTTGCTCCCAGTGGCCTCAAAGCAGGTGCTTATTTTTGAATTCCAGGCAAGTTTTAGTGGCATAAAAACCAGGTCTACTGCCAAATAGAACCACCTGCCAGTCTACATAAGGGCTACCAAACAACCGATCATATCTCTTATTTGGAACCCCTAGGGACTTTTTCATGCTTGTGTTGCTCCACAACTCTTTTTTATTTTTGAATGTGGCTGGGAGTAAAAAAGGTTTGGGACCCCTGTACTAGATAAAAAAAAGGTTTGGATGAAAGGTTGTTACTATATAAAACAAGTAAGATTTATCCAAAAGCATGTTCAAATTGCAGTCTTGGTGCAAAGTGTAAAAATCCAAACACTAGCCACCATGTATTTGCACTTTTCCTCCCCACCCTGTGCACCCAAAGTGCGGAGTGACAAGAACAGGCAAGGAGTTGCTGAAAAGAAAGATACAAATGTTCAGGGAGAAATGAAAAGAAAAAACACATATACACTTTATTTTTGTTCACTGACCTTTTTAATTGAATGTGCTTATTCCAACTCTCAACATGGAGAAAATGTGGCAGAGGTTGAAAAATGCCCATCAATTTCAACCTTACAAGTAGCATATTAATATTGATGCTGAGGAAACAGAAACATTATCAGCCCTGCACTTACTATTTGATTATTTATAACAAAGCCCATATAATGTTTTAAATAAACGCCATATAGTTTCCATGCACCTTGCTATATATATATATATATATGATAAGCTGAGCTCCTCGGCTGCCAGAAAACTCTATTTTTAGTTTCAAATATATTAAACCAGTGGAGAGAATGAAGAGACTTTATTGATGCATCTGGAACACACAATGCCCTTGTCAGAACATTTGTTTCAGTGGCACAAATGGTGTAGCCTTGTGTGCCAGATGATTCCATTTTACTTGATGTATTTGTTATGTCCCTCAAAACAACTCAGATTTTAGCAATTGTTAAAATGTGTTACAGATTAATTATAGATTATGTGGAATGATTTGCAATCATGAGTATAACCTGCTGCTCTTCATTTAGGTGTTACACTTTCCAATATTACCAATATGGAGGAAAGCAATGTGACCTATTCACACGTACGGGAGGTTTTTATGGAGTGCTCTTTGGTGTACTCGGCTCGGCCTTGCTTCTTCTGCTCGTGTTACTATTTGCAATTTTAGTCTTCAAAAGGAAGAGAAAGTTTGGGTAAGGGAATTTGGCTTTCATGTTTCATGCATTTTACTATAAAAACTACTCACATATTCCCTATCCCATAGCCTAATATTGATTCAGCATAATTATTATTAAAGGAACGGTTCAATGTAATAATAAAAACTGGGTAAATAGATAGGCTGTGCAAAATAAAAAAATGTTTCTAATATAGTTAGTTAGCCAGAAATGTAATGTATAAAGGCTGGAGTGACTGGATGTGTAACATAGCCAGTCTACTTCCTGCTTTGCAGCTCTCTTGCTTTCCAGTGATTGGCTACCAGTCAGTAACCAATAGGGTTGCCATCTGACTGGTATTTTACTGGCCTGGCCGGTATTTTTGATGGTAGATCCCAATGTTATTGATAGGAAAAAATGCTAAATATATAGGAAGGCCGGTATTTTTTTCAAGTAACCAATCAGTGACTTGAGGGGGGCACATGGATTATAACGGTTGCTTTTGAATCTGAGCTGAATGCTGAGGATCAATTGCAAACTCACCTAATAGTTATGTCCCATGTGCCCCCCCCCCCACCTCTTGTCGCTGACTAACTCAGAGTTAGAGAGCTGCAAAGCAGGAAGTAGTGTTCTGTTTTGTTAGACATCCAGTCACTCCAACCTTTATAGATTACATTTCTGGCTAATTAACTATATTAAGAACATTTTTTATTTTGCACAGCCTATCTATTTATCCAGTTTTTATTTTTACACTGAACTGTTCCTTTAAATATCAGACAGATGGATATGGCCATTAACCCTGTGTGCTTATTCTTGTGTGTAGCTGTAATAGTAATATATAGTATTATACCAGTACAAACATGTATAGAGTTCACATTTATCCTCCCACCACCATGTGACACTATAAATATATGCAATGCAATGAATGTAAATTAATCACATATAGCAGAGTCACAATTTTCTGCAAGGTTAGCCCATTTCTTGATCAGGTCATTTTGTAGTTGAAAGGAACCTCATTGGCTTAAATTACATTGTTGGGGTACTTTTACTAATACAGGTATGGGATCCATTATCCAGAAACCCATATCTAAAAAGCTCTAATTTACAGAAAGGCAATCTCCCATAGACTGTTTTAGTCAAATATTTAAATTGATTTCCTTTTTCTCTGTAACAATAAAACAGTAGCTTGTACTTGATCCAAACTAAGATATAATTAATCCTTATTGGAAGCAAAACCAGCCTATTTGGTTAATTAATCTTTACATGATTTTCTAGTACTATCCCAAGTATGGAAAGATCCATTATCGAGAAAACCCAATGTCCTGAGCATTCTGAATAACAGGTCTCATACCTGTAGTAAATTCTGACAAATAAGGGGGAGCTTATACAAAGAGTTCAGGTCTTGCTTCACACGCCATCTGGTGGCTTCTGGGTTCACATTTTATAGATGCAAGCCTGCTTGCCTTGCCCCTTTTGTAATGACACCAGTGAGTGGGGCATCGGGTCTATAAAAAGAACACAGAAGTCGGCTTTGGGCAGGTGCAGGTGGTTGGAGGACGGGTAGTGGGCGGGTGCGGGTTGGGAAAACCCTGACCTGCACATCACTACAAGGGAGCCCTGTACATAATATAGGGTTGCCACCTTTTCCTGTGGCTGAACCCGGACAGGCAGGCGGGCCCATGACATCGGTGGGCGGGCCCGTGATGTCACGGGGCGGAGCTATGACAACGCAATCGCCGATTGGCCGATCACTGCTTCAATCAAGCTAATCCCGCCCGGTTTTCCTTATTTGGAAAACCGGGCAGGAAGTATTGACCCGGGCAGCCCTTCAAAATACCGGGCTGTCCGGGTCAAAACCGGACAGGTGGCAACCCTAACATAATACCTGCCATAACCAGGAATTACATGCATGCAGATTCTGAATGGGAAGCAAGAAATTCTTATGCTGCCCACCTCATGCCCATCTGTATATAGTATTGCTGAATGCAAACAGCACTGCATGCAGACAGCGGTGCAATACTGGAATAAGTTGTGTCTCAGGGCACAGCACAGGAATGTATTCTAAGCAAGTTTCAAAGTGTAAACAGCATTCTTTGCACCCGTTTTTGTTAGATAAGGCCTTGTGTCTTTTTCCCTCATTAAATAGAATTGTTATATTTTTCCTTCACAAATATTGTCCATGTGATAGCATACAGGTATATGTTTATTAGTGATGGGCGAATTTATTCGCCAGGGGCGAATTCGCGGCGAATTCCCGCAATTCGCCACTGGCGAATAAATTTGCGAAACTGCAGCAAAAATTTGCCTAAAAAAAATTTGCCAGCAAAAACGAGTCGCGCGTCGTTTTTGACGCAACGCGTCGAAAACGACGCAACGCGTCGGAAACTACGCGACGCGATTGACGCGATGCGCGTCGGAATCGACACGACACGCGACTCGTTTCGAGAATTTTTCGCCAATTCGCGAATTTCTCTGGAAATTCGCAAATTTTTCGGCGAAGCGAAACGTGGGAGTTACGCCCATCACTAATGTTTATACATGCAGGAGATTTTAAGCCAAATCTTTAAATGCTCATGTTGTAATTAACACTTTAAAACTTTTTTTTAAACAAACTGCTTCCAAAATGTAAATGACCTGTATTATTGTATAGTATAATTCACATGATATTTTGTTGTCTAGTGCATTTAAAGAGAGACGGGACTCCCGAAGGTGGTTTACCCTAGATGAAGAGTCCACACACTTTCCTCACACTGGTAAGTAACTCTTTTTATGTCACTCTCTTCTCCTGTTGTTCCTTTTTTCCATGACAAGGTTCCTTGATTTTGTCTGTCTCTGTTGTAATCAAAATATTGATAGTACCGGCATGGGATCCATTATCCGGAAACCCATTATCCAGAAAGCTCCAAATTATGGCACGGTCATCTCCCATAGACTCCATTTTATTCAAACAATCCAAATTTTAAAAAATAATTTCCTTTTTCTCAGTAATATTAAAAAACGTATCTTGTATTTGTTCCTAATTAGCCTATAATTAATCCTTACTGGAAGCAAAACCAGCCTATTGGGTTTATTAAATGTTTAAATGATTTTCAAGTAGATTTAAGGTATGAAGATCCAAATTATGGAAAGATTCATTATCTGGAATACCCCAGGCCTCGAGCATTTTGGATAGCAGGTCCCGTACCTGTATAATAGTAATAATATCTGTGTAAGCTTGCAATCACTAAGACATCAGAGTTTCTCTTTAAGTCAAGGCAAGACTTTTTGGGGACTTATGTTCATCTAAATCCCACATTTTTCCAAAATTTGCCAGGGTCTGCTTACTACTGTTGCCATTATTTAAAACCAAAACTTGAATCATCAATTAACTTACTTTCCCAAGTATTTTGTTATGCACCTAACAGTATTACACTGAGACACTTTTTGGGCAATAAGTTGATATCCATTGTATGGTTGGCTCAGAAGCTATTATAATGTGAAAAGTAGAAAGACAGAGCAGAGTAAAGTATGCAACATGTCTATATTGTCTCCATTTGCTGACGGAACTACATTCATCCTGCATATGAATACTATTAACATGATATTTTCAATGAAGATTATACCTCCTGTACCAACCATCACCAGTGAAACCCATCAATCATCTCAATGCATTCATATGTCAAATAAATGTATGCAGATTGTCTGTTGCACCCGAACTAACAACTTTGTTGTCTGTAGTAGAAGCTAGTGCACCAGCATCAATGTACCACAGTGCTGAAGCTGTAGATGCTACAGTTCCTAGTTCCCCTTTAATCTGTGTCATGACACATAATTAGTGGTACCATGCGCCTTTAATAAGAACAAACAGAATTAGCTGTAAAATTGTTGGGTACCCATCCCATATTAACCAGGTCAAAGTTTGCTTAGGATCCTCCAGTCCCTTTTTGATGGTGATCAATATTTAATGTATTTTTCCAATTTCTTTTAGATATGGACAAGGTGGCAAGAGCATCAGGCTTTGGAAATTTAACATTCAGGTCTGGATCTTATAATGTTGAAAGAAGTGAGCTTGGCCAAAGTGATCTTTCCCAAGGAGTCTACAGGCCTAATCTGGATATAATAAATACTCTACAGTCGGTAATGTCCGATCATTAAAATTTAGCATATTGCTAAGAAAAATCTCTTGTCAGAATCAGTAAATCAATAATAATAAATCAATAGAAATGTATAGTCTTGTTCTAATTAACCTGCAAACAGAGCAATAGTGATATTTTTCTCACAACTTGCAAAGATGTATGTAAGAATTGTAGTTAGGATTGTATAAGCTTACAGTAAAGAGATTTCTGATCCCATTAGATTTCCCAATAGTATGTGCCTTTACACTAAGGCTAGGGCCACACTACTTCTCCACAGCTTACAGACAGCATGCATGAACTGCATAACCCACAATGCATTGCACTGTGATGTTCTGTGCCTTATTGAAATCACTTATGCAGGGAATTGTGGGGTTTGGGGGATGCAGGCTAAGGAAAGATGGTTGCTGATACAAAGTAACAGAAGTCAGCCAGCTCAGCAAGTAGTCAGACAGATCAGCAGGAGAGCAGGGGCTAGGCTTAGGGAACTGTCAGAAACCATTAAAATCAAGAAAAGTCTGCATATTTTTTAATTGGTGTATATTGCAACATTTCTTGAAATTATGTTTATTTTTCAAAAAGCTTAATGTAGGGCTTCCAGCTTTACATAAAATATAAAGAAAGATTTGTAATGTTGGAAAAAGAATGGAAAAATACATTGTGCAGGCTGCACCAAAACCTTCTTTAAATCACTAAATCCTTAAACAGGTCTAATTTTTAATTACGTTCCCTCTTTTTGATAGTTCCATATACAAAGACCACAACTGATCGTCCCCAGGGATGAACAAACATGTTAATTTGATATTTTATGTTGTATTCAGTATTGTACAACACCTGCCATACCAAGCTGCACTTCTGATGGAAGAATAATTATGGTTTTAAGTAAAGAGAGAAATAAAACAGATGGATGAAGCTGACAGCTGTTAGACAACTGATGGTGGTATACTGTATACAAATTAATGTTTTCCTTTTAAGGTCCTACCATGTGATTACAACAATGAATTGTTCTGTTCAAAATCTTATAATGATATACTAGAATGGCAGCTAAACAATGATGTAAGACCATGATATACCTTTATATAATGAGTAAACCCAAACCCCCATTCTACGTTCATCCTCCCCCAAAACTCTGTTTGATTAACCCTATTTATAAAAAAAATAAAAGAATGTTAAATAAATATTTGTAGGCAAGAGCTCCTTTTGCACATTTATATGCTTAATTGTGTATGTTTATATATCAGAATTAATATATTTTATAAAATTTTTATTTTACCAGTGCAGTTTTTTAATGAATATGTGAACAACATCATCATTGTATCTATGTTTGCTGCCATATTAATAAAGGGAAGACTATGCACTTATTTTGCACTTATTATAATGAATGTATAATGTATTTTTTAAAGTGTACTTGAACATTGAATGTATTTACAGGTTAATATATTAGTGTATCTACTTTTTAGATTATTATTTATCAACTTTACTTTGTTATTACCCTGTTTGATGGTAAATAAAAATGTTACCAGGTGATACCATGAGAATCCAATAAAACTTTTCTAGCACCTAAATAATTTGACTTTTTATTTATGTGTAGTGGTGTGCGAATCTGTCCCATTTCGCTTCACCAAATTATCTGTGAAACAGTAAAAAATAACTTGCAAACGGTGAAAATTTGACGTGTCTGAATAACTTTGACACACAACAAAATTTTTTTTCCCACCAGCCAATATTTGCCGCAGTTTCATGTAACATGGAAATGTGTGTGAATCCATGCCTTCAGTGCCTCTTTTGGGTACTGTCACTTTAAACAGAATACTCACAAATCCTCTCTGGAAACTTTAGAGCTCTCTTCAGGCAAATCCAGCACATTCTGGCATACAGTGCGATTACCAGCCCCATTGGATGCTCAGATCCCCTGCTGTTTGTTCCTCCAGTCTGCATTCCTTTCACACTCTCTGTCATTCCAGGCACAGTATCTGGCTTCCCTGTGCCAGACCGATCCAACACCTCCCAACATTTTGGATGTAAAAAGAGGGAAAAAATTTGGCATGTGTAGCGCTATGAAAGTTTTGACGGCCATTTTTGTGTCCACACCCCCCTAATTACCATGTTCATTTTACAAAATTTGGCAGGTTGTGAAAGTTAAACACAAAAAAAGAAACTTGTAAGGAAGGGAGCTGTAGTTCCACAGTAATTGAATCCCTTCCCCCCACGAACCAGTTCAGATTCTAACTCCTAAATGTAATTAAATAGTTATGACTAAAGGATAATTAAAATTAATAAATCCAGTCTAAAAGCTTTAACTGCAGCCAAACAAAACACTGGGCCAAGCCCACACAGCACACCAAAATATAGACAAACTCACTCCCCCTTAGATTTGGAGACAGTGTGGGACACGTGTCCCTAAAAAACACGTAATTAAAACCACTAGAATAAGGTGGACGGATAGTATCAATATGCAGCTGTAAACATTAGTCAGGCCATCTAAACTGACCTTAGTTAGTTATAGCTGAATGCAGGACCCCCACGCTAACACCCTTCCAAATCATACCCCAGTCACTGCAGTTCTACCTGTCTACGTGGGGAGCGGGTGGGGGGTTTAGTGCCAGCTGTAATTGACTAAGGACAGTAGGGGACCAGCCCCCACCTGCTCCCAAGGTAGACAGGTAGAACCGCAGTGACTGGGGTATGACACCCCCTGTCCCCTCCCTTTTATTAACACAAATTTTCACCAGGAATGAAGCAATGGGGGTTAATGCACAGAAATGTATAAAACTATTGTATCTCCTGTGCATCTGCATTGTTTCTGTGGGTATAGTTTGGCAGCATGCCGCCCCCCTAAAATCCTGCCACCCTAGGCCCGGGCCTTGGTGGCCTTTCCAAAAATCCGAGCCTGGACATAAAATGGGCTTTTGTTAAAGCCAAACCAACAGATACAGCAAATGACCAAACACCATGGAATGACTATCGTGCTGATGGTAACTTGGAGCCATCCCAATAATTGTATCAGAAAAACTTTTCACCATATCAGTCAGTATCTGGCTATATCAGCAGTCAGGGCAGTGAGCTAAGAAAGATGAATACCAGTGGGAGTAAGAGAACAACTGTTTATTGGAAATGATTGCATTAATTATAAAATCAAGTGCAGCAAGTATATTAAACATACATAACTAACTTTGAATTCTGTTCATTCTGGCTTGTCATTGGTTAGATGCACCACTTTGCTCTCCTTTCGTGATCTCTCAGCCTCAAACACCAGCAGGTGACTCCTAAGGGTTTCATCAGGGCCAGAAAGGATATGCGAAGGATCATTATTCTGTTGGAAATAATAAAAAAACAGAACAAATTGACAAAAAGTATGGCTATATTTAAAATGGTGTCCATGTAACTCTCCACTTGGGCATTATTGTTAATTACTGGTTGAAAATTGTGTCTTAATGAATTTGCCGTAAGGTCTATTTAACACCAGTTTTCTTGTTTTCACCAGTTTTCAGTGGTAAAATCAGATGCTTAGATTGATTCCAGCCCAAGGGTTTAATGAGATGCCAGAAAAAAGATAATTATATTGTTTTGGAACTTTCCGTAAATATCATCCAATCCAGAACAACTTTACATGAATGATTTTCGCTCCTACAAATTTAAAATATAAATATCATTTAAGATAACTGGAAAGAGAAACATGTGTAAACTAACCTTAATAGCTGAAAAGCTGAATAAGAAAACGCAAAACAGATCCAAGAGATATAGATTTTTATACCTCTGATTTCATGGGTTTTTAAAGGAGTTGTTCACCTTTGAATTCACTTTTAGTATGCTGTGGAGAGGAATAGTCAGAGACAATTTGCATTTGTTTTTCATTTTGTATTATTTGGAGTTATTTAGCTTTTTATTCAGCAGCTCTCCAGTTTGCAGTTTCAGCAATCTCATTGGTAGGGACCTAATTACCCTAGCAACCATGTATTGATTTGAATAAGAAACTAAAATATGAAGATGGAGGAAAAGATATGTAATAAAAAGTAGCAATAAAAAAAGATGTGTAGCCAGGCCCGGACTGGCCATTTGTGGGTTAGGGCAAATGCCAGAGGGGCTGCTATAAGGTCCCATATAAAGTCAGTATTTAGTGGGCTGGTGGGGGCTGTTTCGGCCTCTAGGTGGGCTGATGGGCCTCTTGTGTACCTGAAATGCCAGGGCCTATTTTAATTCTCAGTCCAGTCCTGTGTGTAGCCTTACAGGGCATTTGTTTTTTTTTTTTTGATCTGGTCAGTGACCCTGGAAAGGCAAATCATTTTAAACTATATATAAAAAATAAATAAGGAAGATCAATTGAAAAGTTGCTCTGAATTGGCCATTCTAAAGCATACTAAAAGTTAATGTAAAACTGAATCACCCCTGCAACTGTCTAATTGTAGGCACTTACAGCAACAGCTGAAATGAAGTTCTGCATGATGTAATAGTCTGCTCCACTGTGCGCAGTCAATCCCATTGGGATAAAGGCAGGATTCGGAACGGGATACTCTGTCTCCTTCCTGGTGAGAAAATCAAATACTCGAATCGGTCCATTTCCGCGACAATTTAATTCTCCCTGTAAAACAAAGTAAATGGGCAAACTAAACTATTTTATTTGTATATTATGGGATAAAACATAAACAGAAGAAACACCTTAAGTAGCAGTGATTTTTCTATAAACATTCATTATCATTGGCCATATTATTATGGCAAATGGCAGAATCCTTGCATTGATTTCACAAGCAATCACTTTTGTGATTAAGTATCTCTAGGACATAGGGGTACTATTGGTTTAATACACACGAACACAGTGTAATATCCATTGAATCCTTCAGGTCTAGAAAGGCACATAAGCACTCACAGTGCTATCCAACCTTGTGCTGAATATATTAATGTTCAATTATCTTGTAAGACCCATATCTGATTGGAGCATTAAAGAACCAGTAACATTGAAAAAAATGTTTAAAAATGTGTTACTATACAATGAAAATAAAAACACCAAGACAAATTTAAAATAGCAAAGCCTTTATTAAGAAATAACTTATTGAAACGTCACTTCCCCTCCTCTTCAGAAATGGCGACAGGGTAACCATCCATCCTGCGACATTCGATTTCTCCTCCCTGGCTATTTTACTGACAGCATGTGGTTGGGAAGCCTCGGGGATAGCACTCCCACAGGACAAGGCATGAACTTCTTCCCTGAGAGAGATGGCTAGTGGTGGCTTCGGCTCAGCCCAGTCCTCTTAACCTTCTGGACCAGCATCCCAGCCCCTTCTGAGGTTAACTGTAATTGTACGGGGAGATCTGACAGCACAATGAGCTGAAATGGCTGCCTGCAAGCTCAGTGGACTGTTTCCGTGGAATCATCAGACTTGTTGATAGCAGGGGTATCTGCTGGGAATGGAAGTGGAACAGGCTGAAAGCTGCTGTGCACCATTGTGCCGAGATAATGTGCTGGCTGCTGAAAATTCTCTCTTGCCTTCTCGGGAGTCCCCAGGATGCACCTCCTGCCCCAGCTCTACACTCCCGGAGGCTGCTGATCCCTCTCATATCGTTGCTCACAATAAAAGCCTCATATGGGAACAATAAGAGGCAAATAAAAATGTCCTGCAAGTCAAACGCTTGGCACAGAAAAAGGAGGCACAGATCTCCTTGCCACTGCTATCAACCTGCCCAATGATTCGACGGAAAGCCAATGTACACCACTGCCAGGGTGTCTCCTTTCTTCATCGAGAATCTGCTGGGCATCGAAACCAACAAGGAAGAGAAGAAGCGCAAAGAGGCAGCCTCTGGGCACCATGCACAGTCCACTGAGCCCGCAGGAGGCCATTTCAGCTCGTTGTGCTAGCCATCTATCCCAGGGAAGAAGTTCATGCCTTGGCCTGTGGGAGCACTATCCCGGGGGCTTCCCAGCCACATGCTGTCGGTAGAATAGCCAGGGAAGAGAAATCGAGCATCGCAGCATGGATGGTCGCCCTGTTGCCTTTTCTGAAGAAGAGGGTAAGTGGAGTTATTTCTTAATAAAGGCTTTGCTATTTTAAGTTTAATTTGCCTTGGTGGGTTTTTTTTTTCCGTTGTATAGTAACAAATTAAAAAAATTTTTTTGATGTTACTGGGCCTTTAGAGGAGAACTAAAGCCTAACTAAAGAGGTAGCTAGAAATGTTGTACTTATATAATTATGTTCTGGGCTTTTGTACCAGTCCTTTAGCAGTAAAGATCTATGTCTTCAAAAATGCCCCAGTAGTTCCCCATCTTCTTTTCTGCTGATTCACTGATTCACATGCTCTGTGCTGTTGTCACTTACTGAGCTTAGGGACCCACTCACAATATACAGTACACATAGAATAGAAATGTCACAGTATAAGGCTGATTAGTAATTAATACAGATAATTATGGCAGCACAAATGCACAGTGCAATTAGCATCACAATGTAAAAATGAACCCTGTAGCATCAGCTTATATTACAGGCCAACCTCATTTCTGCTTGACAAAGAGCATCTTTGCAACATATTAATTATACTGCTAATTAGTGGTGCATGTAATCCATACTGCATGGCTGCACAGAAAGTCTCTTCATCCCTGGAACATGGATATTTTATAGATGTATAACAGCAACACTGGTTTGTCATATTGCTATGGATCCATAAGACTTCAAAATGTCAATGTTTCTTCAGGACAAATTCTTGGACTTTGACTTGGGAAAGAGAATTTACTTATTGATACATAAAGGCTTGCATATGGAAAACATCAGACCAGTTGTGAGTGCCTTCAGAAATCCCTGAATTGTAGGGTACAGAGTTGGTCGAATACCAAATCTGAACAGAAATTGTTGCCTCACAGATGGAAAAACCTGATGCGCAGGAGAAGGGAGCACAGCAAGTTTTTTCAGCTATATAGGGTTCGGATTCAGTTTGGCCAGGCTCTTGGATTTGCCCGAATACTGTTAAAAATTGCTTGGATTTGGACGAATCCAAGATTTAGTGCATCCATATTATTTATTAACAGGGGAATGGGACAAGGTACAAAAACAGGTATAAAATAGCAAGCTTTATGCCTGTAATGCACCTTGTTTACTCTCCTTTGCAACTGCTGTTGACCTCCAGAATGAGGCACAAAGTGGTGGCACACATGCGTCCCATTGGACTTCTCTTACCTGCGCAAAGCCTTCTTTTGGAGATATTGTTATTGTTAACTCAATTAGCGCTGGCTAATCTGTATATACTGGTTCCCCTGCCACTTTACTAGGTCTTCAATCTCTGAATGTACATTCTTTCGTCGGGTCCATGAGACTGTGCCTAATATGACACTATCACACAGAATTAATTATACATTAATGATGCAAGGGTCAGGAAAAACTCAACCAGCACCATACACAAGCCCATAAAACGCTAACCCTGAGAATAGTGCCATTGTAGGACCCACAAAGCCTTCTTGCTCTGTGCACTGCTTCTTTCTGAGCCTCTGGTTTCAAGACAGGCAATCTTCGGAAACAGTGGAGGAGTGTACTTCCCCCAGTCTGCCCTGCACCCAGCCCAAACCTGCAATGGGTGGCAAAATTTCCTACCCGAACCTACCCAATTGGTAGTCAACCTATGGGTCACTGCAGGTTTCGGGTCAACCCCCACATCATTATTATACACCACATAGTCTACATCACAAAGGGGTATACACGTATGGGGTTATGTAATATAAGTAGCCTATAGAAACCAATAAGATGGTTGCTTTTGAACAGGTGACCAGTAATTTCTACCTGCTGAGTGGTTGTTTTGGGATACTGCTCCTGAGCAAACTT
Organism: Xenopus borealis; assembly: GCA_024363595.1. NCBI lineage: Eukaryota > Metazoa > Chordata > Amphibia > Anura > Pipidae > Xenopus > Xenopus borealis. The sequence continues at coordinate 99,036,987 of CM044443.1, forward strand.
AGTGAAATTTATTGCATAACCCCCAATAAGTTTGCCCTGGGGCAGTAAGCCATAGCACCTAATCAGCAGGTAGAAATTACTAGTCAACTGTTTAAATGAAAGCATCTTATCCTGGGCAAACTTAGTGCTTAATATTACATATGGGTGTACGTGCTTCCCCATCTCTATTCTACTATTACTACTAAGAAACTCTAGGAATCATTGACAACCACATGTACAGTGTGCAAAGTAAACTTCTGAGCAAAACTCACAATATTTTAACCCACAATACAGAATTTCTGCCCATAAATCCAGTCAAAAGGAGGTAATGCATTACAATAAGCCTGTTTGCGCCTCAATGCAAATCAGATGTTAATGTGCTGAAAATTTGGATGTGATCATTTCCATTGTTTGCAGTCAAAATTAAATGTGTCATGGATTTTTTTAAGCAGAAGTGTGATATGGGGATTGACAAAAGCAGCTGAGAGGCAGCAGCAAATCCAGGGTTTGCCTCAATTAGATGCACTGTGCTTTGGAAGCAAAGTCACAGAGCACAACTATATGGAACTTTTTTCATGCAATTGCCTTTAATAAATGGGATGTTTTGTGCAACAACTGCTGCCAAATTTGCCCAACTGCAACTGCACTTGAGGTTGTAAATGGCCCCTGCTTTTCTGCATTCTGTTTTACTCACTAGGGGGCACCAAAACATTTCGAATGCATACCATGTAAATCATTCATACAATATTGTCCTATATTTTGTGTATTTTTGAGGCTTATTTTAACCAGTCACTTGCATTGGGGAACCCACAGTGCTATAACTGCTAGGCTAGGACCAGACAATCATGGATCTCGGCCAGTGGAGAAATGATGACTGAGAATCCGCTCCTGCTCTGCCTTCATCCAGAAGCATTGTTTCCACTCGGACCTCCACCTGTAGAGAAGCCACGATCGTAGCCTTATTCAGGCCATAGCCTTAGAATATCAAATCAATCATTTACAGTCATTAACTATTACCTTGTTGAGATAAGAACGCTAAGCAAAAGAAGAAAACAAAACAAAAGCAGCCTAGCCCTTCATATTCCATTGAGCTCAGTTGATTAATCCAGGGAAATGCCATATGAGAACATTGCAAAGAATGAGTTAAATCACTAATCTCCCTGTATTCGAGATACAAATAAATGGCAAGGCACTCAAACTTCTGTGATGAATTTGCTATAAAAGTATTGCTTTGGTGGAAAAGGTACAGCTTTGATTTAAGATGACGGATTGAATACAAATCACCTCTGATCAGAATAAAAACCAAGAGAATAAACCCTAGTTTTTAAAAGGATGACTTGAGGCTAGCAAACATGGGCTGAGTTTTACAAACAAAATAAAAAAGAATGTGGCCTGATGTATAACAACATTTCCCAGTGCTGCCTAGAGGTTCAGGTCAGGGGTCAGGTCTGAATGTAATCAGGATTAGCATTAGAACAGCAACTCTGGCCCACACACACAATTAACTCCCACAGTTCTTTCACACAATAGATGAGCAATCTCTAGCAGCCCATCCTCTAAGCAGCAGCCAAATCTCTGTGTGCTGGCTGCATTTACATACAGAAACACAGAAACACACGTGGCTTTGTTGTAACATTCCATTCTTCCATGCTAGAAGCTATTCCTCACTATAAACACTGCTAATCCTAAATTCTTTAAAACTACTACTGTATGGGGGTCCTTGTGTAAAGTATACTGCCTACATACTGGGACATGAAAATATACCATTCTAATTAGATGGACAATAGTATCCATTCTGCCCTTCCCAAATATAGCAAACTGTGCTGCCAGTTTCCCTGTACATAGTAACACAGTAACAGTAAGTTAGGTTGAAAAAAGGC
>CM044443.1:99061739-99095792 GCA_024363595.1 Xenopus borealis
TCACTTGATCCATTTTTGGGGCCTGACCCACAGGTATAGAGCCTCTGAGCTTGCATTTTAAATGTTATTATAGCTTTGTGCTGGTTTAAAAAATATTAACAAGGGCTGCAGTAGTCTGATGAGGAAAAGGCTGTGCAAACAGAGATTGCCAGCAAAGTTAAACACAGAACAGGATATGATAGCAGCTATCAGATTACATGCTTTGCCTGCAGGCTTTGGCACTCTTCCCCAGCAGGGAATTTCTAGAAGGAAACTCCTCCACATATGTTTTCACAACAAAGCAATGAGCACCAGAAATGCTAATGCTGTCCCTTTGCTAAATGAATAACGCACATGATGCTTGCAACTAACATCTAAGTTTCACTCAAATACACAATGCTTTGTTATCAAAGAACTTCTTGGTTACAAGTGCTGATTATTATTCAGTAGAGTAATAATATTGTGGCAGATAAACCTGTTATCCATTAATGTTTATGACTGCTACATGGATTTGACTAGGAGAGATATGCTTCTTTTGAACCATTAAAGTTCAGACACTGACTGGTAATAGTATAGCCTTTGTGGGCCAAGGCAATCATGATTACATATCTGTATCTGATCACGGTTCATTCAGATATCAGTCAATCGCTAGTGGTGGCACTCGCGGCACTTCGGTTTCCAAAGTCGCCCAAAGTTTCCTCGTGAGGCAATTTTACATTCAACCTGGTGGTATGGCACGGTAAGGCAGTTTGGGGCAATTGCCGCCCAGGCAAAGGCATTTTGTCGTCAGGCAACTAAATCTCCCGAATCCTGCTCTTACCCTTAGGTTTGGATCAGCCCAATTTGGTTCACCAATTAGGCGATTAGTCAGACATATATTCACTTAAAGGGTGACTAGGGTTGCCACCTGGCTGGTATTTTACCGGCCTGGCCGTTAAAAATTACGATTGATCCCAATGATATTAATAGGGAGAAAAGATTAATATATAGGAATTCCGGTATTTTTTACCAGAAAAGGTGGCAACTCTAATTGGTAGTGAGCGCAGGTACAAACTACACACAAAACGACTGTCGAATGAAGACGCAGTGTGTGGAGTTCACATCTGACAGTTGTGTTGTGCCAGATACATGTAGTTTGTACCTGCGATGTTTCTATCAGTCCCAATATATTCGGCTCCTCCAACTTGTCGCCTGCGTTTTGTCGAATCATTCTGTGAAATTCAGCCCTAATTCCCAGGAGTGACCTTTCGGTAATATGGGTGTTCATCTACTAAGAAAGAATTAAAACAAGAAATGATTAAAGTATTATTTTGCCTCAGTAATTATTAATTCTATCTAAGTTTGGAGCAAGTACAAAGTATTGTTTTATTATTACAGAGAAAAAGGAAATCATTGAATTATTTGGCTAAAATGGAATCTATGGGAGATGGCCTTCTGGATAACAGGTTTCCAGATTACGGATCCCATACCTGTATTTGTAAATGTAATCATTATTAAAACCAATATCTGTTTGTCCTTTTCTGCACTGCAGATCCTGATTGCTTTAGACATAGATTCAACAAATACTTGTTGTTGTAAGCTCTGGGGCCTATTGCCTTCTATGTCCCTAACTACATGGCACTTAGGGGGGTTATTTGTCACAACTCAAGGGCTTTCTGATTTAAGAGAAAATTCAAATGGAAAAAACTCGAATCAGTGAGTTCGGGGGTTTAGAGGCTAAAAACTTGAATTGATCGAGTTTTCAGATGAAATCTTCCGAAAAAACTCAAACCTCTTCCAGTGGTTCAAGGAACCGCTACATGACCTTGACAGGTTTAGATGGTGTATTTTCAGATTACAGATAAAGGTATAATAAATCTTTACATATTTGAGTTAGTAAATTTTACCTAACTTAATTACATCCAGGTTTAAGCCATGTAATTCTGAATATTTCCAGCAGAGGTCAAACTTTGCCTATTTGTACAAATAAAAGCCCATTTATCAGGCTATGTAAAAATGTTTATACTGGAAAGGGCAAATGAATAAAGCTGCTTATTTTCACTACTGTTATGAAGTAAACCACTCAGGTCATTAGGAAAAGTAAGTAAAAGCAAGTAAATTCCGCAGTAAAAATGGTGTAAAACCGACAATGTATGACCGCTCTTTTTTTCCCACAGCATTTTCTAGTGGCCACTGGATTTAACGTCGAAAGTTTTTATTCCGAAAAAGAATATACAGATTGATAGCTATTTACACAGTGATGCCTGCAATCAGACAGTGATGTGTGGTATATTTGATATTTGAGGAAGTTTTAGACTGCCAGCATAGAGAGTCAGCAGCCCTAAGGGTAGAACTACACAAGTGTCTTCAACGTGATTCCGATCCGATGCATTGCGCCAAACGCAGGCGTCAACTTGTCTCATGTGGGATGAATGCTACGACAACATTCAACATTGCTATTGCTTACCTTATTTTCCGTTGCATCTAACCTGACGCCTGCATTTCAGCGAGTCAGATTTGCCAGAATCGCGTTGAGGACACTCGTGTAGTTCTACCCTTACTATGGACTTTGTATGCACTTTCTACATAATCAGTTTGATCATCGAAGAGAGCTGTTGAGCCACAAGCCTGATATTAGCAGTCTAAAACTGCTTATATCTCAATTATATTGCATTGGAGTTCAGAAAGGAGCTATAAGTAAGGTAACAATTTTAGGTTTTAGATCCAGTTCTATATGAGCCTGACTACACGTAATGCTATCAGAGGTCGGACATTTAGGTGTTGCCACCACAGGAATTATTCATACCACGAGCCGTCTTTCATTTTACTTTATACTTACAACCAAGATCATATAGTTCTAAATGCACAAGCACTATACAATGAGTTAAAAAGAAGTCTAACCTGCCTGTACAACAACTGTTTCATTTTTCATGTCAAGGAAGGAGCTGCCACCCACTAACCTTTCCCACTTCTATTTATGGAGCCTTGTTTGTGAGCTACAAACCGACAGTCAGTCTGAATAGGGAGTTGTTTCCCAATATGTATCTCTTGTGAATGTGTATCCACCCAGGAGTGTTAGCATTTACTCTTATCTACTAGATATTATATCACAATATATCTGAATCCATGGGTGAGACATAAAAATAATGCACCACCCTGTGTTTATTCAGTTATTATAATTTATAGTATTTATAATATAAATGCATCCCGAGCCCTCTTGATGTTGTTTATCTACAACACACATGACTCACAAACAACTGAGTGACTCAAGAAGTCAAATAAGATAATCAATTTGTGCATCAACCTTTACCAGTCTCTAACAGATCAACTCACTAGAAGACTGGTTGGATATGTTGTATTTATTCTGAGGCCAGCGCAAGTGTATTTATAATGATTTTGTGTTGTTTTTCTTTAAGTTAACAGTTAGTATGATGTAGATAGAGAGTGCAACTGGTTTTCATTTTTTTTATTTATGGTGTTTGAGTTATTTTGCTTTTTATTCTGCCATTCTCCAGTTTGCAATTTCAGCAATCTGGTTGTGAGGGTCCAAATTCCCATAGCAACCACGCATTGATTTGAATAAGAGACTGGTATATGAATATGAGATGTCCTGAATAGAAATATTAGTCATAAAAAGTAGCAAGCAATTCGTAGCCTTACAGAGCCTTTGTTTTTTTAGATGGGGTCAGTGACCTCCATTTAAAAGCAGGAAAGAATAAAAAAGCAAAAACTATAAACAATAAATAATGAATACCAATTGAAAAGTGGTGTAGAACTGGCCATTCTTAAGGTTTATAAAAATACAAATAAAATAGATTCTAAGCAGCAGCGTAACTACACTCCTCAAGCAAGGGATGTTTTGAGCGCTGCATTTTAAGCCAGCCCAATAGCACCCCCAGTTACCCCCTACCAACTTGCATTGTATTTTCTTGAAAACCTTTCTGCAAGCTTGTCAGGCAATACAATATTTGCACCTGGGAAACATTTTCAAATGATTACAATGTCAGGCATTAGAGGGCAATTTTGGGCTTCTTAAAAGCATGGTGCACCCCATTTATCATTACTCTTAGAGTCACGCCTAAGTCTTTATGAACATGATCTGGTTCCATACAAATACTGAAATGTTGCATTGGCCAGAACACCCACAGTACCCTTTATTCTTTTTTGCCCTCCCCCCCAATACTCAATCTGTCATCTGGGCCCTTGTGGCACTAAAAAAGTCAAGGGACAAGATACAGGATGGTTATTCAGATTGTAACATGGCCACACACATGGATGGGCAAGCGTCCCAGATGTAACAGCCTAGCCAGCAGTTTGTGAATCAGATAATCACACAATACATGCACAGAACTGGATCATTATGCTAATTTAATCAACTTTTGACGACTTAAAGGAGAATTAATGCTCAACTAACGAAGTAGCTAGAAATGTTGTACATTATGTTTTGTGCTTCTGTACCAGCCCAAGGCAACCACAGGCCTTTAGCAGTAGATCTGTGTCTCCCCAGTAGATGCCCCAGTAGCTCCCAATCTTCTTTTCTGCTGATTCACTGATTCACATGCTCTGTGCTGCTGTCACTTACTGAGCTTAGGGACCAACTCACAATATACAGTACATATAGAATAGAAATGTCACAGTATAAAGCTGATTAGCAACTAATACGGATAATTACTACATGGCAGCACAGAAACCAGTGCAATTAACATCAGAATTTAATAAGCAATCTTTTAGCATCAGCTTATATTACAGACGAACCTCATTTTCTGCTGGATAATTTGTGATTTGTGACGCCTAAGTTTATTTCTCAACAGCTGCTCAGAGCCCACTGAGCATGAGTGTCGTAGGCTCATGTGACACGTTTGAAGTCCTGGATCAATCGTTGCTGCTATTGAGAAGCTAAAACTTTAGGCTGGTCCAATAAGTTCAGTACATAAAATATGGCATTTTTAGCCACATTAATTTTCAGAGTTTAGTTCTCCTTTAAGGTCGCAATAGATGGTAAGATTTTTCGACCAATTTTTGTGTGATCCAACAAATCTGTAAAATTATCATGAGGTTAGTGGGCACCAAATGATGGTGCATCTAACAATTTTCTGTCAAACATCGATCTGTCAGGCTACATAATTTTCATAGGTGACAGTGAAGTGTATCCATTGTCCAATAGTTTGTAGGGCCAAGCACTTGAAATGGTAGTTTTTGTTAATGGGTAAATCATACGTCGAAACTATTGTTTTCTTGTCCTACAATAACAAAAAAATCTTTTGAAAATCTTAACATCTAAGGCAACCCTTAGGCCTGCGGCACATAGGGTGTTTTTGGCCGACACTGTAATCAGGCAGGTACAGCAGCAGCCTCCATTGGATTTAAATAAAAAACACTGGACATCCAGTTATTGGTGGCTCTTGGCCTTTGGAGAAATTGGAGAATCACATGTGACATAAGCCTTAGGGGTAAATAAATGTAAGTTAAACCCTGCTTGGAAATAGGGTACATGTTCCACACTGAGCAAAATGCAGAGCTAGAATTTGTTTTCCAACAAGCCCATCAGCTGAACTGCTCTGGCATTTGGAGGCCTGGCTGAATGAGATCACAGAGATCTCCAGCTGCTCTTCGAATGGGGCTTTTGTTACTTAAATCAGTGAGGCTGGCACTGTAATGAGATAAGGGGAGGTTAATGTCATCAAGGCTGGATATTTGAAAAAAACAAGATTAAAATCATCCATGAGGCCTTCTGTGCACTGAGGAAAACGTATCAACCTACTGAAATAATGTACATGTTCCTTATTAACTTTACCTTCTGGAAGACAAATGATACAGTTCTGAGGGCAAATAAATGCTCGAGTACCTTTCACTCAGAAACAAAGATAAAAACTGTGATTTATATGCATTGGAAGACACAAAAAAGCAAATCACCAGCATTTGTTTTTATGGAATGAGGAGGTGGGCCCAGCTGTAAAAGAGGGACACCACTAGATCAATTTAAATCCCTGGGCCTCAACTCTGTTTGTTTTTACTAATAACATGTCAATATTCAGTACTTTAAGGCAAAAGGGACATTATACTTAGTCTTAGATAAAATGATAATGGATGTGGCATATTTTGAGCTCTCATGCTCATGATGATTCCTTAGAATGCAACATATGTCCACCAGAAGGCATGACCTTGTGCTGACCACCTGGCACTTGACTGAAATGGTCAATTTGCTTTTGTCCATATAGAAACTATTACATTTATCACTGCTTACAAGATTAAACTGCTAGGAGACTGGAGAGGGCCCATTACGAACCCAAGTGTAAAGGTGATCATACGTAGGCAGATTTAAGCTGCTGATTTGGATCATTAATAGGGTGGTGACACACAAGGCTACTGGGGGAGTAATCGACTCTTCTTAGGACGACTAATCCCCCCTAAATGCCTTCCTGTTGGCTAGAATGTAAATAGACAGCGGGATGGCACTTGGAACAATTCGTTTCCCTGAAGTCGCCCGAAGTTTCCTTGTGAGGCAATTTCGGAAAATGAATCTGCTTGCAATTTACATTCTAGGCAGTTCAGGGAGATTAGTCGCCTCAAGAAGAGGAGATTTGTCGCTGGGCGACTAATCTCCCAGAATCTTAGCATGTCACTGCCCTTTGACTGATTCAATAGCTTTTCTGCCCATTTATGTGGTCCTCCAGCGGGCCTCCCTTAACGTTATCTGGAGAGATGTCGATTGGGCAGGTTTGATTTTTCCATCTGTTCGAAGACCACATCAGCTACAGTAGTTGATGCAGTCCTTGTCCCATCAGTGCCTATTCCCATAACTGTAACCCAATAATTTGGCCCTCTAACCCAATCTTTTGGCCATCTGGCCCAATGATTGGATTAGCCCGACATCTCCTGCTTTTGGTGGGCATATAAGGGGAAAGACTTCACCAATTGAATGAATATTGAGTAGCACTGATCAGATAGAGAGCTGAGTTTTCATCAGGTTATTCACTGTCATACGGAAGCGCTAACATAAGACTAACAACATATGTTTATGGTCTTGTTAAATAAAAATAATACAGAAATCAATGGAAAACTCAGATTGTTATAGCAGATTGTACCAGAATTATTCCATTATAGATATATAAACAACAAAAATGGCCGACTCCTGCATGACTAAAGTCTGAGCACAAACTATTTTTAATCCCATATGACTCAGACTGAAAGAGTAATTTAAGCAACATCTCATGTGAATTTGCAAGTCAGTGCAAACTCACCTGGGAGTAACGTTTAAACAATAATCAATTTACGTTTTGTAAGTGAGATCCATATGCAAGTTCACATGTACCTTCAGTTTGACTGCTTTTTATGCATACTACCTGTAGCAAACATTTATATAAAAGAGAGATTTGGTCCTTGATGGCGATGCAGTCTCCAAAATTTATAGTTCAAAATCCAACCTAAACAGCAATAAAATGTAGGTATTTCTTCCTGATAAACCACCACAGTTTCAGTTTACTTTAAAGTTCATGCCCCAATATATTATACAATCGGTAATATGACTCTGTGAGTCAGGCATTTTATTTTCTTTTAATAATTAATGTTGTTTAATGGCATTTGTACTGCAACAGCAAATGTTTTTGTGAACTTCAAAGCTGATGGCAGGCATGTGGTGGACATTCTAAATATAAGTGCCACACCAGAGCATTAGCAATGTGGTTACTATATATCAATAACGCCTTTCAGTAAATGGGTGGCATACTATATTTCTTTTTAACCACATCCTATATTTATCAGTTTTCTTTAATCTCATATTATAGAAGTCTCTGACAGACTATTATACCTTAAAGGGATGCTGTCATGGGGAAAACATTTTTTTTTTCAAAACACATCAGTTAAAAGTGCTTTTCAAGCAGAATTCTGCACTGAAAACCATTTCTCAAAAGAGCAAACAGATTTTTTACAATTAATTTTGAAATCTGACATGGGGCTAGATATATTGACAGTTTCCCAGCTGCTCCATGTCATGTGATTTGTGCTCTTATAAACTTCAGTCACTCTTTACTGCTGTAGTGCAAGTTGGAGTGATATCACCCCATCCCTTTCCCCCAGCAGCCTAACAACAGAACAATGGGAAGGTAACCAAATAACAGCTCCCTAACACAAGATAACAGCTGCCTGGTAGATATTAGAGCAGCACTCAGTAGTAAAATACAGGTCCCACTGCGACACATTCAGTTACATTGAGTAGTAGAAACAACAGCCTGCCAGAAAGTTAATATTAATAGTGTAGAGTGCATTATTTGCAGTGTAATTTAGAAAAAAAAACTACATAATAAAAATCATGACAGAATCCCTTTAACACCATATAGAAAACTGGTCACAATTTGGGTAACTGTCTGCTTGGCACACCAGAATATCAAAGATCCAGTAGCTTGATATGATTATTACCAATTTGGTTGCACATATGGTAAAACATACAGTATGGCATAAAAACTGCATGTTTAGCACACTAAGCAATTGAATTACGAGGTGCCCAATAATGCAGATGTGAAACAGAAAATTAAAGGCCCACTGTACCATAACTGTTAATATTTCCATTTCAATGTGTCCAAATGAAACATTAAAAATATTAAATATATAATATGCTGTAAATCAAATGTTCTAGATTCTTATAGCTGATCATATTTGCAGTAGTTTTCTTGGTGAGAACCATTGCAGGGCATTTTTGGAGCTGATTACCTTTCTCTTAAATGATCATCGTGCACCATTGTCTAATGGGGAGCGGAGAGATTTTTTTAAACATAGGGATCCATCTTTCATGGGCCCTGTACATTAAGCAGCCTTCCAGAACTACCCTTGTTCCCCCTGTACCTGTGTGCCAAATGCAAAACTATAAAATATAAATGTAAAAGGTCTCCACTATGTATGGACATGTCACATCTAGTCTGGGGCTCTACAGTGGCTAAAAGCATGCTCACAGAGTGCTAGGACTAGGTCAGTCTTCAGGGTGCATTCTCACAATCACTGCTGTGAAGTCTCAGACAGGATGTAAAAAAGTCAAATATGGCAGTTGCCAACCCTATATTGCAGCTCTGATTTTGATGGACACTGAAGGGGGAACAGCCTCCTTTTGGGATTCTTGTTGATGTGGTTAGAGAAAGGCCCTGTGCAGGAGCCCTATTGTTTAAGAATGACTTAAAAGTTCTCCCCTAAAGATGTTTATTAACTGTCCTTTTTTGTAAACCACCATTGTTCCCTTCCCAAATTATATCAAAACAGTTATGTGATACCAAAAGAAGTTTATTTCATGGTCCAGGGTGCATGGCCTGATAGCAATGGGAACATAAATAGCTGAATGTTGCTAGCAATAGGAACATCACCTTGACACAGACTGTACTACTGACTGACACCATAAGACTATATCAGTATATGAACGCATCTGTACAAACTAGCAGGAAAATGTTAGAGAATAAGATATAGGTATGATGAAAACAATATTGATACAACCTATTCTAAAACTAAAAATATATGAAAGTTATGGGCTCTTTAGCTGCCTACCTTTCAGATGAATAATCCCTCAATAAAGATCGCCTGCCAGGTGATTGCCTAATTTGGCAACTTGGTAGCGTTGTGCAGCTAAAATTTTGAAGGGTAACATCTTTTTTCTTTAAAACCATTAAAATGTACCTTAGATCCATAGATTGTGGTATTTCTCACTCCTAGAGCTTGTGTGAAGGCCATCATAGTAAATGCAGCAGTCACCCCACCCTCAAACTCCATATTAACGACCTATTCCATCAGAAGAAAGCAGTTACCATTCTGCAGTGAGGAACATTTGGAGAGATCACAAGTGGTAGTAGTAAAAAAACAAATGTTTTGAATAATGATGAGGATAACATAATATGAATAAAGAATCACAAGACATTATTAAGAATATACAAATGCAAGTGCTAGAAAGCTACAGGATGCTAAATCCCTTGGGGCTCATACATAAAGCATTGGTAGAAGCAAGCTGTACTCTGCACCTTTTCTGCCCTTATTGTTCAATTAGAAGCCGTAAACTTAAAGATTGCTTTGATTTCAGTTTTGGGTCACCTCAGAGCTTTGAGATTGCCAGCACTCCCCAGCTAGGGTTGCCACCTGGCCTGTATTTTACACATGTTTTGTGCACATTTATTGCACTTTACACAATGGGACAATTTTTTTTTTGTTTGGCCATTGGGGCAATTTTTTGTTTTTCCTTGGGGCAGCAAACAGAAAGCAGAGATGGCCAGTGCAGTTTGGTTTGCCACAGATATCCTCTCCTCTTTTATGTCTTTTTATAGTGTCTGGACTTTTTTTTTAAATGGTTCAATATGATCTTTTTGAATGGATATTAGCAATGCACCATCTTTATTAACTTATCCAGCAAATCACACATTTAAATCTAATTTGGTGCAAAGGAAAATTCTTGGGATGTTATAGCTGATGTTTGGGCTATACATATAGGTGTCCAGTTGCCCTATAATATCATGGTTACACCAGCTGAAAAGTAGTGTTAATGTCCAAAACTGACCAAGAAATGAGTTTTAAGTTATAATCCTGTGAAAAATGAATGTCAGAACAGGCAACACTGCTTAATTCAGATGCTAGCAAGCATCTTGATTACACTTACTGGTAGGCCTGCAAGATTGCAATGAACCAAAGCCTCTAAGTCAAAGCCTGCCACAAAGGAAACAAGAAGATGTTATGTCTACAATAAATAGTGGATGTACCTGGTTGGAGACAACATCATTGTCACATTCGTAAACGCATCTCCCATATGGTCCTGTCTTTAATGCTTCTGTCAGTGATTCAATATCATAAACACCATTACTGCATACCACAGATACTGGCCACATAAAAGAACCCTATAAAAAGTAAAAGTTATGTTACAGGTATGATTTCCAAATTTAGATATTAAATGCTTTCTAAATGCTAGCACTTTAGGGAAAAAAGCCTATACAGATTAATAATGCCTGAGTCTCATACCCTCAATTATAGAAAAGTGCAAAATAAAAAGTAAAAGAAGTGGCAAGAGACAAATTGAAAGTGACATTAAGAAAGGGAAAATTAGAATAGTTTATTTAACAAGACCAGAGGCAGATGGGTCCTAGTGCAGGTGACAACAGAAAGGAATGTGGAATTTGAGCAGCTATGGCTGTAAATTGTCAGATTGTGGAATGTAGACTTTTGGAAGACAAAACCAGGGAAGAAAAACTGTTTATCATGCACACAAGTAATGATAATTAAAAAGTAACAACCCAAATTGAAGTTGCTGTCAGGTTGTGAATCCTATACATGAAGACAAACCAAAATGCAACTGTGTTTTTTGGGAGGGTTGTATGGCTTGGGCCAGTGAAAGCGGAATTGTAAGGCACAGTTAACCTGACTAAGGTGTGAGCCTTTTAATAGCAGTGGACATAATTATTATTTCAGCAAGGACCATCCAGTTAAAGGACACCAATCCTATTACCTATAAATTGTTGCCTGCACTCTAGATGGTCAAACAATAGTGGTTTTTTTTTTTTTTTTTTTTTTTTGTTTTTTAAAGGCCACCTATGCAGTGTTATTATATATTTTCTACTTAATTAACAGACTAAATCTGTTTGTACTTTAATCTGAAAGATTAGATTTTAATTACAAAATTTGTTTAAACAACGTGTAGGTTTTAATTTGATATCTCACCATAATATTTCTAAGTACAAGCCTATTCTTGGAAGTTGTGGCATGGCCACGTGCCGGATTGTTCACCCCTCACGCTGGGTCACCCCTAACTACTTTCTAGAGGATCTCCATTCCCTGGTAATGCTTAAAGATGTTATCACACAAGATTATTAATGGGGTGTCGTAAAAGCTGCAACATTTGTCCCAGGTCTAGTAACTCCCAGCAGGTTGCTAAATAATTAATAAGTTTAATTAAACAATTAACAGGAATTACAGAAAATTCTCATGCAGTGCATGTGCTCACAAAGAAATGCAAAAAAAAAATAAAGAAATATCAATAGCAGCTAGTAAGTGCGTCACTTCCGGCTGGAAACTACTGATTTAATTCATGGTCTTCGCTACCATATGATTTTACTAAGAACAATAATCTGATATTAATATGCACATATTTAACTGAACTTTTCATTGCTGAACCAACCCCTCTCTCTCATCTTAAAGCAAGAAGGGTGAACAGATGTCAGGTTCAATCCATAAAGGAAAGGGGAAAAAACTATATCTAAAGGGGGTTCTGCAGCTTGCATAGCAGATGTATAATAAGTATCTTGTGTCTGGTTCTTGGCAGAAGGCAGGGCCTTTTTTATCTGCTTGTGGAAGTTTCTGCCCCTTTAACTTTTCTATTCATGTGGATTTTATCCTGGATCATTTGTCTAACATACTTATGTTCAAGGTTTGGCATGGCTTTAATGAGCAGATGGCTACCTCCTATATAGCTGGCTTTGAACAAAGGAATCCATAATAGCCAGTGCCCCTATACTGTTATTTGAAAAGAGACTTTTACTAAGGATAAAAGGCTTTGAATATTTTGTGGAGTTTGTTAGTTATCCTCCTATGCACTTCTTACATACAATATTTGATATTGTGAGTAAAGCACAACTCACACATTATAAAACTAATATAATACAAAACAATAATAGATAAAATACATTGAAAGCATCAATTTGCTTAGGAAAAGAGATAAGCTAAATTAGTCGGTGAGTTTTCCAAACTTCAGTGGTTTGCCATGCACCAGACATGGAAATGCAGCTGGAAAACATTTTCCAGGAATTGCACAGAGACTTAGACTGCAGGGATTATACATGTGGCCTCAAACTCCCTGCTGTGCCATTTGTAATCATACTCCATTGAGACAGAAAATTGCTATGGGGTGATGATATTTATGTGAGAGTATGAAATAAACCCTGGACAAGTTAGGGTGTGACAACAGGAACAGAAAAGGGTGAAAACCATTTCACATATTTACGCACTGTATCACTTGTATGTCAACTGTGCATATTTATATTTGAGTAGCTGTTTTGTGGCAATGTTTTTTATGATCAGTGGTCATATCCCTAGGGGATATAGACAATGCAAGAGAATATTGCTGATGCTAAATACTGTTCCTCCAATTACCACAGAGTTGGATTGGCCTGCCAGAGTAGAACATCCCCTGATGGGCCCAGCCTAATATTCTGACTATAGGCCTTTATAATTTTAATACAATTTAGCCTTTGCTGCAACTAATTGTTTTAAGAGTGACCCTTGGCTGTCAGGTACCGTGGTTGGCCCTAGAAGGCTAACGCTGCACTTCTGGGTCACACAAAAAATGTGAGAGGACTATAACAGAGGTGGCAGTAATTATTGCAAGCCATGCTTTGAAGTCTGTGTACATATCACAGAGAGTGTGAAATCTTGTGCAGGCACTAAGAAAGCTGTGATTCACACTGTGATGGATCTCACAACTCTGCATCTATGTGTCACTTCTGCTAGCATGTTCTGATTTCTTTCTGGATAAAGTCTAACTTGTAGAATGTTGGAGGGAGTGCACCGAGGTGCTATCTGGTTTTCCTTCTACAAACAACCAGTGACTGCTCAGTGAATTATTTACTCACATAAATCACTCTCAGCTAATTGTAAGCTCTTGAATGTGTATAAGATGATGTTATGTATTCAGTATTGTACAATGATGCTGCAAAGGTTTGATTCACTATAAAAGATCACTAATCTAAACAGCCAATTATAACTAACAGAACAGAGGGAAAGAGCAGCTACACATTCTTGGTTTATTTACACACAACAAACCACTACAAACGTATGCTATTGAACACGTTCTTAGAAAGTGTCTCCCATAATTGATACCCAGTTGCTGTTGTTCTGTCACTGCTTAATATCTAGGAGTGTTTCCAATAATGACCGGCCATTTCTCACACATTCACTTTTGAATACTTGCATAGTGTATTTAAAACAAATATACAATAATACTTTTTTATGGAGTAATTTTGAACTTTGCTGCTACTTATTAGGTCATTTTTGTGTCAGTTACCCACATTTCCGTATCATTTTGATATTATTTGAAAATCTAAAAAAAACAGAAAAGTTTACAAAATGTTCTTACCTGCTCTGCTGCCTTGAGATAAATCTTCTTTGCAGAAAACGGACACTTTTCTTCAACTAAACAATCCATACAGCGACTACTGGCATCTTTGGGCTATATTAAAACAAAAGGATGTTTTTTGCCTAGTCCTCATTGGAGTAAAGGAATACAAGAGCAAGTTAACAAAAACAATTTGTGGAAAGAATCTGGTTTTCAAAAACTCTCTGGCAATTTTTTTGTCACTGTTTGTGTTCAAGCCCCCTTTAAAGACGCAATACTGGTCAGGGCCAGTGTTCCTTCTAAGTAGCACACTTGTGAGTAGGGTTGCCACCTGGCCGGTGTTTTACCGGCCTGGACGGTATTTTTGATGGTTGATCCCAATGTTATTAATAGATAAAAAAGATATAGGAAAATATATAGGAAGGCCGGTATTTTTTTCAGGAAAAGGTGGCAACCCTACTTGTGAGCAAGAACAAACTTTGAGGCCATGGCATACAGCAAATGTTGGTGCAAGAATTTTGCATGGAAACTCATCATTTTGTACTTATTTTGACCCACCAAAAAAGAACATTTTGGCACACACAGCAAAAAAGAAATTAGAGGGACCATTATTATCTCATAGAAAGTTTTATTGAAAATTTTACAGTCACCCTGCTATCTTTTTGGCTCACCCCCTTGGTTCACAACAGCCACCCTATTTTAGGTTATCCAAAGGTACTCTGGAAACATATATGCACTCACCCAAACCCTAAGCAGCCTCTCTACTTGACCCCTTACCCAATAAGTCACAAATAACCAAAGGCACATTTCAGACGGTAGGAATTGCAAACAGTTGAGCTCCCAAGACTTCAAATGTTTGACCTATAACTTGCATGATTTAAAGGATATAATGCCATTTGAAAGGAAGTGGATGGAGACATAGGAGGAAATACATGTCTATATTTAGGGTTGCCACATGGCCATTTTTTTACTGGCCTAACCAGTATTTTAGATGGCTGATCCCAATGTTATTAATAGAAAAAAGCTCCATATATAGGAAGGCCAGAATTTTTTAAAGAAAAGGTGGCAACCCTATCTATATTCAATAAGAAAACCTCAACCTTTAAGTACAAAATCTGTAGTAAACTCATCTCCTTTGTACCCCGGAATCTATATTCTGTTTCAAAAATAGGATTATATAGTGAATAAAGTCAGTGGTATAACTAGAGGGGAGCAGGGGGTGCAATTTCACCAGGGCCCACTCCCTCCCGGGGCCTGCCAGAGAGTCTAGGAGAATTCCAATGTGCAGTTAATAGGGGGAGAGCCCGATAGGGGGGCCTGGATGCCAATCCTGCACCAGGGCCCACCAGCAAGTAGTTACACCACTGAATAAAGTACCCCCTATTATACATTATAAGGATATTATAAGTTACCAAGGAGTTTCATGACCATATAAAAACAAGTGAGTGAAGGCCGAGTGCTTTTATACAGGTCATGTAACTCCGAGGTAACTTCTACTATCCTCATATTTTGCAACTGGGGGTACTTTATTTATTATAATACACAAGTTTCAGTGAGTCATGTGACAGAAATAACTTCACTACTCACCGTTTATAACTGATGACATCAGAACTCAACGTTTATCATTTACAAGATATTCACAGCTTTTGTGTATTATAAAATACACAAAAGCTGTGAGGCCTTCGGCCTCGTGTTTTTATATGGTCATGAAACTCCTTGGTAACTTATAATATCCTTATAATTTACAAGAGGGGGTACTTTATTCACTATATTATGCAAGGAAGTAATTATTGTGCAGTGGTCAGCAGAAGTGATAATAAAATACAGTTTTTTGATAACTTTAGCAAACACCAATTTAAATTATTAACATGTATTTCTATAGCGCCAACTTGTTTCGTAGCGCTGATAAATGACTTTTTACAAGCCTAATTGTTCAAGATACAAATCAGAAATTGCAAAAATACCATCATTACATTAACACTGGGTACAAAAATATGTGCAATGTCCTAATCCTAGCATGTTGTCAGAATGTGGCTCTCAGAACTAACAAGATCTGAGAAATGTACAATGAAGAATGAGTTCTAGAAAAAAAATTAATTGACACCAGGTTTTTGACAGGAAGGAAGCAAACACAACTGCCAGGAAACATTCTCACAAAAAAACCCACAAAATGTTTTATGAAAACATTATGCCAGCAATACTAAACACAATTTACAGTTAACTAGTTTTTGATTCAGCAGCTCTTCAGTTTGCAATTAAAGCAATCTGGTTGCTAGTGTCCAAAATTACCCTAGCAACCATAATACTTCCTTTTCATGGTGTAGCTTATTCCCCAAATAAACTAGCCTAGACTAAAACCAACTTGTGGATCTATATACAGGTCTGTACCACTTGTGTGTGGTAAAGGAAGAGCTTCTGCTGAAAATCCTTTTCAGCCATATTTTTAAAATGTCTATAGTTTTTATTATTTATTCTCTTAACAGGGCAATGACAGAAGTTAAAGCTGTTCGACTTTCCAACTTAGGTAATCAAATTACCAGATAAGCCACTTGTATCAGGCTGCGACAGCCCGAGTACAGGCACACTGCATATTTTGGCGTGATAAAACAGTCCTATATCTTTCCACTTCTCCCCCACACAGAATCAAAACTGTCTGACTACAAATGCCCTTTGTTAAATATTCTCATTTGCATTTATCCTGCTCATCTATGTAGTCGATTGTTGAAATGGGTTGTTTAAAAACTCCTTTTTTAATACATACCTTATTTTCCTTAGTAAAATGGGACAGAGTCCCAAAAGAAGACACCTTCACGCATCTACAGAATAAAAACAGAATTGTAGTTTTACATAAAATGCTAGAGTTATTATGATGTTTAGCTCAACTAAAAAATCAGAGTGTTGAAATATATTACAACCTGCAATTGAAGTCAGTGGAATTCAGGTTAATAAAGGGCATACACTGATGTTTTTGTGCAGTTCCTTTTATTTACCTGAATAGAAAGTGGTAACAGGAAGCAAGGTTGTCATGTTTTAAAGGACAAGGAAAGTTAAAATAAAGAAGTAGCTAGAAATGTTGTACATGATGTTTTGTGCTTCTGTACCAGCCCAAAGCAACCACAGTCCTTTACCAGTAAAGATCTGTGTCTCCAAAGATGCCCCAGTAGCTCCCCATCTTCTTTTCTGCTGATTCACTGATTCACATGCTCTGTGCTGCTGTCACTTACTGAGCTTAGGGACCCACTCACAATATACAGTACATAGAAATATAGTCACAATATAAGGCTGATTAGTCATTAATACAGATAATTACTACATGGCAACACAGAAACCAGTGCAACTAGCATCAGAACAAAATAATCAGCCCTTTAGCATCAGCTTATATTACAGACCAACCTCTTTTTCTGCTTGATAATTTGTGACGACCCCTAAGCTTAGCTTCTCAACAGATGCTCAGAGCCCACTGAGCATGTGAGTGTCACAGACACTTTCCAAGATGGTGATCCCCTGTGACAAGTTTGACGTCTTGGATCATTGCTGCTATTGGGGAACTGTACAATTAGGCTGGTGCATTAAGTTCAGTAAATAAAACATACACTTTTAGCCCTATTCATTTTTAGGGTTTAGTTTGACAATGGGCAAAACAGTGTATGTGTCATTGCTGGTAAAATCTGAATATTCTACCCAATATATCAAATTAAAAAAGCAAGTAATGTACATATCTAGTGCTTTGAATATATAGAACACTATTTAATAATCCTAAATCATACATAAATGGTAACAAGTGGAGAGTTTGAGCTGATGGCTGGTGACATGGTCAAATATACTAAAGGCTGAATCTTTCTTCTTGTGTTTGCATTTGGGTAGAAATTGTGGGTTTTTTCCCTCCAAATGTCAATATATTCAATCAATCTATGAGTAGCATTTTTAAAGGCAATCTGTTAAAGGAAACTGTATATATTTCTTCATCGCCAGATGGCTTTGGAAAAATTGCCAAACATTCCTTTAACGGTTGTACATGAGAAAGTCTCTCTTGCAAAAGAACATGTTGCCACATTTTCAAACTGGAATAATGTGTCAACAAGAATAGTAAACAGGGGGAGTCAAAGTAAAAATGATTAGAGTTTTATATATATATATATAAATATATATATATATATATTGTATTATCTGCCTCTTAGTTTTGCTCTGTGGCTACATCATTGCCTCAGGCATAAAGGAAGGTAGTGCACTTTAAAAGACACATAGGGGCAAATTCACTAAAGCGAATCATCTAACGCTAGTGCTTATTTGCCAGCGTGACATCATTTCGCAACTTTGCCAATTTACTAACAGTGTCCCTGGCGAAAATAAGTGTCCCTGGAAAAAATAATTCCCTTAAGCCAGGTGAAGTTGCGCACAGAGGAAGGGACGTAATTACGATAATTCACTAAGATGACCATTTTACTGAACGTTACCTCTTGTGCTAGACTTTACTTCGCCAGGTCAGACCTGGCGAAGTTCAATACAATAGATAGGAGTTTGAAAAATAAACTTGAAAGTCCCAAAAAAAACCTGGCGTCTTACTTTTTTTTAGGGTTATAGTCTGAAAAATAGCATAATTTTTTGTGTAGTGTAATCCAGTGGCTATAACATATACTTCTATTATACGTTTAACTTTGCGCCATAAGCAAATTAGGCATTGCTAGGGTAAATGCGCTTTGCCTGGTGAAGTAACGGTAGCGCAACTTCGCTAACGTACGCCGCCCTGTGCACAAATTTGCATTTTTGTGAATTTGCGTATCGCTGGAGAAACTACGCCTGGTGAAGTGCAGCGAACGCTAGCGAAGCCCTCACTAGCGCAAGTTCACAGGTTAGTGAATTTGCCCCATAGTCTAATATACTAGTAAAGATAGCAGGGTTAGAACAACAAACACTTGGGTGAAATTAAGAAAGGCCTACCCTGTACTTTATTATAACCCTCCAGCATAGCCAGAAGGACATATCTAATGCTTCATTAAGCCAAGCATGCCACAAGGATGCTCTCTCTATACGGTACATGTAATACTCATTTGTCATTTACAAAACCCCTAACTACACCTGAACTTCAGCGACTTCTGCATTTTTAAAATTCATTATTGTGGGAGAGCAACTGCTGTTATTACTGGTCGAGGATCAAAGGTTTTATTTGATTATATTTAAGCATAGTCAACAACAGGAGGGTCATAGTCAAAAGAAATGTCTCATTTAAAACTAAAGAACTAAAAGTCATTTAAGGTATTGTCTTTACCCACCCCAGTAACAAGGCGGTGTACAGAAGTAGCATAATTATTTATCAAAGGATTCCCAGCTTACTGGCTCAGATTTTAGAAAAAGGTCTGATCATTAATCCCCAGATCATTTTCAATTTTCCTTTACTGTATCATCCTCTCTATAAAAATAAGGGGGTCAGCTGACTTCTCTTGACCAATTAAAATTCGATCCACCAGTGTACAAAATCCTAAATCCTTTAATGTTTCTATTTTGTTTGCAGGTACCTATTATGCAGGGGTTAACTGTACATTGGTAATCTACCTTACAAGGACCAAAGATAGAGTTGCTTCAATTTCCCTGTTTGTCCTCTTTAGCTCAAGAAATTACACAAAACACGGATTTTTCAAAATTAAAACAATAGGCAAAAGAAAGATAAACTACACATTGAAATTGATTTTTAACAGTTGGTTATACTGTCCTCATGAACTGGAAAAAGTACGTGCAACTAAATTGGTAAATGGAATGGTGTTGTTCCCCGTGAGGGGACATGATTACTTTTAACAAGCACATTAATACAGATCTTTTATCACATAGCAAAGACTTGAGGAACGGAAGTTTCACTTGATACAATTAAAATGGTTCTTCAGCACAAGGTTTTGGAATGTCATGCTGGGAGAGGCTGTGTTGGCAGGTTCTATTAATGCCTTTAAGAAGGGTTTGAATTATTTTTTTGGTAAGAATAATATACAAGGCTATGGTCATCTCAAAATCTATAGTTAGTTTAGTATAGGTATCAGTATATATATATATTGTCTTTTTTCAAACCAGGTTGAAAATAGTGGTATATCTATGGCCTTGAAGGGGTGATAATTGTCCTTGTTCTTAGTAAATGAGCTTGCTTTTATATTCCTGCCTGATCACATGATGCAAATACTTCCCATTTGATATATTTCCTAGGAAATAGCCTTTGATTTCCTCATTCAATCCTGGTGCTTCAGAACAGCTTATTTTGCACAACATTCAAACCATACTGTAAATTATCCCATGCAAATACTTGGTTTAAGGGCCACAAAGATAGCACCATTTCAGGGCTGTTAAAAGAGAAACAGTCACTTGTTCATTTAATACCTTTTCTTTCCAGTCCAGAAGCATATTAGGTCAATATCATGGCATGACTTGGCAAGCAGTGAGAATGTGCTCTCCTCTTCTTTTCGCCAATTTCCTCTAACAAAAGAATGAGCAAAATGCCAGTGCCCCACCTAAAAAAAAAAAAAAAAACTTGGAAGCAAACCTATGTGCATGGTTAATTGTATGCCTGGGCTGCCAACAAGGATTTTTACAGTTTTTAAAGATTTTAAATCCCATGAATCCAAGGAATGGACAATGTTTGAAGCTTTAATTTTGAGTTTGCTTGGTTTGCAGCTGTTTGGTCTTACCCATCCCTGGATTACATATATAGAAAAGACTGCTGTACTGGACAACAGAGTAATAAACTCTATTAAACGCTGAAGAAAGTGGTACAGCTCTCTTGACCTTTTGTGCTTTTAACTGTACTAGCACTTTTAGTTTATAGTTATTGCTACTTTTACTATTAAGACCCTCTCCTATTCATATTCTAGTTTCCTCATTCAAACTGCTTCCTGGCTGCTAGGAAAATTTGAATCCTATCAGCCACTAAAATTCCAAACTGGAGAGCTGCAGAACAGAAAACGAAATAAAAAAGCAGACCATTGGCAGATTGTCTCAAAATAGCACATCCTACATCATACTAAAAGTTCTTTAAAAACGTGAGCAACATCTTATAAAATATTAGATAAAGTGCTTAATTATTACAAATTATATCAGATCAAATCAGGGTCCCCTGTGGTACCAAGTGGTAAATCTGGAAACGTAAAATATTTCTTGTTGTTGTGAGGGAATGTGTCTGCTTTAGGGACCAACTATGGCGACCTGAAAATTGCTTGGGAGCGTGACCCTACAGTTTGGAAAACACATGAAAAACTATACTGTTACATGTATGGCCAGGATACTTACAGGTTCCAAATGTTGAATGTGTACAATATCTCCAATAACTCCAGAGTCTACCAGAGCCTATGAAAACAGATATAAAACAATGAAATATGAATGACACTACACATGCGTATAACCACTGCAGAGAGACAAGGCTGCAAGGCTTTAATATAAAGCTGGGCAAATTTAGTAAAACTGTAAAATACAGGTAAATTAAAAATTCCCTGGCAAGAAACCGGTTTTTATTGTCTGTTCTTAATTCTGAACCTCAACTGAAATATACACAAATTTGGAAAATTCCATGATTATTAACGTGTATATGTTGTTTTTAACATTTTCTGCATATGTAGAAAAGCTTACACACTTGACTATACTGTTTTAAGTTTAAAGCTTAAAGCTCCCAAGTTTAAAGCTGCCTTCTGGCGGATAAATGACCATGACTGCTGCACACCATGGGCAATCAAACAGGTCTGTAAATGCATGGGTCCTTTTATCAGTGGCAACAGTTACCAGAGAAGAGAATAGCTAATCTAATCAAACATTGATCATATATATGCAATGATACACTCTACTGGTCCTACTGCCACCTGATATATCAGAATCAATAATGCTGCCCCACCCACACTTACTTCCCCTGCACTGAGATTGGTGCTCATGGCAGCAGTGGGTAACTACACCCTGGTGGGTCCCGGTACAGGATGGGCACATGGGCCCCCCTGTCGGGTCCTTACCTCTATAAATCCCATGCTGGAGTGTTGATAGCATGTGTGCTGTAAAATCTCCCCCTAGATAACCACCTGCCATAACCATTTTTGTGGCTCCGATGGGCCCCAAGGGGGTGGGGGCCCTGGTACAATTGCACCCCTTGCTTTTCTACAGTAATATATCCATTATCTGGGTAAAAATAAAAACTTGGTTTTTCAAGTCACAAGGGATGGCTTCTCAGCTGCTTCATTACAGAAGGAGCCCTGATGTCTGACTGGGGTGTGCAGTGTTCAAGCAGGTTTCAAACAATAATTTGCTAATAAGGATCTGAGCACATGGCAGATGTCAAATGTTTTTGTAGTAATTTAGCAATTAGGCAATATTATTAGGTTGGGTGTACCAGCTATACAAAATGTGCATTTTCTCAGACAATAGTCTCTTATACAAAAAAATCCCTAAACAATTAATATATCATCTAAAGTGTTCCATTATTACATATATGATTCAGTTCGACATTTTACATTACACTTCTTCCCAAGATTTAGGAAGTAATGAGGTTGTATACACTCAATATATTGAGGTGTATTAAAATAAACCTCTTAGCATATTAGCATGTAACAGTTTAGGCAGAGTATAGGAGGGACCTGTGTCCTCAAACAGCAAAGTCCATCTTACTCTCTCTCTGTCCCTGTACCTACAAAATGCTTTCTCCATCTTGTTGTTCCTACACATGTCTTCACACACAGTCACACAGTCTTGATCTCCTTAGACATGTCACCACACCACAGTGTCCATCTCATTCTTTCAAGACATGTCCTACTTCACAGCCTCCCCCTTTCTGTTGCTAGTCAGGGCATCACACCATCAATCCATCTTGCTCTCTCTCTAATCATGTCCTCATACAACATTTTCTCTATCTCGCCACACCACATTGTCCATCTCATTCTTTCAAGACATGTCCTACTTTACAGCCTCCATATTTCTGTTGCTGGTCAGGGCATCACGCCATGAGTTCACCTTGCTCTTTCTATTATCTTGTCCTTACATCACTTTTCCTTACTTGCTCTCTTTTCATATCACATAGTCTTCATGTTATTCTCTCTAGACATGTCTTCACACCACACAGTGCACATCTTGCTTTCCTTAGACATGTCTTCCCACCACAATGTCCATCCCACTCTCTCTAGACATGTCCTCTCCATACAGGTTCCATGGTCTCTAAAACAATCCTACCACAGAGTATGCAGAATATCCCCTAGATATGTGCTCATACCACAGAAGTTTTTTTTTTCTTTAGATGTCCCAGCACCACAAACAATGACCATGTAGTTTAAAAAGTACAGTAGATTGGCTAGTTCATTTAACCCTGATGTACATTAATAATCATCTTAAAAGAGTTGTATATATGCAGGAGAGCAATAGCTGATGACATTATGAGTGGAGTCAAATAAAATCTCAAAGTTAATGTTTAGATGAGCCACATCATCAATTGGTGTATATCTTTTACGGTTGTACGGCTTTAAGTTACAGACAGAAACATTATCTGATCTTTAACTGAATCTGCTACTTATTAACACAATGGTTAGTTAAAAGTTCAAAGGTCATCAGTTCCCAGTGTCCAATTACTACCCAAAGAGATACAAGTAAACATTTTTACTAAATATACTGCCATCCTGGCATCCCTTCTGCATTAAACACAGGCCTAAACTGTTTGCAATAACAAAGTGACATTTATTTGCACTGGTATAATTTAAATGGCAATTTGTCAATAGGATCTCTCTGACAATAAGTGATGATAACGCTATAAAGCGGGTAGTTACAATCAGGAACTGTTGTAATTCAGACTATAACAATTTTATTCATAGTGTAATTATGTAATAATATGCACTAAGTTTGTCCAGGTGCAATAACCCATAGGAACCAATCAACAGGTACGGGACACCTGTTTAAAAGCAAAAATCTTGCTGTGGGTTACTGCTACAGGGCAAACTTAGTGACTTTTATTACATATAGGGGTTAATGTTCAATTCATATTGTGCACACCTTCATTCTGCTGAAATGAGCCCCAGTTGTACAATTTGCATTTTTTAGAATCCAAAGACTTTCAAATTCATACATTTCGCCTTTATTTAGAAGGATTGTTTTCAACCTCATAATTGTTCTGATGAAAGACAGGGGCAGATTTACAAGCATAGATCTCAACTGTATCAGTCCAAAGAGAAATTTGATATGGTGGTTTCAGGATCGGATGGGACTAAAAATCCTGTCAGATCACGGGCGCATCTGTTTGTTGATGCTGTCCCGCCACCTGACCACCCGTTTACCTCTGTTCTGATCCAGTTTTTGGGCCCTAAGTCCCACGATCGGATCAGCCTGATATCGCCTACCTCAATGTGGGCATATCGGGGAGATATCAGCTCATTTGGCAACATCACCAAATAAGCAGATCTCTATGTGTCACCTTTAGAAAACAAAGCATAGATCTAATTGGTTGGAATTAAGCAATTCAGCCATGCTAGGAAATCAACCCCTCTCTGTATTATTTAGCAACTGCTGTGACTGTTACCTTTATCTCCTGTGAGACAGGATGATAGCGCATGACATGTCCCACCAAAAGCATAACTCCATTTTCCTTGCACACCGATACAATTTCTGAACAGTCTTCAGGGGTGACCTTAATAGAAAGTGAAATATATTGTTAAAAATACTCGATCAGAAAGAATGCGTTCCTAATACAGCTATGGGACCTATTATCCAGAATGCTCCGGACCTGGAGCATTCTGGCTAATGGATCTTTCTGTTATTGGGATCTTCATTCATTAAGGGGCTCATTTACTAAGGGTCGAAGTGAAAATTCGAATAAAATTCAAATTTTTTTAATTTGAATTTCGAAGTAATTTTGGGCTACTTCGAATATCGAATAACCCAAAATTCGTTTTGAATTAAAAACATTTATCCTGTTTCACTTCCCCAAAAATTCATGAAAAATCATCAAAATTAGCAAAACACTATGCATAATGTTTTCTAAACCAAGCATTTTCTTTTTCCTGGCTAAAAAAAATTGCCCATCACTATAAACATACCATAACCAGTGGAACAGAACAAATATGACACTTATATGTAATTCATGAATTGCACAAAAAGATGTGTTTAACATTCAATGAACATAGGACAGTTAGAGCTATTCAGCTCTACACAAGCTATAATGCCCCACTTCTACTAATGCCTGAGATATACAGAACCCATTGTTCCAATAGTATACTGTATTTGTTATGTGTTTATTTTAAAAGGAGCTAATGAGGACATAAATGGTATGTTAAAAACAATTAAGGGTGAAACATAAAAAAAATGCCATTAATGTGTCTTTAACACTAATTTAAGCAAAATCAACTGCTTTCCATCTGCTGCAGATTCACACAATAAAAGAGCAGCCTCATTACATATATACATAATTCGGGGGGGATAAGTACTGTAGGTTATAGTGGGTAACACTGCCATATAAGTGCCAGTTCCCAGTTCAGGTGCTATGCAAATACTCCAAGAGGTAGTCCCTAAGTTTAGATCTGAAGACATTAAGGGGCAGATTTATCAAGGGTTGATATATCGAACGATCGAATAGAAATCATCCCATTTCTCGAAAAGATCGTACAAATCGTACAATTCGAACGATTTTAAGTGTTTGATCAAATGATTTAATCTGGCGAAGTAGGCAATCAAAGGAATTTTCAGAAAGGGCAAGTACTTCGACCACCGATCAGTCAAATGATCAAACTTTTTTTATTCTAATTGTTTGAATCATTCAATTTGATCGAATTTAGCAAATTCGATGGTCGAAGTAGCCCAAAAAATTTTTTGAAAATTCGTAGTTTTTGCATTCGAATCCTTCACCTGAGCTTAGTAAATATGCCCCTAAAGCTCGCCATAGACGTAAAGATTTTTGAAAGATCCAATGGTTATCGTGAGACCACGATTGTCTCAAAACGATCGTTTAAATGCTCGATGTGTCCATCAACTAAAAAGACCATTTCAGGCGATATTGCAGCAAAACTGAAGGATCGCAGCCTGCTTGGCCCTGCAAACATAGGTAGATTGCATGGGGACCGATAAAGATTTTCTAACCTGGTCGATCAATCTTCAGACTTATGTCGGACGAAAAATCGTAAGATGTACGATCGTTTGTATCCCACTAACTGCACGATAATTTGGTCTGACTTCCCTAAGAATTGGTCGTTCGGCAGGGAAAGATTGTTGCGTCTGTGACCTTAAGAGATGATTCTCTCTGGAGAAATTCAGGAATGCCATTCCAAATACAAGGAGCAGTAAGACAGAAGGATTTGATGAGGGAAACAGCAGTAGCGGTGGGGGTACAACCAAGTGGTTGCTCTGAGAGGAGCAGAGGATTGGCAGGAAAATAGAGAGAGACAAGAGATGAGATGTAGTTAGGTGCAGAGGAATAAAGGGCTTTGAAGGTTATGAGGAGGAGTTTTTAAGGTATTCTCTGTTTTATGAGAAGCCATAATAAGTGCTAGTTCTCTTTTGGATGAGGAGAAGAAATCTGGCAGTGGTGTTTAATACAGACTGTGTAGAGGAACGGAATGGGAGTTCAGGAGGCCAGTTAGTAGAAAGTTACAGTAATCTAGTTGGGATAGGATGAGAGCATGCATTAGTGTCTTGGCTGAAGCAGATGAAAGAAAGGGATGGATTTTGGCAATGTTGCGTTAGAAAAAATGACAAAAAAAAGTTTTGACAGTGGTGTTAATATGATCTGAGAAAGAGTTGACAGGGTTAATGAGCATGCCATCAACAGAGATAGTAAATGGGAGGTAAGACCAGACTTAGGTGCAAATATGATTAGTTCAGTTTTTTAGGCTGAATTTGAGGTGGCACTGGTTTATCCAGTTGGAGATTGCTAGGAGGCAGTTAGAGATTTGAGTCTCACTTTCAGCTGTTAATGAAGGGGTGGCCAAATATATTTGGGTATCATCAGCATACAAATGATTAAAGCCAAATGAGCCAATGAGATCTCCCAAGGACAACAACGTGCCAAGTACAGAGTACTCATGCTACATTCAGTTTCATCACAGTGCAGTCATACATAAAGTCCCTTGCAGAATAAAAATATGGGTATATTTATCAAGCACCAAAGTGTCAGCTATGCTTCTTATACAATGCCTATTATAATACACCCATTCTTGATTTGTAACACATGCTACATGGGTCAGTGATCACTTCCACTACAAACCACATACCAAAACTGGTGGATAAAGGAGGTAAAAAGTAGGGATGTAACGAATCCAGCATTCAGTTCATTATTCATCCATGATTCAAGTTTTTCCAGCAGGACTTTTGTGTCTAGACGACCCGGTTCGGATTTGTCAATTTGGAAGGATTCGTCCGAATCCAAAATAGCGGATTCCGCGCATCCCTAGTAAAAACTATACTGCTCGTTTGCAATCTAAAGTTATGGGGGATCACAGTGCAAAGTGCCAAAAACCATGGCTAGTATGTTCTATAAAAATACAGTTACAGTAACAAAAAGGAATCCAGCAGTTGTGTCTTTGAGAAAAAAACTTTTTACGCAAGGACATTGGACTTATCTTTACAATTCTCAGTTAAGACACTTGCTAAGATACATCACTATTCGGTCGGTATTTGTTTCGCGGCTGTTCCACCTTGAGCACTATGGCACCTATTTGGTGGACATGTCCCAAGGTAAATCGCTTTTGGATACAATATAACTTAATATTTTCCATATTACAGCTTCACTTAGTTAAAGATCCATCTGAAGCACTCCTAGGATTACCACCTAAGAACGTATCCAAATTTATTAAACCATATATTCCTTGCTGCAAGACAGCCATAGCTAAGGCATGGAAATCCCCTAACATTAACATTGCAGTGGTCAAGAATAAACTCTTTATCAACGAAAACAGGTATAGCCTCTGGTAACTTACAACTGGTAATGAAAATGTGGCAACCCTGGATCAATTATAGATATAATGGCACTCTCCCAGTTAACCTCTAGATGCTTGAAACAAGGACAAAGCTGTTCATAGAAGCTCCTAATCTTAACTATGCAAGCTAAACTACTAGTGTACACTTACATTTTCCCTGGTTATCCAATTCTCCCTGGTGTTTATACCCACCATTTTTTTCTTTTTCTAACTGTGTTTCACTTAAGTTGGTAAAAAATCAGCTTTTATATTAAAACTAAGTATACAATCAGGTAAGAACAAAATGTATAATATAAGGAATAATGTTCACAATACATGTTTATTTCCTTTGGAACTGTTTATTATAAATCTTGAAGTAGCCCACACCGGCTACACATGACATAAAGAATTCTGTTAAATAACAAATATGACTATAATTTTACAATATATAACTGAAGCAGAAACAACAATGTATATGGAAAAGTAAATGCACATTGTATACTATATTATTTGCAATTGTTATAAATAAAAATATAAATAAAAAAAAAATATATATATATAATTCTATAAATAGTTTAAAAAGCTCTTTGTCACACTGGTTATAAATACCTAAATCACACCAAATTTCTATTGCTAGGAATAAGGAAAATGCAAGAAACTCTCCACACCCCATCTTACACATTCTACACATTAAATTCCAAATGTGCTCATAAAGATGTGAATTTCCAAACAGGAGCTGCCAGCACTGTTGGGTTGAAACATTTTCTTTTACATTCACAACAAATAAATTGATCTAACAACTTACTGCCATGGGTTTTTCCAGTAATATATGATATTGTTTCCTAGCAAAGGCCACTGCCGGATCCTGTAAAAAATAAGAGATTACTACAGTTTCAGATCATGGGTTATAATTCAATGCAATTTAACATTGTCACATATTGTAGCTTTCCCTGAAAATCTTGTCACATTGACATTTTCCAGATGCAGTACAGATATGGGACCTGTTATCCAGAATGCTCAGGGCCTGAGGTTTTCCGGATAACGGATGTTTCCATAATTTGGATCTTTATACCATAAATCTACTAGAAAAGCATGTAGACATTAAATAAACCCAATAGACTGGTTTAACTTCCAATAAGAATTAATTATATCTTAGTTTGGATCAAGTACAAGGTAAAGTTTTATTATTATTATTATTATTATTATTATTATTATAGAGAAAAATGAAATCATTTTTTAAAATTTGGATTTGGGTAAAATTGAGTCTATGTGAGATGGCCTTTCCATAATTCGGAGCTTTCTGCATAATGGGTCGGGAGAGGTCAGGGGTCAGCGGCAATTGCGTGTCCAATTGGGCCGTGCCCACGTCCAATTAATTGGTCGCTAGGCTAAAGGTCCAGTTCAGGACTGTTCACGGCCCGGTGATTGGGGACCCCTGTGCTAGAGGGCACCATATGCGGAGAGTGATCTTTTTGTTTTGGTAGGCTAAATCTGTTAGTTAAACAATTTCTACTGGCAGGAGAAACAGCTGATTCAGTCCCATGTCATAAGCATTTGTACACGTTGTAATTCACCTGTCTGAGCACACAGGAAGGATTTTTGTCTAAAATGCACTACAATCTGAAATCTGTCCCATACATGGTCTGACTTTAGAGCTACTAACTGATGGGCCCCCTAGTAATACAATATAATAGTATAATATATTATATAATATATTATAATATATTATTGTGGCCCCTCCTCCTTGAGAGGGTATTTAAACGCATGTTACAATTGTTAATGTAAGGCTTGAGAAAGGGTCATAAGGGCCTGAAACGTTGCCTTTGGCACTTGAAGTAAAAATTCACAGTTTTTTCACTATAACCGGAGTGCGGCTGTTTCTGTTAAACTGTATCAATTGCCCTGGCAGGGGGTACAGCGGGCACCTGGGGCTGCAGAGAGTGATTTTCTGCTTTTGAAGCACACATAAGTTGGATTGATTACAAAATAATAGTATATGGGATTTAAAAAACTAAAGTAGCCTAACAGATCTACTAGCTGACCAAGAAGAAATACATTAAAGGCATGTATGCTGCAGTCTAAGCTTGGATACAATGAAGGCAGCACTCCAGTAAGAAGTAATGGCATATTTATTTAGTTAAAAATAGGGATGCACCAAATCCAGGATTCTGTTCAGAATTCTGCCTTTTTCAGCAGGATTTGGACTAATCATCCTGCCTGGCCAGAGCAAATCCTAAAATCACATCTTTACAGTTTCAGCTAACACCAACTTGAATAGATCAATGGAACTGCCAGTAACCATTATGTTTTGTGCCTAAAAGCCCTTGCAATAACTCCTTCCAAAACCAATTATCCAGGATGAGCTGAGATGCAATGTAAATTGCACATATCCAGGGCCATTCCTGCCATGAGGCATGGTTACCAGGGGTGGCAAAAAGAGGCCTCTGGTAACTATAAGAGCAGAATTTCTGGAAATTCAGCTTTGCTAGTGCAGCGAGCACAATAGCGCTCATTGCACTATCGATGCGCCCCCTCCTCCACCCACTCCGACGCTAAAAGTTGGAGGCGCAGAGTAGGAAGGGGGAAGCATCGGGGCTGCTGCCTCATGCGGCAGTTGCCCCTGAAACGCCCCTGCACATATCAGACAAGCAGGTGGAGGATCAGCAAATGCTTTGTGTTTTTTCTGAGCTCACCAACACAAACAACCATCCTGGGTAAAGCTCTGTCTCACATAGTATTTTCTGTGCAAAATCTCATGATGACATCACTGGAGTCAGCAAGTAAGGATTTTTCTCTAAAGACACTAGTCAGCAGCACCCTCTTCGCCTCCTCCCAGACAATCTCAAATAGATACATTGGTGATACATTTTCTTGTCTTTTTTCTTATTCTTTAGGCAAACAGGTCTGGGGAGGCTTATTCAAGCCTTAAAAGAAAACTATACCCCCGGACAATGTAGGTCTCTATAAAAAGATATTGCATAAAACAACTCATATGTAAAACCTTGCTTCATTTAAATAAACCATTTTTATAATAATATAGTTTTTTAGTAGCATGTGCCATTGGGTCATCCTAATCAAGTAGCATGTGCCATTGGGTCATTTTAAAAAATAAGGACAGTGATCCTAGGATTCAACAGTGCACACAAACATACCAAACAAACTATAAAGTTGGGTCACATCTGTTGCTCTAGTATTCATTTTGGGGGTATAGTTTTCCTTTAATGAAAATCTGCCTATGGAGGGTGCATTATAGTTGATGGTGGCCCATTAAATGACTGTATAGGACCCATTATCTGGAAACCCCAGGTACAGAGCATAATGTATAACAGGTCTGGACTGGAAATTCAAAATAGGCCATGGTATGTCAAGAACACAGAGGCACAAACAGCCTCCACCAAATAGTGATGTGCAGGTCGTTTTTTTACAGATCCACACCTGCCCTAAACCCTCCCTCCACCTGCATCTGCCCTGACTAGCCTACCAGCTTCCTTTTATAGACCCATGCCAACCTGCCCCATCAATGACGTCACAAAATGGGCAGGGTGAGCAGGTGCACTTCTATAAAAGAAGAAGCCAGAAAGCTGCCACCCGTGAATAGCAGGGGAGCTCCGCCAATGAGGCATGTTGAGGCACTCGCCTCAGCCGGCAGCGCCCCTCTGATTACCAGGGGCGGCAAAAAAGCCTGCACTAGAAGAGCCAAATTTTCTTTGAAAACAAGAAATTCGTCTCTTCTAGTGCTGAGTGCGCAAGTGTGTGGACCCCCCTACCCCTCTTTGGCACTGAAGAAGTGAGCACCGTGGGGAAGCAGGGGCGGCATATCGAAGGCCGCCTCAGGCGGCAATATCACCAGGATCTCCCCTGGTGAATAGGGGTGAGAGGTAGGACCGAACCGGCCCTACCCCCTGGTGAATACGTGGGTCCCGGGCCAGCCAGCACATCCCTACCATCAACCCACTAAGTAGTGAATCTCTATGGCACCTTAAAGCAGCCCCTCTGACATTTGCCAGAACCCACAGAAACCATATGATTCATATGGTTTCCTTGTTGCCAACAGGACCATTGAGCACATGCATGTTAGTGTGACCTCTGGCTTTTACTAAATTGTAAATTTCCAATATTTACCAAAAAATGCACATATCCTGCCAAATATTAATAACTAAAGGGAATATGTACTGAATGTATGTGCCCATTCTTCATTTTCATGGGACTTAAAGAAATGCTATTTCTTTCATTTTACTCCACAGTGGGAATTTAAAATCAGAATTATAATGGGAACTACCATAAACCATTTTTTCAGCTGCTTACAAGGTATAACACTTTGTTAACATGAGTTCAGAATACCGTAAACATCAAAAATACCTTATGCAGTCTATCTGGGGTTGCAATTATTACTGCATCAGCAAATTTTTCTTTGGCTACTGCGTCTCTCCAATCTGAAGAAAACAAAAAAAATATATTATAGCTAGTAGTCTTAAGGTATGAAGATCCAAATATATATATATATATAGTCTGTAGGAAGAAGTTGCACTCACAGGCCTTAGGGGGAACAAAATAATTTTTAATAACAATGCCGTCAAAGGCACATTTAACATTTTGGCTGATTCCACAGCCTTTCACAAAGTGAAGGCTGTGGAATCAGCAGAAATGTTATTTGTGCCTTTGAGGGCATTATTATTAAAAATTCTTTTGTTCCTGATAAGACCTGTGAGTGTGACTTCTTCCTACATACAATACTTTTCTATTTTGTGGTAAACACAGTTTGGGAACCCCTCTCTGCCTGCATAATAATTTACTCCAATTTCAACAAAAAAGATGTGGTAGTCTTTCATTTGCCATGAACATCTGAGTACTGGGGTGTTTTCTGGACAAAGATTTTTAGTGGAGCAGTATTCATTTGTATGAAATGTGAAAAACTGCCTGTGCCAAAATTTGGATTCCTTTGTAATTCTGATAATTTGAATGCATGTAACAGCTCATTACTGATTACTGGCAACACAAAATGGGTTGGATTATCTTTTAAAGCCTTGAACTTCATAGGCAGTGTCCAATCATTAGAAAAGGTATATAAAGTGGCCAATTGCAAGCTGTGCTTCTGTTTGACTCTCCTCTGGAGTGACAGCATGGGATCCTCAAAGCAGCTCTCAAAAGATCTGAAAACAAACATTGTTCAGTATCATAGTTTAGGGGGAAGGCTACAAACAGGAATGTAATCAGAAAATGGAAGGCCACAGGCATAGTTGCTGTAAAACCCAGCTCTCGCAGGCAAAGAAAAATACAGAGCGGCATAAGCAGAGGATTGTGAGAATGGTTACAGACAACCCAAGGATCACCTCCAAAGACCTGCAAGAACATCTTGCTGCAGATGGTGTATTTGTACATTGTTTTACAATTCAGCACAATTTGCACAAAGAACATCTGTATGGCAGGGTGATGAGAAAGAAGCCCTTTCTGCACTCACGCCACAAACACTTCTTGTATGGAAAAGCTCATTTAGACAAGCCACAGTCATTTTGGAACAAAGTGCTTTGGACTGATGAGATAAAAATTTAGTTACTGTATTTGGTCGTAACAAAAAGCACTTTGCATGGCAGAAGAACACCATATTCCAAGAAAAACACCTGCTACCTACTGTCAAATTTGGTAGAGGTTCCATCATGCTGTGGGCTGTGTGGCTAGTTCAGGGACTGGGGCCCTCGTTAAAGTCGAGGGTTGGATGAATTCAACCCAATACCAACAAATTCTTCAGGATAATGTTCAAGTGTCAGTCACAAAGTTGAGGTTACACAGGGTTTGGATATTCCAACAAGACAATGACCCTAAACGCAATTAAAAATCTACAAAGGCATTTATGTAGGAAGAAGTAAATATTCTGGAATGGCCATCACAGTCCCCCCACTTAAATATCATTGAAAATCTATGGGATGATTTAAAGCAGGCTGTCCATGCTCAGCCGCCATCAAATTTAACTAAACTGGAGACAGTCTGTATGAATAAATGGTCAAAAATACAGCCAGAATCCAGACACTCATCAAAAGATATTGGAGGCGTTTAGAGACTGTTACATTTGCAAAAGGAGGCTCAACTAAGTATTGATGCAATATCTCTGTTCGGGTGCCCAAATGTATGCACCTGTCTAATTTTGTTATGATGCATATT
>CM044443.1:99169619-99180330 GCA_024363595.1 Xenopus borealis
GCATAATATGATGGTGCTATAGAATTACAATGGGTAAAGCATAATAATACTTTAGTTATAATGCTAGTAGTGCAAAAGGTTCTTGCTGCTTTGTAAGTTAAGCATGATGCATCTTTATTCTATATTTAAATATCTCTTTAGCAAGGTCACAAAGTGTTCATTCCCATAGAAGAAATATTTACAGTGGAATAACATGACCTCCCCAGACCCTGCCCTCCCAGCAAAAAATATTCCCGGTGATTACTGCTTCCCCCTACACCCTTACATGTGGGTTGAAATGCCACTGAACATTTAAATTATTTTGAGTGTAAGCTCTTGTGGATAATAACTTTGTTGCCTACTGTACCGTCTGTATATTTATTGTTATTTACCTTTATGAGTACATATATTTTGTGAAAGATGTTGGTTGATGAACTAATGAACGAAATAACAAAGCTTACGGTTAAACTGCAGCATAAACTAAAGTCTGCTTTGTTCTCTGTGATGCTGCCCTCTGCTGGACTTCACAGGTTTTATGTTTTTGTAGGCTAAATAGAAGATGTTGGCAGTTGCATGAACCAGGTCAGATTTCTTTACTGCCACCAAAGTGTTAGTGATCAAAACACAAGCTTTCCGTCAAAATAAGCTAGACTGACTGGAAAATAGCAGATTGACCCATGTAGGACATGAAATATTCAAGCAGAAAGTATTTTTTTCCGGATTAAATAAAATATTTTTTCCACGAAACCTTTCATACTGTTTTCAAGGAAAAACAAGCACTCTCTATTGTGTTTTCTGTTTAACAAAAACATAAAATGTACCTCTAGTTTCTCCCTCTTTCATTCTGGTTACCAGCTGTTCATGACAATGTGTAATTTACGCAGATGTATTTAAACTACGACATCTGACAACATTATTTATGTAGTTATACAACGGATAACTGTTGACATCAGTTAATCAGTGATGTCTACCTTTATGATCAATGTTTAAGGGCCAGATTATATTCAGATGATGTCAAGCGGTCTTTTGTAGTGACATATTGTCAGTTTCCCAGGTGCCCCCAGTCATGTGACTTGTGCCAGCAGTTTAGGATGGAACTGCTTTGTGTCAGGCTGTTATTTCTCCTACTTAATGTAACTGAATGTGTCTCAGTGGGACCTGGAGTGTTGTTCTTAGATCTACTCGGCTAGGTTAGGACCTTCTATCTGGTTACCTTCCCATTGTTCTTTTGTTAGACTGCTGGGGGGGGGGGGGGGGTGATATCACTCCAACCTGCAGAACAGCAGTAAAGAGTGACTGAAGTTTATCAGAGCACAAGTCACATGACTGGGGCACCTGGTAAATTGACAAGATGTCTAGCCCCATGTCAGATTTCAAAATGAAATATAAAAAAAAATGGATTCTGCTGGAGGAGCAGTATTAACTTATGTGTTTTGAAAAAAAGCCTTTTCCCATGACAGTATCCCTTTAAGGTATGAAGATCCAAATTATGGAAAGATCCATTATACAGAAAACCCCAGGTCCCATGCATTCTGGATAACAGGCCCTATACTTGTACTCTAAACAGTTGTAAAATTTCCTATAAATATCTATAATTAAAGAATACAAACCCCTCTAAATCATCCATACGTCAACAGTGGAAGCTACAAATGGGCCCAGCATGAGCCATATCTGACCATCTGACCATAATACTGAGCTTCTTTATGCTACATCTTTGTGAATGCTGCACCCAGGGCTAACCTTCTGTCCACCATAATCTCATTGACATCCATGCACTAAAGATGGCCATACACGGGCCGATAAAAGCTGCGGACAGACTGAGTCGGCAGCTTATCGGCCCGTGTGTAGGGGCCTCTGATAGGGTTGCCACCTGGCCGGTATTTTACCGGCCTGGCTGGTATTTTTGATGGATGATCCCAATGTTATTAATAGGAAAAAAAGGTAAATATATAGGAAGGCCGGTATTTTTTTCAAGAAAAGGTGGCAACCCTAGCATCTGACGGGCATTGCAATTCCAGTATAGGGAGAGGGTTCTGGCGTGGCGGCGGCCCATGAGGGTCGGGGCCCACCGGGTTTTTTCCCAGTCTCTCGCCGGGCCACTCCAACCCTGAACAGTGTTTTATTAGCAGGTTCATGCAGTCGTTACACTTCAACAGTAACTTCAACTCTAACCCTTTTAAGCAGTATAGAAAGTACAGTGTATGCACAGTATAACTTGTACACAGTGACACCTACAGGCACCTCGCACAAACACCACAAAATGTTTCTTTGCTGAGTGGTAATGATAGCGACTACTTGGTAAAACATACCAACAAATCAGCCTCACATATTTGTTTGACAGTAGTTTCAATATTTGGTATTATACAATGTTTATTAGAATCTCAGCCATTTTCATGTAGTAATTGCACACATTTTAGTCTTGCATGCAATGGTTATTCACATCCCATGCTGGACTATTTTATGTCTTTATGAGTTGTGTTATGCCTAATTCATAGACATAATATATTTGGTTTCTTACACATGTGTTCCTTTTATTTTAATAGATCCCTTGATTTCCTGCTCCAGTAGCTATTTATGTTTGTTTAGTCTGTGTCTCAAAGGTACTGCATGATGATCTGCTACCAGGTGAGTCCCTGGAGTGTAGGGACTTCTCACAACCACAGCATAAACTAAGAATTCCACTCATAAAAACAATTGCCTGTGACACAGTCCACTGTAGAAACACTGGAAGAACATAATTTCTTGATATTTCCAATACACAGAAAAACAGGTGGATATTGTACATTCTTTCTGTTGATGTTCTTTTCCCACTGTGTATTATCCATGGCTACAATTTATTCTACAGTAATGTCACTTGAACTTGATAAATATCTTGTAACATTGCTCCACCTTGTGGTTTAGAGCAGATATTGCTGTCTGTGCACATTGTAATGATTTGAAGCTGCAGATTGGCAACTATTATGTGGTCATTGAAAGTGTGACTTTACATATGTACATAATTACTGTTCTACCTATTTTACACTCTGTTTGTCCTCACTTGTTCCTACAAACCACCTTTCTACCTGGTTTCTACCAATTTTACACTCTGTTCTTCCTTACTTGTTGCTACAAACCACCTTTCTACCTGGTTTCTACCAATTTTACACTCTGTTCTTTCTTACTTGTTGCTACAAAACAATTTTTTACCTGGTTTCTACCTATTTTACACTCTGTTCTTCCTTACTTGTTCCTACAAACCAACTTTTTACCTGGTTTCTACCAATTTTACACTGTTCTTTCTTACTTGTTGCTACAAATTTTTTTTACCTGGTTTCTACCTATTTTACACTCTGTTCTTACTTACTTGTTCGTACAAACCAACTTTTTACCTGGTTTATACCTATTCTACACTCTGTTCTTTCTTACTTGTTGCTACAAACCAACTTTTTACCTGGTTTCTACCTATTTTACACTCTGTTCTTCCTTATTGTTCCTAGAAATTAACTTTTTACCTAGTTTGTACCTATTTTACTGTCTGTGCTCTGTGATTATCTATCACTAGGGCTGGGTGAATTTGACTGTTTCAGCAAACATGCGCTGAAATGCATTAAAGTCTATGGGCGTCAATTTGTTTTTGATGCGCTTCATTTTTTTATGATGAAAAAATTTTTTTAAAACCCCATTGGAGTTTAGAGACGTTGTTTATGTGTGAAGCATCTGTTTTTATTATGATCTCTACAGGACAGTATCAATGCAGCACTTATCACATTGCTAAACAGAATTATGTCTGCTCTGGTTAATACTTTTTACTAAGGAATATTTCATATTTGTAAATTCCCCTTTACTGTGATGTCCATGCTGTAATTACAGAGGATGAGCATCTCTGAATCTTCTCCCTGCATATATTAGACTGGGGCATCAACAGTGTCTTTAAGTACAGTCTGATGGGGCACACTTCTGTAAAGTGAATGGATACATCAAAAGGAGAATATTTCGTAACTGTAAACACTTCTTTGCTATAGAGTGGCATGCAATGGCCATTCTAGTGGTCTGCCCAGGACCATAACAGCTTATTTCACTTG
Organism: Xenopus borealis; assembly: GCA_024363595.1. Taxonomy (NCBI): domain Eukaryota; kingdom Metazoa; phylum Chordata; class Amphibia; order Anura; family Pipidae; genus Xenopus; species Xenopus borealis. The sequence continues at coordinate 99,173,660 of CM044443.1, forward strand.
TAGAAAAATACACCAAAGTTTAGAAAGTGAATTGCTAATTTTGCACAAGCTCAATGTTGCTTTTAGTTGGATAGTTTGTAAATTATACAGTGTTTTAAAAGGAAAACTATAACCCCCAAACAATGTAGGTCTCTATAAAAAGATATTGCATAAAACAACTCATATGTAAAACCCTGTTTCATGTAAATAAACCATTTTCATAAAATTATACTTTTTAGTAGCATGTGCCATTGGGTAAACTTATGAAAGAAAATTTCCATTTAAAGTACTAAGGGCCACCACTGGGATCCTACGATTCGCAAAAACAAACTATGGGCAAACAAACATGTTAGGTCACATGAGCCAATTAACAGATTATCCTGCCTTTTACTCCCACACTTCTTCCTGTTACAGTTAGAATTGAAATATTTCTGGTCAGGTGATCTCTGAGGCAGCACACAGACCATCATGAAATGGTGGGTCAAGGGAAATGATGTAAAGGGACACTTAATATGAAATACACTATCTATCGGTTAAGTATTCAATCTGGGGAATAGTTTTCCTTTAGCTATTGACTTTCCAATTTTCTTTTTTATCCCTTTTGATTATTCAGTAATGTTTTTTCCCTTGTGATGCATACAAACAACAGTTCATACAAACAACTTTTGTAACAGGAATTATTTTAATTTTCCCGAACTTCGCCATGAATACATCATTTGTTAACATTATATTGCCCAAACTGGCTAAAGCCCCCCAGGACTGTTCGAAATAAATAAACTGTTTTGTTATTTAAAAAATTCAGCCTACAAATAAATACAAAATAAGTCCATTGCGTTGTCATATGTTAATCAAAAGTGGTTGCTGCTCTTCCTCATCATCACCAGATGGAACTTCATATATGACAAACAGAGAAGAGTAAAAGCAGCCAACAAAGGACATAAGACTGGAGAAGTACATCACTCCATTGGCGCTGCCAACAATAGAAGTCAGGGGTCCCATCACAATGGATACAATAATCTGTGCAAGGAAACACTGACAGCTTAGGAGAGAGATGTCCATGCCCATGCCACGTTTAGATCCATCAGAACTGGAACCTACAAACTGATTAAAAAAAAAGGAACATTTAAAAAAAAATTTTCATATCTATGTTGTAATAAAACTTCAGACATTTGAACGTGAATTTCATATTTTTTGGGCAAATCTGTGTTCTTCAAAAGAAATATTATTTTCGTTCAGTTCTGCAGATCTAAAACCGCCTTAACCTTAAAGGGCACCTATTGGGGTAAAATGATACCCCCAACCAAAAGTGCGGGCTAATAGAGCCCGCATTCCGGTTGGGGGTTTCCCTGTTTTTTTTTTAAAAAATATGCCCCTCGCAAGCGCTAGCGGCCCTGCTCCGGGAGGGAGCTCCCGGAGCGAGCAGCCGTCTCTCCATAGGCTCGCATGCGCAGAATGAAAAAGTGGCCTCAATTCAGGCAGCTTTTCATTCTGCGCATGTGCGTGACGTCATTAAGACGCGCGCCTATGGAGATAAGGCTGCTTGCTCCGGGAGCTCCCTCCCGGAGCGGGGCCGCTAGCGCTTGCGAGGGGCATATTTTTTTTTTAAAAAACAGTGAAACCCCCAACCGGAATGCGGACTCTATCAGCCCGCACTTTTGGTTGGGGGTATCATTTTACCCCAATAGGTGTCCTTTAAAATGTTCTGCACAGAACTTTAAGCTCAATGCTTCCAGCACAAAATGACAAAATTCCCTGTTGCACATTTGAAGACAGAACATGCATAGCAGATGAAATCCAACTACAGGATAGGGATTCGTTATCTGGAAACTCATTATCCAGAAAGGCCAGCTCCAGAACATTCCATTTTAATGAAATATTTCAGTTTTTATATTTATTTTCTTTTTCTCTGTAATGATAAAACAGTCAATTGAAACAATGTAACACGGAGCACCACTGGAGAACATAGTTAAAAATCAAACCTTTATTGGATCCATTTAAAAAACATCCATATTTAGTAGTGTGCAAGGACAAAAATAGCGGCTACTCAACGCGTTTCATGGCTTCTCACCACTTCCAACAATCAATTGTAGCTGATACAAACTAAGACATAATGCATCCTTAGTAGAGACAAAACAACCAAATTGGGTTTATTCAATGTCTAAATACATTTTTAGTAGAATGAATGTATGGATATCCAAAATTACAGAAACATCCCTTATCTAGAAAACCCCAGTTCTTGAGCATTCTTGATAATAGATCCCATACTTGTATAACCTGTAAGGTTTGCATTCAATTTATTCTTCTAGAAATGAGGGTACATACAGCGGGAAATATAAGTAATTCATATTTAATATAATAATGTTTTATTTATTAATACATTGTTTTGCTCAAACAATGTTTACTTTGCATGAATTCAATATAGCTTTAGCGACCACTTCTATCAGTGAAAGCAAGATTGAGATAAAGCTATCTTTGCTCCACCCAATTAAAGAAAATATAATGTAGTGTTGTCCTGCGCTGTTAAAACTGATCTGTTTGCTTCAGAAACACTACTATAGTTCATATAAACAAGCTGCTGAGTAGCAATGGCAGAAATTGAAAAATGGCTACATGGCACAGGATAAGTAATGGATAAAACATAACATTATGTTCTACATAGATTATCTGATATCTGTTGTGTAACTTGAGCCTTTTCTCCTTTGTATGGCTGCCCCCATGGCTACACAACAGCTTATTTATATAAACAATAGTAGTGCTTCTGAAGCAAACACAGCGGTTTTACCAGTGCAGGGCAACATTGCTTTATATTTTTATTACTTTAAAACAATTACATTTTTTGATGCTACTGGTCCTTTAAGCACGTCTTAAAAGTGTACTGTGCACATTTAATATTCACAGTGCAATAACCATCTAACAAAGAATATGCGTCTACAAACTAAAAATATTTATGTAAATTATTTTCTGACTTTTATTACCTATTCCCCTTTCGTTTCTTTTTCAGTTAGATACAAACATTGTTATGATAAACAACTGCAAGCTGCACATAATCATAGCTAATTGTTTATCTGTTGAACAAACAATATTGTATTTCTTGATGCTGGGCAGGAAAAGGTTAAAGGAGAACTAAACCCTAAGAATGAATAGTGCTTAAAATGCCATGTTTTATATACTAAACTTATTGCACCAGCCTAAGGTTTCAGCTTGTCAATAGCAGCAATGATCCAGGACTTCAGACTTGTCACAGAGGGTCACCATCTTGGAAAGTGTCTGTGACACTCACATGTTCAGTGGCCTCTGAGCAGCTGTTGAAAAGCTAAGCTTAGGGGTCGTCACTAATTATCCAGCAGAAAATGAGGTTTCCCTGTAATATAAGATGATGCTACAGGGCTGATTATTAAATTCTGATGCTAGTTGCACTTGTTCTGTGCTGCCATGTAGTAATTATCTGTATTAATGACTAATCAGCCTTATATTGTGACATTTCTATTCTATGTGTACTGTATATTGTGAGTGGGTCCCTAAGCTCAGTAAGTGACAGCAGCACAGAGCATGTGAATCAGTGAATCAGCAGAAAAGAAGATGGGGAGCTACTGGGGCATCTACTGGGGAGACACAGATCTTTACTGCTAAAGGACTGTGGTTGCCTTGGGCTGGTACAGAATCACAAAATATAATGTACAACATTTCTAGCTTCTTTCTTTCCTTGTCCTTTAAAAGTTGCTTGATAAACTGCCCACTAAAAAACCTTTTCTATGTGCAAATATAAATGAAATCCAATAGACACAACTATGCAAATATTTATAGAAGACTTTCCATGCTCATTAAAATGTGTCAGTGGGGTTCACTTATCAACGCTGGGCAAATTTGCGTCTGTTCAGTAACCCATAGCAACCATTTGGAGATTACATTTTTTCAGCTAGCAGTAGTTTAGAACAATGACAGCAGATGCTTATTTGCCTGGTGTTGATAGATGAGCCCCAGTATGGTTCACTAATCACACTGAAAAAATTTGAAGCAAAAGCCATAACTGTAAAACAAGAATTTCCCTTTAAAGATACAGGGGCTGATTTACAAACAGAGATGCTGATGAATAATGGTTAGCAATGCTAACCTAGCCAGTTACTACTTGTCTGGTTTTGTACCAGACAGCCCAGTTTTTCAAGGGTTCAAAATCTTCTGCCAGGTTTTTATGGTTTTAAACCTTCTAATATAGCCCAATACACCCCTCAGAGAATTTATGAACACTGATGGTATATATATATTTTGAGAAAGGTCAGATTGCTGACCGAAACGTCAGTCTAGTTTGTGAGATAATACATTTTTTTGCACTTTTTTAAGTCCTGTGAGTGCGAGACTTTGTTCCAGTTTATATATATATATAAGCTTAGGGATTGTCATAAATTATCAAAACAACACAAGCCAAATAATTTCCAGAAGCTGATACAGCATAATGTAGAGTTTATAGTTTTTGTATTGTTTAATACAAACTTTCTCCATCTCTGCAGAACCAGTGACTGCAGGAAAATAATCCTCCAAATAGAATCCCAGTTTATCTGTTTAAATCCATGATCTTTGTCCCTGCAGTTGGAGTTGGAAACAGTAAAGGGGATGTAAAGGCAAAAATAAAATCCAGTACAATCTCTACACAGTCACCGACTGCTCTACAGGGAAACAAAGCTGCTCGAGTTCTGCATGGCTGGGAAGTAAGGTGGGGGCTTCCGCTGCTGTTCATAAGTATGATTGTTTCCCTGCCCAGCAGTTAGGGACCATCTGACAATTCCTATCCACAGAAGCAAACGATGGAAGGATGGCACACATTTTTTAATTAAAGTATATTGGAGATAGGTTTTTATTTCATTAAAGAAAGTAAAAATGGTATTTTATTTTTTTGCCCTTTAAAGGAGAACTAAGATATAGGCTAGAAATGTTGTACATTATGTTTTGGGCTTCTATACCAGCCCAAGGCAACCACAGCCCTTTAATAGTTCTCTAATTTGGATTTTGTCACATTTTATGGTTTTAAAAACTGGACAAATATCTTGGAAATCATATGGCCAACAGTGTAACTACCTAGAAAGAAGCCCCGCAGCTGGGATGGGGGTGAGGTTCAAGGTGCTTCTTGTGCGTGAGACCTAGGTGAGCCACAATTTGCTGTGGGAGGGCCTAGGATGACCTTCCTGTAATTTAGAGCTTCCCGGATAATGTATTTCCAGATAGGAGTTACCATGAATGTTCCCTCTAATTACTTCTTATCTATGTGCATGAAAAAAAATTGCAGGCACATTTTCAACTTGTGTACACATTTTTAAAAACTGTGTGCTTAGGTCAGAATAAATGCAAAAATTTTGTGTTTTTTCATACAAAATTCTTTGTATGTACAACAATTTGTTGTGTGCGCGCTTGTAGCAGTTTGTAGGGAATACTGGTTTCCATACTGTCTGATTTGACAACTGGCCTGCTAAATCAAAATTACTTGCAATATTTGAAATTAAATTATAGTAGGATTTGAAGTTGTTCAACTAGATGGACTTAGAGGGTTGTTCAACTTTAAACAAACTTTCAGTATAAGATAAGAGAGTGATATTCCGAAATAGTTTGCAATCGGTTTTCATTTTTTAATATTTAGCAGCACTGCAGTTTTCAGTTTCAGTGATCTGGTTGCCAGGGTCCAAATGACCCTAGCAACCATGCATTGATTTGAGACTGGAATATGAAGAGGAGAGGCCCTGAATAGAAAAAATAGCTAATACATTTGTAGCCTTACAGAGCATTAATTTTTTTAGAAGGGACCAATGACTCCAGGAGTCAGGAGAAGATAAATAATTAAAAACCTATAAAATAGAACAAAATGAAGGCCAATTGAAAACTTGATTAGAATTAGCCATTCTATAACATACTAAAAGTTAACTTAAAGGTGAACCACCCCTTAAGTAAATTTTAATGGAAATATATTTATATATGGTGTGCACTGCTACACTATCATATTTTGTGTGTAAACTGGTCAAACTGAAACTTTTGGCTGTACAGCAACACATACTATACGCATGTATTTATTAAATAGTCATGACTTACCTTCTTATTTTGGTAATAATCACACAATAGGGAATAAGGCAGTATGCAAAGCGTGGAGAACAGGATGCCATGTGTTATGGACAGCGATAAGATAATATAGTGATTGCTACATAGAGTGGCTAGACCCGTGCCCAATCCAAATGCAAGGTATGCGATAAAATATAATGTGCGAATACTGAAAACCTCTTCAAGCTTTTCCAATATGGCTAGAATAAGAAAGAAAAGATACATTTTCCTGGATGAATGGACAGGGTTGAAGAGTAATACTAATAGTTAATAAACATTTTTTTACTTTACAATATCATGTTACCAAATGTAAGTGATATTCCATTTAGAGAAAACTACTGAATTCTTTAAGCAGCAATTAGGCCCAATGAAAGATGGATTATTACAACTTTTGTTCCCTTTAAAGGTGTCGACCTGTAGACCAACTATGCTTCTTCCATAGATTATTTATTGCTGCACTTTGAACAAATGCTTAAGTAAACTGGGAATGGTCACTTTTTGATCATTCTGAGCAATCAAAGTCCCATCTCATTGGATATATTTGCTAAATATAACAATTAGGTGGCCAGTATGTGCTTATGGACTTTTACAGACTAACCATGGAGCAGACAGAG
>CM044443.1:99184976-99203607 GCA_024363595.1 Xenopus borealis
GAATACAAATAGAAATAGACATATGAATCTGTGCAACAGAACAAACCCCATGTGCCAGGGGAAGAATACATTTTATTTTATGCAGCAATGACCTATTTGATATTTACTGTAAATTAAGATTTCTTTTTCCATATAATAGTGGGCCCAACCTGCTAATACAGAACATGTAGGTGGCGGCATAAGATTACCTAGAAAATGATTGATGCAAAGGTTACGTAGCGCCTTAGGCATGTGGCAGATGGATGAACACAGAAGTTTCATTGAAAGCGGCTGCTGAGACATCTCAGACGATCCATTAAGGTCACTCTCATACTTTGCACCATTCAGCAAGATATTAGCCACCTGCACCATAAGAACTCCATATCAGCACACAATACAGAAATACCTAGAAATCAAACCACGTACAGTAGCATTAAGTCATGCACAGTTTAGCTTTATAGTAGCTCAGTGACAAAAGAAGCAGCTATAATTCACTGACGGCCTACATGACTTACACATTGTGTTTAGTTAAATGTATACTGTATTTCAGCCTACATACTATTCTAATGAAAGCATCATTATTTTAATCTTTGAATAGTGTAGATTATTTTCCATTTTTTAGAATGAAAACATATTAAAAGAAAAAATTACCCACCCTTTCGACATAGTGTATATTTATTTTGGCAGTTCACTTTAAGCACCTTTTTTTAGACTCACTGATTTAGCTTAAGACAAAAAGAGGAGTTTTTTCCCCCTTTAATTAAAGTTGATCATATACGGGCAGCTAAAGCTACCGATGTCAGCCGTTTAGACCAATTCGGCAGCTTATCTGTCCATGTATGGGGGCTTCCGACGGGTCTTCCCGATCAATATCTGGTCAAGATATCGATCAGGAAGGTTTAATTTTTCCGACGACCAACCCGTCTGAGCCCTTTGTACCTGGTTGTAATCCAGTAGTTTGGCCCTAGGCCCAATGTCTCCAAATAAGCAGATCTTATAGTGTTTGGTCACTTTAAGAGTCAGACATCATTAGTAGGTAATGAAACCTAAAAATGCATCTCACTGGGTAAATAATTACACAGTGCAGTGATGCAGCTAAACTAAGTTTAGCTGCATTATACTCTTATTGTCATTGATAGATTATTAGCCATTTATTATATCTGTGTTAGTACTCAGTGCACAATAGAAAGATCTTGTTGTAAAGCTAATGCATGGGATGCAGTTTGTCTAGTGGCCTATTCCTGCCAACAGTGGAGTTTTCTTTTAAGTTTAATGGGAACTACCTGTCACAGCTGTCACAGGTATGAAAACTCTCTAATACACGTTAGAAACATAGAGTTGGTAGTTAGTGGCCAAGAGAATACGTAAAAATGTGTGCTTTGCCTTTAATTTCTTCCTGGTAGAAGATGTAAGTTTCTTGGAGGTTCCTGTTCAACACCAAATATGTTTTCTCTGTTCAGAGAAGCTTGTGTTTGGGTCCTGGATGCTACATTGGTTTGAAAGGAATAGGAGGGCCACCCATTCTATTCTAATGATCCAGAAATGGTGTTTACTTGTATTTAGAAGCTGTGCTTGTGGAAGGAACTCCCAGTGGGACTGGGGTGCTGTGAAGCAAGCTGGAAAAAATTGAAGACATTCTCTGCTGTGAATTCTGAAACCTTATAGGGCCAAAAATCACCTTTACCATTGCTGACATCCAGTTTACATTAAACACAACTGAGGGCTAACCAAGCAGTTGTAGATGTTTTCCGCCAGTGGGACGCTTGCCTAAAAGGAACATTGCTTGTTTGTTTCTGCAGAAACAACATTTTTTCCCTTTACAGTAAGCCATCTGGAGCAATAATCAGAATTGCCTTTTAATTATAATTAATACGATTCATTGCATGATTATCACCTACAAGACAAGATCTTAGAGACCACTGATACCAATCATATTATCCATATTTGAAAAAATACTTCCACACAGAGACAGCATGCATTTAGTTACATTCTAACCTGAGAAGTGGAATACAAGCATATGAAGATTTACCTGTTGACTGAATGTCACATTTCGTCTTCTGCTGCTCTCAGGATATGTTCCAGTAATTACATCTGGTATAGCTAATGACTGAGGCCTTTTCAGAATTCCTGAGGATCCAGGCTTTGATGCATCAAGGGACCCCGCTCTTAAGTGACTTCTTTCTGTTCCAGGAGACATCATGTTTTCCACAGAACCTCTAACTCCATTTTGAGAGCAATACAAGCTATCCGGTACTCGAGGAAGACTACTAGCTTGTCTCCCAGAGGGGGTTGAGTAATTCTCGTGCCCAGCTGTAAAGCAGTCTATAAGAACACTGTCAATATTTGTAGTTCCAAAAGAGGAGGCAAATTCATTAAGCCCAGTTAAAGAACTGTCCCTGCTCATCAAGCTGCCATACTTATACTTTGGTGTAAGTGGACTAAGAGGTGAGTTTGGACTGGTAAAACTTGCATACACATGATTTGAATTGTGGGTACTGGGGTTTTCAGTTTGATTCTCTTCAAAGAAAACAGGTGGAGAAGGGGGCAATGGTAGACTTGGGCTTTTCATTACTTTGGACTTCTTATTAAATAGCTGACTAGGCCTTTCTGGGATGCTAATTAAGGTTAGGATGGTGGTGATTGCCAGTGTTATTGAAGTGAAAATATAGATGACTCGCAGCTGTCCTCCCACTGATTTCCCAAAGCTTGTTTTGCTCCAGTTGATTCCTCCAACTACATAACCAAAACCACCTCCAAGGCCTGTAAAGTAAAAACATTACTGTGAATTTCACCTGTGTGTTTATATTGTCTGAGCCTATCTTTTTCATTGTGTTAAGATTTAGAAGAAGGAAGGAATTACCTATATATATATATGACTTTCTTCCGATAACTGATTTAATCCTGTTAGAGGAAACTATAACATATGGGGGGCAATTTACTACATCAGTCATATAAAAACTCCAGCACTGAGTGCTATGAGAGCGAGAGTAAAAGTATATATAGTGTAGTATTTATAGTATTTATAGTATTGCAAGTGAATAAAATAAAGGGAATGATGAACTCCCAATTGTAAAGTATAAGGATCACCAAGTCACTAACTTCCATGACCATTTAAATGAACAAGGCCAAAGGCCAAGTGCTTTTCTACAGGTCATGGAACTCTGAAGTTGCTTCTAATATCCTCATATTCTGCAATAGGTGGTAAATTGTTTGTATTCTAAAATAAAAGTTTCAGTGAGTCATGTGACACAAGTTTAATCACTAAGCTGATGATAACTAATGTCACTAAGCACCATTTATAATGATTTAATTTACAGGATATTCTGGGCTCTTGTGCATTATAATGTGATAACTTAATAAGTGATCTTCCCAACTGGTATTGGGAGATGTATTGCTTTTGCCCCCCTCTCTGGGGTCTAAGTAAATGACTGCTAAAATACAAATGGATACTAATAAGTAATAGTGTCTGTAGATAATTCATTGAATGCTGAATTGTGTCTACATTCTGCAGAAGTGAAGAGGAAAAAGGTCACAGCTAACTTTGAGTAGAAAAATTCAGCATTTTGGTGATTCAGCCCTGAATAAACATTTCATGAATGTGCTCACAAAATATTTTGAAAAGCACTAAAATCCGTAATGATATAAGAATTTGTGACATGTTCTCAGATTTCAGTTACATTCTCCCCTTTTACAGATGTGAGTGGTGAGGGCACTACTGCCTGGGGCAAACATTTTTCTGCTGTGATGCAAAGGGTCATACGAAGGAGAGAAAAAGGTTAATATTTTAGACTGGTTCAAATAAAATCATTTTTACAAATTCCGGACCTCGTTAAATGTATATGACAAAGGCCTACAAAGGCCTATCCACTTAAAGGAGAAGGAAAGGTTAAAACTAAGTAAGTCTTATCATAAAGGTAAACTTAAATATACCAGTAAACCCTCAAAGTAGTGCTGCTCTGAGTCCTCTGTCAAGAAACACAGCATAACTTTCATTTTGTTGTGTACACCTGTATTCATCTTCACCCTCCTTGCCCCGGGTGTGAGCATGCTCAGTTTGCTCCTCTTTCCCCACCCCCTCCCTTCTCTGCTGTAATCTGAGCCCAGAGCTATGAGTGAGCAGGGAGAGACTCAGGCAGGGAGTGATGTCACTCAAAGCTAATACTGCAGCTGCTATCCTAAACAAACGGAGAGCTTCTACAGCTTTTTACTCAGATATGGCAAAACATTCTACAGAATAAATATAGCATTCTAGCTTGCACTATTGCAGCTAATCTATTGGCAATAAACTGCCTTTCCTTCTCCTTTAAAACTGTATTTCAGTTTTCAGTTCTGTCCATACAGCCAGAATAAAATATTTTTGTAGTAACTGAGAAGGTCTGTCTTGATATAAGAAGCAACCATATAGCAGGTATTACATGAAAGGGGGGGGGGGTATATCGCAAACTTTCATTTAGAGCTGAGCTGTCATTTTTCATAACATGTTTGCATCCAATCCTACTACTGAAACACTCTACTGTCATCTGTAAGCACACAGCATGATTGTAGCTAATATTGCAGCCAGATAGAATTTTTATAAAAAAGAGTGGACTGACAGCAAAGAACAAAATAGAATCATGATAACAATATACAGTCATACCTACTAACAGGGCATGTATATTGAGTCCCCGATCTTGATCCTCTGGGCTGCACACATCCATCATGTAGGCGTGACTGGGGTTATCAGCGGAATCTGCACTGAAGTCCATGAGAACTACACCGCAAATAGTCAAGATGAGTCCCCATTTATGGTCATTCACTGTATCTGCCGCGGACACTCCTATGTCTCTTCCATTGAGCAGAAGGGTAAGCCCAAGTAGGGCTCCTGATTAAATGAATATATTATAAATTATTTAATATTTATGATAAAAATGTTGTCAATGAACAAATACATACTAAAATATGGTTTAAATTAATATTTATATCTGTAACTGCATAGCCAGCGAAAATTTGTCTGGCGAAAATTCGGCAAAAAAAACGAGTCGCGTGTCGTCTTTGATGCGTCGAAAACGACGCGACGCGCGTCAAAAACAACACGACGTGTCAAAAACGTGACGTGACTCGTTTTGCAAATTTTTTCGCCAAAGCAAAACTGGGTAGATTCGCCCATCACTACAAGGAAAGTCTAAAATAGAATAAGGGTAGAAATGCTGTATTTTATATACTAAACATAAACATGAACTTACTGCACCATAAGCCTAATAAAACAAATGATTTATGCTTTCAAATTTGGCCACAGGGGGCTGTCATCTTGCAACTTTGTTATACATCTTTGCAAGACCAAGACTGTACACATGCTCAGTGTGGCCTGGGCTGCTTAGGGATCGTCATAAATTATCAAAACAGCACAACTCTGTGTATCTGTGAGCCGATACAGCACTGCATTGGGTCCTGTGTTGTCATGTAATCTAATGTGGATTTTATAGTTTTTGTATTGTTTAATACAAGCTTTCTCTCCAGACTCTCCAGAACCAGTGGCTGCAGCAAAATAATCCTCCAAATAGAATCCCAGTTTATCTGTTTAAACCTGGCTCCATGATCTTTGTCCCTGCAGCTGGAGTTGGAAACGGTACAGGGAATGAAAAGGCAAAAATAAAATCCAATATAAATCTCTACACAGGTGCTGACTGTTGGAGTTCTGTATGGCTGAGAAGTAAGGTGGGGGCTCCCCCTGCTGTTCATAAGTATGATTGTTTCCCTGCACAGCAGTTAGGGACTGTCTGACAATTCCTATCCACAGAAGTAAATGAAGAGGAATTTCACTGCATTAATTTTTCTTATAAAATGACACAGGTTTTTTAATTGAAGTATATTAGAGATAGGTTTCTTTTTCATTAAAGAAAGTAATAACGTTGTATTGTATTTTGTATGTATTGATTGTATTTTTTTGCCTTTAGCCAAGGAAGCAAAATAAAGACAAAAGAGATCCTCTATTTGGACATGAGCCCACCCTAAAACAAATGTGGCAAGAGCTTCAAATGGTTAAAAAAATGTATAAATCATTGCTTAAACTGTAGGCCTTGTAGAATAAATTGTTTGTATTTTATTAAATTGGTTCCTATGCACAGAAATAAATATTGTGTAACATTTTACGTATAGAAGTTGCATTTATTTATAATCTTTAAATAGCAACACTGATAACTGTTTTCACAAGTGAACATAATCACACTAAAGTTAAGTTGAAGCAGTTTTATCATTGTGGTTGCCTGTAAAGGTATGTGAGATCAATTATTCTGAAACCCATCCCTAATACCTGACTGATTATCTTTTCTCTGTAATTACATATCTCCTTTGTAAACACAAGCACACAAAAACATGCAAACCTGCAAAAATCCGCAAAGGCAGTTGAACCTATATAATTTGTTTTTGTTTGCACCAATGTACTGGTTAAACCTGCTTTTCTAGGGATCATTTTACACTGCAAAAGTGCAATTCAAATAGCAACTACTCAACAATAAGGTTTGACCGTGACGTCAAATATGTGATTGGCTGCTTTGGGTAATTGCATTGGTGCAGGCTGGTAAATTGTCCCTAGTAGTGCACAAGGAGCAAAGTACAAGGTGCAAAAACAGAAGGGTGTCCTGGAATAAACACCTGCCGTGAGGAGAGGTTAGTTCCTGGGTTCCTTTAGTCGTAATCACACACTAATGCTGTTTATGATGTGACACACAAACGTGTATTGGAAACTATGCTATTCACTAACGATGACCAAGAGAAAACTTGGCTTTGACTTGTGCTCAATTTACCAATATATATCTTAATTTGTTTCTTCTTTAGTGAAAACCACTGTGTTTCGAGTAAAATTTTGGTGATTTATGTGCATTTTTTTGCCCAGCATAACTAAGCCCTTTTATCTTATACTTAAGGTTAATTAGGCAGTGTTGGACCCAACTGGAAGGGAGCAAAACCATCCAGGATCCCAGCCCAAACTTGTGCCTGCATACTTTTGTGGTTATGAGAGGACTTGAGTAAAATGCATGTCACCATCATCTGTGAAAATTGCTAGCACTACCTGGGCCAGGGACCAGACTCCCTCTTTCTATCATCCAGGGCCTGGACTAGGGGAAGAGAGACAGAGAAGGCGTGTGCCTAGTAACCTAAAGGTGAAGAACTCTATAATATAGATAGACCCTGTAATCTGAAAATGCTCAGCATATAAGTATTCCGTCTTTTAGGTATTTATCTGTCCTTTGTTGAAATAAAGTCCATAGTATACCTACCTATGGCAAGGACTAGAATAAATGGCCTCCTTCTTCCAAACCTTGACGTGCAAGTGTCGCTCCATGCTCCTAATAATGGCTGAAGCATAAAACCTTTAAGCATAAAAGAAATGCAATGTTACTACATTCTATCTACTACATTGAGGGCTTCAGATCTTTAATACAATGTATATGTAGGTGTAAATTATCATTTAAAAAAAAAATTTAGTCAAATATTAACCTCCGTGTACTTCACAAGAATTGAAGAAATTGTAGTAATAACAATAATTTGAAATATACATTTCTTGCTGGACCTAATAATGTTAATACGAGGGTTTAGTAAAATGTAACTGGAGGATCTCAAGAGAACCATAGCATGGTATCTCAGATTGGCTCATAGAATGTACTAAGAGCACATCATGGATGTTTTTTCCAGCAAACACTTCCATGTTCTAGATGCAAGGCTAGTAAGACTCATACCATTTAAGAAAAATAGAGAAAATACAATACTCCAATACTGACCTATGTCTGCAGGCAAGGACATCAAAAGCAATAATGTGTCACTGCATGAAAATAACAGATTCTGGGCATAAAATACACTTGAGCATTTCTTGGCTACAATCGATCTTGTTCTCTGTGGTGGATGCAATTGGTGTTGTTGGGTGATTTTTCCACTATTTTGCTTTTGACATGTAGCATTAGCCCTAAAGAGCCAGTAACACCAAAATTGACAGTGTTTTAAAGTAATGCAAATATAAATGTACTATTGCAAGCTGCTGTGTAGCCATGGTGCATCCATTCAAAGCTGAAAAAGGAGAAAAGGCTCAAGATACACAGCCGATAAAATAAGCTCTGTAGTATACAATGGGATTCTTCAGTGCCTTATCTACGCATGCTGTGCAAAAATGGCTGCCCCCATGGATACACAGTAATTTGTTTATATATAACTATAGTAGATTTCATGAAGCAAATACACCAGTTTTATCAGTGCTGACCAACAGTATATTATACTGTAATTCCTTTTCTTTAAGGTGAGATTTGGGGTGAATGTGTAGTTGATATAGCTTGAAGGTAGGGATGCACCGAATCGGTTTGGGGTTCAGCCAGGATTCGGCCTTTTTCAGCAGGATTCGGATTAGGTTGAATCTTTCTGCCTGACCGAACCGAATCTGAATTTGCATATGCAAATTAGGGCCAGGGAGGGAAATCATGTGACTTTTTGGCACAAAACAAGGAAGTAAAAAATGTTTTTCCTTCCCACCCATAATTTGCATATGCTAATTAGACTTCGGATTCGGTTTGGTATTCAGCTGAATCTTTCGGGAAGGATTCGGGGGTTCAGCCGAATCCAAAATAGTGGATTCGGTTCATCCTACTTGAAGGTCAGTTATGGTGAGGTTTGGAGTAAAAAAGTATTTATAAGTAGTTGTCCTAAATTTTTTTGGAATTATATCTGGACAACTGATTTACTGATACACCTATTTTTTCATGACCTTGAGCTAAGGTGGGTGCTGACATCACCTCTCTAAAACAACATGCTTCTGTTGGAAGTGCATACACAAAAGAGAAACATTCATGCCTATTCATGCAGTGACTCATCAGAAATACTCACAAAGCATTTGTTTGTATGTGGCAACATTAGAAAATACAGTTTGGAGTGAAATCTTACATTACAATAGTAATAATCTTAAAGAAACATTACCCAGTATTGGACTAATAAACCACACCATGCTATACAACTCATCAGGGAGGCCCATTTGTAGTAGCACCGGTGTCACATATGCAGTTTCCATTGCATAGCAAAACTCAATTCCAAACAATATGCAACCATTGAATAAAAGTTCCAGAAAAGACCTTCGAGGATGAAGATCAACAAAATCAATGAGATCAAGAGGACATGGAGTATTGGGAGGAAGGGGTGGTGAAGGCCGGATTAGTTTTCTTCTCTTTGGATGCCTTTTGAAATTGTTGGCTCTGTGACTGATATGACCTGTCACAGAAGTGCTGTAGGAACACACCTGGGACCTCCTATATTCTTGGGTTGCCAAATTAGGGAGCAGGGTGTCAGCTGCTGGAGACGTTGCGAATGAAGACATGATGCTAATTTTACTTCTGCAGAGAAAAATAAGTAGATTGTAAATTTCCTTTCTTTGATATCAGCCCAAATCATACAAATCGTGTATAAAATAATGACTGATCACATATCAAAGCACATTCTGCACCCGTTTTTTGTACTTTGCACCCTGCCTTGAACACAGTGAACAACCCCTAATTGGTTTTTACTTTGGAGTGCAGAAAATATTGCAGAATTGCAAAGAACAAATAAATCAGGTTCTGTCTGTGGTTCGATTCATTGATGGATATTACAAAATAATCACTTGCGCATGTATTAAAAATTCGACTATGTTCATCAGCAAAACTGCAATAGTTTGTAATACAGATACATTGTAATACAGATACATTACATTATCTGGAAACCCATTTTCCAGAAAGCTCCAAATTACAGAAAGGCCATCTCCCATAGACTCTATTTTATCCATTGTTTTTAAAAATAATTTCCTAGCATTTCATCTGTTAGAATCCCAAACTCACAGGTAACAACTAGCTCTCTCAAAGCTGCTACAATATGTTCTGTGGATTCACCATTACACTGTCCACGTTGGCGGAATTTATATCTTTCAGCAACCACATTTACTTTTGGCACAAAAAAGTTCTTTATAGCAGTAAGAGCAGTTTCATAAGTATCATCAGGTAATGGTAATGTATAGAATATACTCTGTCCCTCTGCTCCCAGGCAGTGAATAAGTAAAGCACACTTTCAAGCTGCAGAAATCTCCCCTTGGTCAGCAGCAATAATGTAATTATCAAACATACGGATCCAAGCAGTAAAAGGTATTGTAGGCTCACCAGGGTTTGGTAGAAAAGGTGCAGGCTGCTGCAGAGGTAGAAAAGACATCCTTGTCGCCATTTGTTGTGTTTGGTAGCCGAGGATGAGGAGAGTATAACAATGCTTTATTAGCAGGTCATGCAACCATTACATAACAGCATTCACTTTCAAGTTGTACAGAAAGTCCTATGTATGCACAGTGCCACCTGCAGGCCATTTGTATAAACACCACACTTTTTCACTATAATAATAAAACAGTACCTTGTACTTGATTCAAATTAAGATATAATTAATCCTTATTGGAAGCAAAACCAGCCTATTGGGTTTATTTAATGTTTACATGATTTTCTAGTAGATGTAAGGTGTGAAGATACAAATTGTAGAAAAATCCATTATCGCGTGGAGTGAACGCGCAAGTCAAGTAGCAGGTGTGTCCAGTCTAGGGGTACCCACTTTATCATTGCACTTTATGCAGCTACCTCTTCTGCCTACCCCTAATTCCAGCCCTGCACAATATGTTTACTAAAGGGGTGATTCACCTTAAATTAACTTTTAGTGTGTTATAGAGTGACCAGTTCTAAGCAACTTTTCAACTGGTCTTCCTTTATTTATTTTTTTATAGTTTTTTTTAACGATTAACCTTTGTCTTCCGACTCCTTTTAGCTTTCAAATGAGGGTCACTGACCCCATCTAAAAAAAACAAAGTCTCTGTAAGGCTACAAATGTATTGTTAATATATTCATATTTCTATTCAGGCCTTCTCCTATTCATATTCCAGTCTTTTATTCAAAGCCATGAATGGTTGCTATGGAAATTTGTACCCTAGCAATCAGATTGCTGAAATTACAAACTGGAGCGCAGCTGAATAAAAAGCTAAATGAATCAACACCGGTCCCCGAACCAAAAAAGCTTGGTGACCCCTGCTCTATAACAATCCCGTTTAACAGTTTTTATCATGCCAGTGGTTTCCCCATATTTGAGAAATAATAAACCAATGGGCTTGCCTGCTACTAAAAATGACCTACTTCTCCTGCCGGCAAAACTGTACAAAATATGGAATTGATACATGTATTAGCAATTAATGCCTTCTTGAATCAACCCTTTATTTATGGTGTTGTTCTAACAAATAAATAAAACCTTTAAAAAAATTGACTTAGAGTTTGAACACATAATTTTTACAGTTTGCTGTCCCTTATTTATAGTATTTAGTTATTGTACTTGGAGATTATTAACCACTTTAAGAAGAGGGGTCATAAAAGGAATATTTTGGAATTATACATTTCTTGGCATTATTATATTGGGAAACAGTAATGGATTATACCATGCTGGAACTAGGGATGCACCGAATCCGCTATTTTGGATTCGGCCGAACCCCCGAATCCTTCCCGAAAATTTGGCAGAATCCGAACCTTAATTTGCATATGCAAATTATGGGTGGAAAACATTTTTTACGTCCTTGTTTTGTGCCAAAAAGTCACAAGATTTCCCTCACTGGCCCTAATTTGCATATGTAAATTAGGATTTGGTTTGGCCAGGCAGAAGGATTTGGCCGAATCCTGCTGAAAAAGGCCGAATCCCGAACCGAATCCTGGATTCGGTGCATCCCTAGCTGGAACACAATATTATTCCTTAATAATATAGTGCTAAAACAGGGACCGACTATTTAATCTTCTGCCCTATATATTTAGATTTTAAAATTGCAGCTTTCATTCCTCGTATTTATTTGTGTGCCAACTTGATCACAGTTGCCAAAAGTGTACGTGCAAAGCATGAGATCAGACCACTGCTATAATGCTGCTGGGGTGAACTGAGGAGATGTGATTTCAGATCGATAGACATAAGTCAGACCATTTTATTCTCCTCCCAGGAATTTGCCAACTGAAAATCTTAAGGTTGGAGCCATCATCATTATTTATTTATGTAGTGCCAGGAAGTCATGCAGTACTTTTAATTTATAAAGATCATTTAACAAACAAGGGTCACAGAATAAAAATGGGATCAGAGGGCCCAGCTCACAAGAGCAAAGGATCCAAAGCATAACGAACATCTGAAACAATAATGCAAACAGTTGGTGTTTCTTTATGACCAGTTGATTTCTGATCAGTCATGATGCATTAAAGGAGAACTAAACCTGTAAGGAAACCCCCTCCCCTGTGTAGACCACCCTCCCTCCTTCCCCAGCCCCTCCTGCAGATTCTTGACACGGGAGTTCAAGCCATCTACTTTCTTCGGTCTTCTTCATAAGTAGACTGGCGTTTTCGGCTCATGCGCAGTTGGAGGAGATTTCCGGACACAAACCACTGAGCATGCACCGAAAATCTCTGAACAAAAATGGACTTTCGGCACATGCACAGTGGTTTGGGTCCGGAAATCTCCTCCAACTGCTCATGCACCAAGACTTACAAAGAAGACCGAAGAAAGAAGATGACTGCTTTCTTTTCTTTCTTTCTTTTCAATTTCTTTTTATTGAATTTTATGATAATACATCAAGACAATACAGTACAATAAATTCATATTGGCTGATATAATCTTAATATTTAAATGAAAAACAACAGAAAAATTAAATAAATAAAAATAAAATCAACCATAACTTCCATGTGGCCTGAAGATAAATATTTTACTAAAAGATAGTAAATAATATGAATGTAGCTATTTCTTTTCCCATGAAATCAAAGATAAATTGTTTTTTCTTTGCTTCTATTGTTTCTAAATAGATATACCATTTAATATCCAATTGTTTCCTTAACTTAGGTTCTCCAATTTTATATCTAACTGCGTCATGTAAACAGAGATGATACAAATAATTATCGACCTCTTCTAAAACTGGAAGATTGTCTTTGATCCAATGAATAAAAATTGATTTCCGGGAAGCTGCAGTAACCAAGGAGCAAAAGAAAAAAACTTCATCAGATATACCAGTAAATGGGTCTTCAACTGATTCTTTTAGATAATCTTTGAGATCAAGCAGTGCAAATTGTGGGTTCAAAGTAATTTTTAGGTTAGTTACCTTCCTTAGAAAATTCTGAACATCAGTCCAAAATTTCACTATCAAAGGACACGACCAAGTGTGATGAAAAATGTCAATTTCATTACTTTTACATTTAGGACAATAAGATTCTTTCTTTATGCTTATAGATTCATGAAACAATGTATTATAACCCAAATGTAACCATCTAAATTGTTGGTCTCTCCAAGATTCTGGATAAATGTTTTTTTTTATAATTTTGAAATATTCTTAAGAGATCTTTGGAAGTAATTTGTAGAAGATGACTGCTGTGAACTCCTGTGGCCTAAATCTGCTGGAGGGGTAAGTAAAACATTTTTGGGGTTTGAGCAGCTAAGCTTAGGGGTTGTCACAAATCATCAAGCAGAAAATGAAATTTGCTTTTCATATAAGCTGATACAGGGCTGATATATATTAATAATATAAATAATTTACGAATATGCCTCGATTTGTGACATTTCTATTCTATGTACTGTATATTGTGAGTGGGTCCCTACGCTCAGTAAGTGACAGCAGCACAGAGCATGTGAATCAGCGAATCAGCAGAAAAGAAGATGGGGAGCTACTGGGGACATTTTTGGATTCATATGGGGCAAATTCACTAAAGTGCAACTTCGCCAGCGTCCGCTTGGCTCACATTGTAACACTTGACTAGGCATAGATTCGCCAGGAGTCAGGACAACGCTAAAAATGTGAAGTTGCGTCCTTGGCGCTGAACACTGGTGAAGTTGCGCTAGCGTTATTTTGGCAAGCAAAGCGAAGATTCTCTAGCATTGCCTTATTTGCATACGGCGTGAAGTTCAGTGGACGTTTATGTTGCAGCAAATACATTACATTACACAAGCCCGGGAAACCTTAATAAAATAAAATAGAGTTGTTATATTGCCTGTCACATGTGCCCACTGTAAAGTTTATGTTCCATATGTTGGGAAATGTAGGGGGGAAGCTAGGTACCACAAAACATTTTACAATCTTTTACAGCCTATCACCCTGTAAAAATGAAAAGACACTAGCATTTTTGGGACTTAGAAAATTTTTTACCAATTTTTTGATGAACTCCTATCTACTTTATTGCACTTCGCCTGGTCTGAGGTGGCAAAGGCAAGTCTGGCGCAAGATTTAGCGTTCAGTAAAATTCGCAACTTAGTGAATTAGCGTAGTAATGCTCTTTCGCCAGAGTGAAAATTTGCCTGGAGTTACAATGCAAAGCAACACTATCATTAATCTCCTTCGCTAGCGAAGGGGAGCCTGCAGTCGTTACTAAATCGGAGAAGTAACTAAATCACATCACGCTGGAAAATTTGCTAGTTTTTCCCAAAACTATTATACAATAAAAAATGCAAATTTCAAGTTTACATTATAGGGGACAAATTCACTAAAGAGTACAAATTGGCCAGCGACGGCTTTGCAGCCATCGCAACACTTCTCGCGCAGGAAACGCTAATAAAAGTGTGAAGTTGTGTCCAGGGTGCCGAAAGCTTGCAAATTTTCTCTAGCGCTACTTTGGCAGAGCGAGCAAATCAAAGCGAAGCTACGCTAGTGTTCAATTCTGCCTAGCGCAAGTTTGCTGGAGTTCTTGCGCTCAGGCTAATTTGCATACAGTGGGCAATTTAAAGTAGAATGGAGGTATTTATGTTACATGGTGCATCTAATACATTACATATACACTGATACTGTAACTAGACATGACAAGGGAACCTTAATAAAGTCAATAGAGTTTTTTTGATGACCTACACATAAGCCTATTGTTAAATAATGTTCCATATGGGGGAAACTGGGTGACCGAAATCTTTTTTTATGCCTTTTGCAGCCTAACACCCTGAAAAACTGAAAAGATGCCAGTGTTATTTGTAGTTAGAAGATATTCCACTAAAAAATGATGATGTAAGTAACTGAAGACTGAGGATGTTGTATGCACGCCAATGCACTTTGCGCAGCTCCCCAGTGCTCCTGTGCTTTTTGTGTGCTCACAGGGTTTGTGTGGGTGGTATCCGGCACTGTCGGCATTTACTTTGCTTAAAGTTAATCACCATGAGCTGAGTTCCTTCCTCCGGGTGCATCTACTCCCAAATCTCGCCGTGAGGGGACAGAATGGC
Source organism: Xenopus borealis (assembly GCA_024363595.1). Taxonomy (NCBI): domain Eukaryota; kingdom Metazoa; phylum Chordata; class Amphibia; order Anura; family Pipidae; genus Xenopus; species Xenopus borealis. Next base: position 99,200,178 of record CM044443.1, read on the forward strand.
GCCTGGAAATGGAGGGGACAAACCGGAAGGAGAGGGGACAGCAGAGGGGGACAGAACTGTCTGGCCTAGGAGCGGCAGTTTGTAAATACGGGTCTGATAAAAGTGGCAGACTGAAAGTTACTTAACGTTTTTGAGAATTTAATGAATTATATCTTTTCCAATCCTATTTTCCTAAACTAATGGGTTGCCGTATGGCACAAACACAGACTTTGGAAAGTGTCCCTTTAATGCTAATCGGATGATGCTCTCTACTTCCTCCCACGCTGAGAAGCACAATATCAGACAGCAGTTTACCCACATTTTACAAACCAATGTGATTTTACAGTTTAATGGAGATGGCAGATGGCAAGGACAAATTAGCAGCAGAAGCTAAAGACAACTCCCCTGGACATAGGCAGACACATCAGACCTCTTGCCTGACAGCTCCCTGAGGCCACGTTGCACAGAGGTGGTTTTTTATGCATTGTTTTGATTTCCCCCAGATAAAACATGTATTGCGTTCATTTAATTGCACAGCACAAATGCCCCATACACAAAATTGCTCCTTCTTTTATCACTTCCATTTAGCTACAAATGAAATGATAAAATTATAAAATAATAAAAAGATAAACGTTGCTAGAGCTAAATGCAGTCTGAGGCCCTCTATGTTTTCTACCCCCAATGCAGATTAATGTGCTCACATAATAACTCAATTAGATTTGACTTGTGGTTTTTGGAGACATTTATGTTACAAACAGGATACATGACAGTAGCAGGGAATTAAACTGCTCGGGAATGATCCAGATAAGAGAGATGGGCCATTTATCCATTGAGAGCATAAGAATGACATTGTCATTTAATGCGGGGGGTGAAATAACCGAGTATAGAGAATGGGATGACTGTGAGTCAGCGTCAGTTATATCCAGGTTGGGCTAGGCCCATCTTTGCAAGTGGTAAATAATATATATACTATATATAATACTATATATATACTGCAGCAAATAAAAAACCGACAGTGAAGCCACAATTAAGTGAAATGACAGATGTGTAACGTAAGGCCCTGAAGCTCTCAGGGAGTTGTAGTCTATAACAGCTTAAGTTGCAGTTCTGACATCCCTGCAGAAGATGAAATGTAACCCCAAATAACAAGCGCAACGCAGGAGGGATGGTGGATTCTTGTGTTTACGAGGGGACATTAAATATCTAGCAGGCACCATAGGAAAGGTGTAGTATTATTGTTTATTCTTCGCCCAATGAGGCTCTTCACCTTATATTGCAGTACTACAGACAGAATATATACAGAAGGAGAATATATACACATTCACATTAGCAGCTAGGCTTTAAAATGCGTGTTTTGTCAGACAAAGGCTGACTATTGAATGAAACCCCATCCCGGCAGATTGCAGAGTAGTAGTTACAAGAGAAAGCACATGCACAGTGTCAGCTGAGAAGCAGTGCCTGCAGTGCTGGACTGAGAATCAAAATAGGCCGTGGCATTTCAGGTACACAGAGGCCCAATCATCCCTCTTAGAGGCCCAAACTGCCTCCACCAGCCCACTAAATTGTGACTTTCTATGGCAACTTATAGCAGCCCATCTGGCATTTGCCCTAACCTACAGATTGCCAGTCCGGGCCTGAGTGCCTGTAACATTCTCATGAATACAGCTTTCCATGATGCCACCATACCTCTCTGCAATCACCTCCAGATCCGGCTGGCTTTTCATTTCTGTGCCGCTGGGCACATGAATTTGTTACAGTCATGTATTTAGAACAAAAGGACGCCACCCGCATTACATAGCTCTATGCCCCAGACTATTCATAGACAAATCATACCGGCAGCACTTTGGCAGTGGAGTGCAGAAGGCTGCAGTTTACAATGTGCTTTCTTACCTGAGACCAGAGATGAAACATCATAATTCGTCCTGCTTTTTACTGCATGGATGATGCTGTACAGGGAATCCCAAGATGATACTGCTGTATCCTCCCTTCACTTCATGCAAGATTCTCCACCCCCTCCCCCAGTGAAAAGGTGGGGGGAGGTGTATGTGCTGACATCACTGCACTCTCTTTCTCCCCACTCTCACGTTTGTCTGATCAGCTTATCTTCGCTTTTCGGACACTGGTTCTGGAAGATAGACCATGAGCAGGGAGGAAAGTAAAAACCCATGGACAAGTGTTAAAAAGGTTTGCCACTCTGCTGTGACTCTTCTTAAATGCCGTATATTATCATTATCACATGTTACACTACACCAAACTGGACCTATGGGTGCTTCTGCCTCAGGCAGGGATGACATTTGATTGGTTTATGTGCAAGTCCAGCCTTTGGATCACACAATGCCCCCATGCCAGTATCCATTTTCACATGCTACATCAACACATGGCTCATTTGCAAATGCAAAGTGAATTTATCAGGGTTAACCTGGCTGGAATGCAGTCCCTTTGAGGGATTCTCTCAATTCCTTCTGTCTAATTGGCATAGAAAATATATCTCACATATTAAGGATGGGAGCATTCTAGACAAACTTCTAAAACAAGAAGCAAAATGGATATTTTTCTTAGAAACTACTTGGAATGAACATGGATTACAGTGTCTCCTGTTTCATTTAAATACTTGTACTCATTGTCATCCCTGCATGTAAAATTAAATCTAAATTCACAATTGTTTAACTGTTAAAAGAAAATTTTTGCAAAAAATATTACTTTTTACCAATTTGTACTTGAAATTTTATATTAGGGTTAGGGATCCACCGAATCCAGGATTCGGTTCGGTATTCAGCCAGGATTCGGCCATTTCCGCAGTATTCATGCGCGGCACACTTCATGCGCGGCACACTTTTACCCTTCCCCTCGCTAATTTGCATATGCAAATTAGGTTTTGGATTCGGTTCAGTATTCGCCCGAATCTTTCACAATGGATTCGGGGGTTCGGCTGAATCCAAAATAGTGGATTTGGTGCTTCCCTATTTTATATATAAGATGCAATATTTGATTTCTAATTTGTGATGGTGCTTTGGACTGGTCTTTCCAAACATGTTTCCGATTGGTCCCTTTCCAACCACTGATTCTTTGGATTGTCTATCTGGAACATGGTTCTGATTGGGCCTTTTTTGTTTAAATATGACTGCATGTCTAATGTTTGTCAGCCTATGACTAAGTGCCCGTATGGCACGAAACGCGTGTTTTTTGCTAAATAAATACATTTTAACCGTATCAACTTAAGGAGTGTGGTCCAGTTTGTGCTAGCCAATCATAACCCTTTGAGGGAGAGTTGCTTCTGATGCAATTGTGCCCAGTTAAAACGCATACACATAGTGGCATGTGAATAGTTTTGCATAATTTCTGACACTGGCCAGTAAGATGTTATCAGTCCTGAGGTGCAAGTCTGCAGTGCCTATTGCTGCAACTTGAGGTGGGAACCTAGGAATTACCTCCAGCTTGAAGGTGGTGGTAG
>CM044443.1:99209205-99226677 GCA_024363595.1 Xenopus borealis
CCAAATTTGTTCCAGGTATGCTCATTTGGATCCTGGGTCATTGGTTTGTGTATGATGCCAGTAGGAGGGCAGCAGCATGCCTTTGGGGTAGGCAGTCAAGTTTGATAGGCAGAAGGCAAACATTAGATTGCTAGTAGTGATGTGCAAATTTATTCACCTGAGGCAAATTTGTGGCAAATAAATTCGAAAAAAAACCTGGCTGAAAAGTCACCGACGTCTCGTTTTCGATGCAGGCGTCTGTTTTTGGATGGACGCCGCACGTTCAAAATGAGACGTGGCAGCATTTCGCAAAATTTTCACCGTTTCTAGTAGAAATTTGCGAAATTTGCTGAATCACCCATCACTAATTGCTAGATTTCAGGGGTACGGTTTATATACAAATTCATGAAACAAGATCAGTTGGACAGAGCCTTGATATTTGGATCTTGCATCTGGGTGGGAAGAATTTGGACATGGCATTTCAGCAGACACACACACACACACACAACATACACACACACATACTGTGAGTACTGATCATATATGATCATATATATGCAATTTATTGTTTAATACTTGGAATTATAATTTCTAGTTTAGTTCTTTTGATTGCTCACTATTTGTTTTGTATCATGAAAGTGTCGACCAGGCATTGTCAGCACAGATTTCACTGCTTAATTATTTTCATATTTTATTGATTTATTCCTAACAAAATGTGAAAAATTGCCATTGAATACAGTATAATGACCGCAATGCACCTTTAAGCTAAATGTATTGGTAGAATGTTTTGTCCAGAGGATTAGATGTTGCTATGTTTGGCTACCTGCATTTGGGTGTAGTTTTATCCCAGATAAAGTTTGACCCAAGAGACAAACAGATTGAGAAATTTCACTGTGTGTAGCAAAAAATGACTGTGCTAATTGTAAGAAAATTGTTTTTGTTATAGATATACCCTCCTCATTTTTATTTTTCTAGAGTTATATATCCTTTGCTGCATTAATGTACTGAATCTGATCAGCCTCATGTCCTGGCTATTCTATGCTTCAGCCTCACGGTTTTTCCATGTCACTGCAAATTTTAGAAAATTGTGCAAACATTATATAACCCCAATCGGCTGTTTCACTTCCAATAAGGATTCATTATATCTTAGTTTGGATCAAGTTCAAGGGACTGTGTTATTCTTACAGAGCTAAAGGTAATACTTTTTCAAAATTAGGATTATTTGGATCAAATGGAGTTCGAGAGATGGCCTTTTTATAATTTGGAGCCTTCTGGATAACAGATCCCATACCTATTTTCCAAATATATATATAACATTCATGTGTTAAGCTCTCCATAGATGCAACAATCTTTCCCTGCCGAACGACCGATCTTAGGGAAGTCTGACCAATCTCTCAAATTATCGTGTGGTTAGTGGGATTCCAACGATCGTACATTTTACGATTTTTCGTCCGACATCGATCTGATGATTGGCCAGGTTAGAAAATCTTTATCGGTCCCCATGCAATCTATCTATGTTTGCAGGGCCAAGCAGGCTGCGATCCTTCAGTTTTGCTGGCAATATCGCCTGAAATGGTCTTTTTAGTTGATGGACACATCAGGCATTTAAACGATCGTTTTGAGACAATCTTGGTCTCACGATAACAATTGGATCTTTCAAAAATCTTTACGTCTATGACCATTTTTACTTTACTGTTAGGGTTAATTGTTACATATAAAAAATGCTCTGTGTTTGTAATCCAGCAAACTCTATGCAGTATTCACATTTTAGAGTTTCTACATTCTATAGAGTTGAAATATCTGTAAAATGCAAATCTTTGCTTTATTTCTGTGCACTAAATTTTTACTGATTATTTGATGAACTCACGATAGAGCAACTTGTGTAATTTTTCCAGTAGGTGGCAGCAGCAACCCGCAGTAAACTGGACACCTCTTGCCTTGCATTGACCAGTACCTTCATTCTGCAGGAAAAAAGCACACCAAGAAGTGATCAAGCTATGCAAGTTGATATTGTGTAGATTAACTGACCTATTACTATAACATATCATAGCAATTTTAACGTATACTTTGATTGCTCATGTTTACAGATAATGGGATCCGATATCCGGAAACCCGTTATCCAGAAAGCGCCACATTACAGAATAGCTGTCTTCCATAGACTTCGTTATAATGACATAATCCAAATCTTTAAAAATGATTTACTTTTACTCTATAATAATAAAACAGTAGCTTGTACTTGATCCAAACTAAGATATAATTAATCATTATTGGATGCAAAACCAGCCTATTGGGTTCATTTAATATTTACATGATTTTCAAGTAGACATTGTGAAGATCCAAATTACAGAAATATCCCTTATCCGGAAAACCCCAGGTCCCGAGCATTCTGGATAACAGGTCCCATACTTGTACTAAAATAAAATTGTCATACACATGGCACTTTTCAGTAGCAAAAGGTTTATTACAATGATGTAGTTCCCATGGTTTGCAATGCAGACCTAACCCTGGTTAATCCTCATTCACCAGACAGTTGCACTAATTTAGCTTCCACTGAGGCCTTATGTCTGAGGACTATGTCCCTATGTCTTCCTTGAGGAATCTCCAAGACACTGAATGTAAGCACCCCTGTCTTTTTACTTACTAGTTTGGCCATACCTCCCAACATTTTGGGGGAGAAAAAGTTGGTGTGTGAAGTGCGGCAAAATATTTTGACCAAACCCCCTAATTACCATGTTCAATTTACAAAATTTCACAGGTTATGAAAGTTTGAACACATTTCTGTGTTTTTTTTTAGTCTTTTAAGCTTTGAGTCTAACTTCTTCCAAGAGATCTGTTATCTAAATTGTTACAATTACTTATCTCAAAATTGTTACAAAAGTATCTTATCTGCACCTGGTTGCTGTTCTAGGCTGTATGCCAAAAGCCAATTAGGTTAGAAACATTATACAGTATTTTCTATCAATGTCTGTTGGGAATAAGTGCAAAACCATTGCAATTATCCCTGTAAGAGATCAGGCACAGATCTTGGGTCTGTGTGTTCTGTAAGCTGTTACCTAGCAACCAGCTGTTCTGTGATCTCAGTGCAGCAGGAAGTGACATAGCAGCAGTGAGTGGCTGGCAGGAAGAGGAAGTCACAGATACTGACAGAAGAGAAAACCGGGCAGAGAGATCTACATGGTGTATAAAGAAAGAGACCAGAGAGCTGATGGTGGGCCCAGAGAGCTGAGAGGCTCCACCAAAAGCATATATTTGAATCAGGCTGGCACGGGAAAGCCAGATACTGTGCCTGGAGGGACAGAGAGTGTGAAACAAATCCAAACTGGTGGAGAAACCAGCAGGAGAGTCCCATCTGAGCATCCAAAGGGGCTCATAGTCGCACTGTATGTCTGAATTTGCTGGACTTGCCTGAAGAGAACTCTGTAAAGCATCCGTAGATAGGGTTGCCACCCAACTGCGTTTCTGGGACTGTCACCGCCTGAAGCGGCAGCCCCAATGCCGCTCCCCCCCCCGCTCCATGCTTAAAAATCAGCATCGGATCGGGTCAAAGGGGGGCGGTATCGCGAGTGCATTGTAATTGCGCTCTCTGCACTAGCGGAGCCGAATTTCCAGGTAAAAATCTGGAAATTCGGCTCTTAAAGTTACAAGAGGTGGCTTTTTGCCGCCCCTTGTTACATGGCTGCCCCGTTCTCACCTTGCCTCATGGCAGGAGCAGTCCTGTTGCCACCTTTTCAAAATAATGTTACTGGCTGTGATGCAAAAGGGGCAGGGCCTATTGATTGTGCCAAGGGCTTTTCTTAAGGGTATTACAAATTACAGGCAACTACATTGACAGTAAATTTGTTCCCGGCCCCGCCTTGGCAGGTGCTTTACCAGCTAGGCACCCCTTTCCAAATAGGATTTGGAGAGAGTACCTTAAAGAAGCACTTAAAGATATAGAGACTGTTTTGTGGAAGGATATTAAAGGACTTTCCCCTTTTTAGTTAGGTAGATAGTTAGATAGTGAAGCCCCAACTCCCACCTGGTTAGGAGTACTATTTGTACTAGTTGACCATTTAATCCTATATAAACAGTTATTCAGTTTAACAAATACTGTGTGTGTTTTATTACTGTGTCCTAGTGTAGCAACCCATAGGTGCAATTCCCCTATCCAACTAGGTGGAGGCACTGCGCTAATAAGTACCAGGTACCCAGTCTCTCCCAACACAACTATGGAGTGGCTCAGCTTTGTCCCTTGCCATTAGGTAAGCACCATGTGTGGAGGTAACATCAAAAGAAGGGTGTCAAAAGGGTTACAGGTCATTAACAACCACAAGTGCAGTATGCAAAGTGCAGTTTTGGATGCAGTTATATTTTTCTTACCCACGATGTAGTGTTTTACTCATAATTCCTTCATAATTACAACTGCCAAGGAGAGATTTGCAATTGTGTCAGATATTTCAAATACTGTGCTTGCATTCTGACACAAATCAAAAACATTGTCAACACAAATAAAATTTTCTAGGTGGCAGAAGCTCCATTGTATTTTAGCACTAAGGGTAAGGACACACTAGGCGATTTGGGGGGATTCAGTAGCCTGGCGACTAATCACCTCGACTTTGCGGCGGCCAATCTCCTCAAACGCCTTCCCTCACTCTGAGTCTGGCTAAAATGAAAAATCGCCATCGCTAATCACACGCGATGATTAGGCAACTTCAGGCAATTTCGAAAAACAAATAATTGCATGTGATTAGCGCCGTTGTTTTTTCATTTTAGCCAGGCACAGAGGGGTAGATTCATCAAAGAGTGAAGTTAAGAGTGAAGTTCCACCACTAGAGGGAAATTCCACAGCTCTCAATTCTTTTCTATGGGATTTTTAAAGATGTATTCATCAAAGGGTGAACTTTCACTTCACCCATTGATGAATATGCCTTGCAAAATCCCATAGAAATGAATTGAGAGCGGTGGAATTTCCCTCTAGTGGCGGAACTTCACTCTTTGATGAATTTACCCCAGAGTGAGGGAAGGCCAGGCCCGGACTGGCAATCTGTGGGTTAGGGCAAATGCCAGATGGGCTGCTATATGGTGCCATAGAAAGTCAGTATTTAGTGGGCTGGTGGGGACTGTTTGGGCTGATTGGGCCTCTGTGTACCTGAAATGCCAGGGCCTATTTTGATTCTCTGTCCAGTCCTGGGGAAGGCCACGGGGAGATTGGTCGCCGCAAAGTCGAGGTGATTAGTCGCCAGATGATTCAATCCCCCCAAATGGCCTTACCCGAGCAGGCACACGTGCACAATTTGCAACAGGAGGCAACACAACTATGCAGAAGGAGCAGCTCCAAATTTTAATATGTGACTGCAACTTCCCTTCCACTTGTAACTGAGCCCTACACCTACCTACACCAGAAAGCTACAGACTTCATCTCACTGACTTCCTTTCTTTAAAAAGTGCCAAGGAAATGGAATTCTGATTACATCAGTGATGTTCTATTACCTGGATGATGTTGGTTGTGTTTGTATGTTATAATCCCCAGTCAACTGCAAATGTGTTCACACTAGAATACATACAACTGTTACTTGTAAGGGTGAAATTCATTAAAAGTACTTGTGCCTAAACAATCTCTTGCAGATAATAGCTCTAAGCATTTTTAGGCCTCTTCTGTTGAATCGTGCTTGGAACTGGTGAACCCTGGAGCTATCATCACCCTGAACTTGGTAGCAATTACATGGATTTCCTGAAGGGTTGCCACCTTTTCCTATATATTTATCTTTTTTTCCTATTAATAACATTGGGATCAACCATCAAAAATACCGGCCAAGCCGGTAAAATACTGGCCAGGTGGCAACCCTAATTCCATGTCAGGTTACATCAATAGGACATTTACCTCTCTCCTTAAGCAACTTGCCTCTACTGTACATGCACTTTTTAGGAGACAGAATAACAAGGGGTGAATTGAGGGAAATAATGGCTGCGGTCCTTTGTATGGATGAAATTGCTTAGGGACATATTATAAAGGCAACATTTGATCAGATGCAATAAGTCTATGCAACAAGTCTATGCAACTCTATAACAGGTCTTACAAATATTAAAAAATCTCATTGTATCATGTATATGTCAGGTTTATTCTAGAAAATTTAATACAGGTGTCACGAACGGCACCCTAAATCCAGAACCAGTGCTAGGCTCCTTGGTCTTGGCTCTTGCTTCGGCCTATAACAGCCACCTTTCACCTTGGGAGGAGCCATCGTCTAATTGGATTCCACCAGGTCTTACTAAGAGGGGAGCAAGGCAAAAGGTTCTGGACAAGCAAAGGGGCATGATCATCTCACCAAGGGTTCTAGAGGAATGCCACTAGGAAGATAGGCCAGAAAACATAGCGTGGAACAGGCAGGCTGGGCAAGCAAAAGTAGAATAGTCACTCAGGCCGGGATCAGAATTGTAGAACGTAGAGTAGTCAGTGGACAGGCAAATGGTCAGGATTAGAGAGTTCAGAAAAGTCAGCAGGCAAACAAGGGTCAGGATACAGAGTTCAGAATAGTCAGGCAAAACAAGGCTCAAAAACCAGGAGATCAATAGGATCCAAATAGAAAGCACCCAGGAACACTAAATAGAACCTAACAACAGGCTATGTACTGTATACTGAAATCCTTTTAAATAGTATTAAAATTTCACACCATTGACGTCATTGCGCTAACTCTGTGAAACCTATAGTGGTCCCCGCACACAGAGGAACAGGACGCATGCAGCGGGCGTCCCCGCCAGACAATAGACCACTAGGGAGAGCCATAGGACCACCAGGGCAAACTGTGTTTATTACAACAGGTATGGGACCTGTTATCCAAAATGCTCAGAACCTGAGGTTTTCTGGATAATGGATTTGTCTGTATTTTGGATCTTCATACTGTAAGATATGGGTGTCTAAAGGGCACAATATCATGTGTATTTCACCAGTATTAGGCTGGTGAAATTGTTAAGTCCAGGGAAAACTGTATTGCTGCAGCTAGTAAAGCTGTCTAATGTGTGAACCAGCTCATTAAAAGCTGGATTATGGACTATCCCTGGAGTGGATGGAAGAGAGCAGGGTGGGCTTCCAGTCCTTGCTCCATTATGTGTTTTGTAGCTGCCCAGGTAAAGGCAGTTGTGTAATTAGCTGATAGCTATAGTTAAAAGGAGGTGTGGAGCAACACCTCAGTGCTGCTGCTTCCCCCTATATAACTCCTAGAGTGGAGGAGGGCGAGGGACCACAGAAGGAGTACTAGTGAGCACCAAGGAACCAGAGAGTGATCCTCTGAGTTGGAGAGAGCTCCAAACATCAGGGAGAGGACCAGAGAATCCACTCCCAGGAGACAAGAGTGTCTCAAGTGTGCCCAGAGAGGATTGTGGGATTTGTGGTCTGCTGAAAGTCAGTGAGGGCTAAACTAAAACGTGAGTAAAGTGAACACCAGTGAGTGTGTTGAAATGGGACTGTTTATGTGAAGCTTATGTGATACCCCCATGTGAAATCAGTGGGCTGAACATTTATATTTGTTGTTTTCAAAAGAAAAGCCGGCAAAGCTGCAGTTTGAACTCTTCAAGGTGGTCAGTCTCCATTTCTGTGCTGAAATCTGTGCCAGAGCCTTGGGTTTCGCTGCTGGAAGCTCACAATACCTTAAGTCTACTAGAAAATCATTTAAACAATAGATAAACCCAAATGGCTGGTTTTGCCTCCAATAAGGTTTAAAGGTTTAATAATTATATCTTAGTTTGGATCATGTACAAGTCACTGTTTTTACAAAAGAAAAAGGAAATTGTTAAAAAATAAAACTGGATTATTTGGATAAAATGGGGTCTATGGGACCTGGCCTTCCTGTAATTCGGAGCTTTCTAATGGGTTTCCAGATATCTGCATTGAATTATTTAGAAAGATTTTAATTTATAATTCCCGCACACGCTTTATCTCTATGTCTTTTTATAGCAGTTTACAATTTTACAGGGCTTCATGATTGCTATTCTATCATATAAAAAAAACTTTTCCCATTAGTGTTCACCTGTGTCATCTGGGTAAATGCAAATTAATCTCAAATTCTTGTACAGCAGAGATACCTTGCCTAGGACAGTCCAAGGGATTGCGTAAAAGCTTTGTATTTAATCAGTCCATGGTAAAAATGGTATAGAGGTTATTTTAGATTGCAGTGAGTAAGGGCTCTTCCAGACGAAGAGATTGCAGGGAGATTTGTAGCCTGCGACAAACCTCCCTGCAATCTCTTCGTCTGGAAGAGCCCTAATGCAGTGGATTCAGGCCTTTGAATCCCAAGTTTGATGGACATGGATAAACTGGATGATTATTAGGCCAATTACTTATGTAATGTGCAAATTTGCATCTGGTATGTTAGTCTGCCAGAACCACTGTGGAGGCCAAATCTTAACATGATGGATTCAGATTGTTCCCAGCAGCTGGACAAGTCTCTCCATCTTCGACTTCCGATTCAATACTTGTCCACGTTGTCCATTTACAATAATCCCTTTCCTCTGCTTTCCACATTACATGTTATTTATTTATATTTTGGAAGTAAACAGCAAGCAATGCAATTTGGTAGGAACATTATCTCCACCAACAACAACAAAAGCTATTAAGATTTATATGTTCTTATTTGAGATATCTTTAAATATTACAACACATGACAGCCCCCACGTGCCATTTGTTTTTAAAATTAGACAAGGCATTGAATAAAAATGTTTGTACTTTTGGCAGCTAACAATATTATAGCTTATCTGAATACTACACAGGATAATGATAACATTTCTGCATTTCTAAAGTGCTAATTAGAGAGACACCTATTAGGCTACCTCTTCAAATTTACAGAAAAAAGTTCCCAAGCATTTCAGTTAAGAAATCCAGTACCAATATTTTATAAAAAATAATGTTAATGAAAGTTTTGTGTAATGTAAGGTATCACTAACTCCAAGGACCCGGTCACGGCTCACTCGTCTACCTATACATGGCTTATGGAGGAGCACTAAGCTACTCAGATGCCACCAGGACTTAATGGGAGAGAACCAAGGAGAGAGTTCTGAGCAGAACTAGGGAACCGAACGTACAGTGAAACCTCAATTCTGCATCCCCTGATTTTAAGAAAATTAAGATTCATCCAGGTCATGGTATATCTAATACAAGTAATTCTAAAACAACTGGACAAAACAACAATGTATAATGAGGGAAAACAAAATCAGGGGATATGTATTCTAATATAAGTAATTCTAAGACAACTGGACTTGCTGAGTAATCATTGAAGACGTTTCACTACTCATACGAGCAGCTTCTTCAGATACTAAATTATGCAGAGCTATAAATTCTGTGGAAGATGCTGCCACTTTGCAGAGAGATTTGGCTAAATTAGAGAACCTTGCAGCAAACTGGTAATTAAGGTTCAGTGCTGATAATTGCAAGGTTTTGCACTTTGGTGAAAAGAACAGAAATGTGAATTATACACTAAATGATAGTATATTGGAAATCCTTAATTATGATGGATTTGGAGATTTTTGTGAATAACCAACTTTGTAGTGTAGCTCTAGACAGTGTCATTGATATTGCTCTTGCATAAAAAGGACATTAAATTAAAGCATGAAAACATGATTTTGCCTCATTATTATAAAGACCTTGTCCTTAGAGGCAGATTTATTATGTGGCAGGCATCACTGTGTTAAAAATGACATAAAAGTGGCATAATTTATTTACCTGCTTTTTTTTTAGCAACTTTTTTTTACTTACAAATGTTTGAAGCAATGTAAAATAACAGCGTCAAATCTTGCTTTGGCATGGCGTAAACACAAACCTTGATAAATGTGTCATTTATTTTACACAGTTTTTTACACTGTTTTTCTGACATATTTAGTTTTACACAGCGTAATAAATAGGACCCAAGTCCTACAGGACTCCAGGCCGTAAAAAAACTTAAAGGGAAACTGTCATGGGAAAACATGTTTTTTTTTTTAAACGCATCAGTTAATAGTGCTGCTCCAGTAGACTTCTGCACTGAAATCCATTTCTCAAAAGAGCAAACAGATTTTTTTATACTCGGTTTTGAAATCTGACATGGGGCTAGCCATTTTGTCAATTTCCCAGCTGCCCCATGTCATGTGACTTCTGCCAGCACTTTAGGAGGGAACTGCTTTCTGGCAGGCTGTTGTTTTTTCTTCTCAATGTAACTGAATAGTACGCAGTGGGACATGGGTTTTACTATTGAGTTCTGTTCTTAGATCTACCAGTTAGCTGTTATCTTGTGTTAGGGAGCTGTTATCTGGTTACCTTCCCATTGTTCTGTTGTTAGGCTGCTGGGTGGGGGAAAGGGAGGGGGTGATATCACTCCAAAATATCACTGGGAAATTGACAAAATGTCTAGCCCCATGTCAGATTTCAAAATGAAATATAAAAAAATCTGTTTGATCTTTTGAGAAATGGATTTCAGTGCAGAATTCTTCTGAAGCAGCACTATTAACTGATGTGTTTTGAAAAAATTTTTTTTTCCCATGACAGGTTCCCTTTAATGAGTGCAAATTTTAGTTGTTTTGTTTTTTCTATAGAAAAGGTGCTTGTAAGGGGACATAATTACTCTCTCCGAAGAAATTATAGTCAAATAGTGGGGGATCTTTTTTTTCCCCCAAAAAAGCACCTAAATTGTTATCCTGACTAATATTGCCTAATTAATGTATACTTTTAGTTTTAAATCTGTATGGTAAAAAGGATAAAAAAAAAATACCCCGTTACTAGCAAACAAAGGCAAACAAAAGCCTAATTTAGTATTAATTCAGCCATATGTTTGTGCTTGCTATACCCTTACCAATGTGCTGACCCTACATGAGCTATGTGCTTTATCATATACAGTAGAACTCCCACTTTATGTTTTTCAGGGGACCAGAAAACAATGGTGTAAAATCCAGGAAAATGTAAAAGCAGGTAAATGTATTAGTCATAATATATAGGTGGGGCCACGAAACAACAATGTTAAATGAGGGAAAACTTAAAATCAATGGATATAGAATTGTGGTTTCATTGTACTCATTATCACGTGTTTTTTATCTATTCTAAAATTATATCTTGGTCCAGTGTATCAGTACATATAAATATAATTACTAGCACAGCTTTCTCAACTAATTGTAATAAATGTTTTAAAATCAAGCTGGTACTGTATATAAACAATAACGCCTTTATCAGATATTAAAGTGTTCATTCAGTACCTCCAGCCTATCTAATCTTTTAAGAATGTGCTCAACTCGGCAAACACCGCCTAGGGAATAGGAATTAATTCTAACAAACAGAAGCTGGCTCACCCAACATATTAGCTCATGTACTTGGTATTATTGAGCCAAAATGAGACGATGGGAACCCAGCCAGGCCTCACAGTGCTAAATAACTGTGCAGAATCAATCACAGGGAACATATCCAAAGTCCAATGCAAGGAAATGTGATCATTGTGATCAGCGCAACCTGAGACTTGTGAAGTACTGGAAAGTTAGATTTAATATCTTAAACATATTCATAAGTCATCAGCAACCATCAAACCGTTATCTAGGTGGAACTGGGAAAAAAAAGAGAATGCAATGTGCAGGGCAGAACGGAATCATTTCCTGTATCATATTTTTATTGATGCTATAAACAAGGAGAACTGTGTGCATTAGTTGAGCAGCTGGTGTATGTTACTGCCATATACATATCATGGCTTTGGTACTAAAGCTTGAAAATCCGATTTATTGATGATAATTTCATGGGGTGTGAAAACATCCTTTAAACACATTTTCACATTCACATCCTGTTTTCTTTATCAAGTTACACTTCCAGAGATGTCCTCTTTCCAGTGCTGATTCTCATATTGCTTTTGTAAGAGTATTGTGATCCACTGACATTGTTGTAGATGTAATTTGCGATTTATAATGGGGCATCGGCTTGGAATTAGATCTACTGGGTGTTGTCTTCATAGTGGGGTTTTTAATTAGATATAGCATAAATTGATGTCCAGACTATGGCTAATCTAACCCTGTTCTTTTCTGACATCAAATTACAATATGTTACGTTATTCCTCTATGCTCAGACAGATATGTGTGCACTACTAGGTAATCGTTAACTGTATTTATTTATACATATTTACTTTATTCATTTGCCGTAATACAACATGAAAACATCTGTAACTTTCTATTTGTTCTTTAAACATTGGTATAGGTTTATTTATTGAGGGATGAGCACATTCTTATCCGTGTTTTTGCAAGCAGAGGACATTTTCACAAATAAAAGAAAAAACCCACATCATTAATATGTCCAAACTATGGCTTTCCATAATAAACAATTGGATCAGAGCCCTTCCCGGCCCCCCACTGTCTATCTGATGAGTTGGCTGCTTTTCATTTTTTATTTGTGGTTTTTGAGTTATTTATCTCTTTATTCAGCAGCTCTCCAGTTTGCATTTTCAGCAATCTGGTTGCTAGGGTCTAAATTACTCTAGCAACCTTGCATTGATTTTAAAAACAGACTGGAATATGAATAGGAGAGGAAAAGAGAGTTTGAAAATTGTAGCCATAACAAAAAATTTGTAGCTTTACAGAGCATTTGTTTTTAGATGGGCCCCAATTGGAAAGGAGTAAAGAGTCAGAAGAATGATTCAAAAACTATAAAAAAACTAAATATAAAAAAAGCCTATTGAAAAGTTGCTTAGAATTAGCCTCCCCTAAGCATTCACTCTCTCTCTTTCACAGCAAATCGTTTGCAGTGGGTTTTTTTACATTCAAATCATGCACATCTGCCATCAGTAGGGTTTCCACCTTTTCTGGAAAAAAATACTGGCCTTCCTATATATTTAGCGTTTTTCCCTATAAATAACAATGGGATCAATCATCATTTTTACCAGCCAGGTGGCAACCCTAGCCGTCAGCTTTGCATCAACTTACTGTAACTTGATAATGAGGGCTTTAATAACGGCAAGGTGTTTATGGATGGTACCTGGATGTCTATCCTCAGTAAACCAGAGGCCTAATCCAGGGAAAATTGTCCACAAATAATCAATTTATTGATAAATAAATTACAAAATATGGGTCTAAAATGTGATTTGATATGGCGGTTATATTTTATGTACATTGATTAATGTATTGAAAAACAAGAGACACACCTTACTAATGCTTTATATACTTTAACTACAGTTCATCTGATAAAGGTTGTGCAATTCCAGAAAATGTTCATTGAGGGTATATAAATCTAATTAACTGTCAGTAACTAGGGATGGGCAAATCTCGCCAAAAACTTGCCATTGGTAAAAATTATACCCTCTGCACCCACGTATCCATCTTTACTTGTGGGTGGGGCTTCACCAAATGTTGTCCTTGGCTTGAGTGCTAAAGCTCCTTGGCCCAACTCTGATCATCAGAATTACAGTATTTAATCCTCACAAGTCATTGCACTAATGGTACCCAGAGATTTTCATTTTATTTCTTATTCAAAATAGTAATTGCTAATTAGAGAGTAACACATGATTTTCTGAGATGTTTTTTCAGTTATAAATATAAGAAACACAATGTAAAACCTTAATGATACCTAAGATAATTCTTCTGCATATTTCACATTGCTCAGCCTTCATTTCATTGAGTAGTGTTTAAAATGCACTGTCGGAGAGTTGTCATGCCCTTATCCTTATTTTGGCTACACATTTGGAAATAAACACTGACACTCTTTGTTGTGTGATCTGAATGATATGTTTTTCTCTTTAAAAACATCTAGCGTGATATAATTCCCTTTTCACAAGAGAACATTAACTGCCACTGACGGCAATAACTCTGGTGCCTTCTAAATTGTGGTCGTTGTTCTGAAGAAGTTTTCTTTTTCTCTGCATCCAGCATGATCCTAATTGGCCTCCACATTTCAGTAAAGTATTTTCTAACCACCTGGGAAACAACATTTTGTTCCTTAACTCTAATGCAGTCCAATCTTTAAAGAGACATCAGAAACTGTATTTTGCCCTGAGGTTTAATTTAGCTGTTGAAAAATTAAAGGGATACTGTCATGGGAAAACATGTTTTTTTTTTTCCAAAATGCATCAGTTAAAAGTACTACTCCAGCAGAATTCTGCACTGAAATCCAATTCTCAAAAGAGCAAACCAATTTTTATATTTAATTTTGAAATCTGACATTGGACTAGACATAGGGGCAGATTTATCAAGGGTCAGAGTGAAAATTCAAATTAAAAAATTTTGAATTTCAAAGTAATTTTTGGGTACTTCGACCATCAAATAGGCCAAAATTAGTTTTGAATTGAAAAAAATTCGATTTGAATTGAAAAATTCGACTATTTGAAAATCGAAGTACTGTCTCTTTAAAAAATTCAAATTAGACCCATCTCCACCTTAAACCTGCCGAATTACTGTTTTAGCCTATGGGGGACCTCCTATAAACTTTAAGGAGTGTTTTTTAAATTTTTGAAATCTAAATTTTTTTTGGAGAAAGTCGTTCGAATTGTTTGCATCAAACGATTCAATTGAACGATTTGAATGATGTATTCGATCGAAAAAACACTGGTCGAATTTCGTAGTTTTTTCACTTCGAAATTTGACCCTTGATAAATCTGCCCTTTATTTCCCAGCTGCCCCAGTTATGTGACTTGTGCCAGCACTTTAGGATAGAACTACTTTCTGGCAGGCTGTTATTTCTCCTACTAAGGGTAAGGACACACGAGGCGTTTTGTCGCCAGCGGGTTTAAAAAGCAAATCGCGGCGACAAGGCGATCGTCTTTTTCGAACAGGCGATTCCCAGCGACAATTTGCACAGAGCGATTTGTATCCCATTGCTCTGTGCGGTACGTGCTCCACCCACGTGCTCTCGGCGTTCCTCAACCAGCTCAATTAGCCTGTCTATCAAAAAAGTGCTTCAAAAAAGGCATTTTCCAGCATGTTTTCGTCCGAGTTTTGTTCGGCGTGTTGTCTCGGCGTCACTCCTCGCGCGTTTGTGCTTCCCGCTGTAACCTAGCGTCTTTGTATTCCTGCGCCTTTATGTTCTTGCGTCATTGCGCAGTGTAATTTGAATACAATCGCTGCTACTTATCTGTATGTGTGTGCGTGTCTAGGAGATTTCAGTGCTTTTCTAAGTACATGCTATTTCTGACGAATCGCTCGGAAAAGGGTCTCAGTGCGTTTTGGAGCTACAGGCGATTCACAAACGCGCTGTGTGCACAGTAGCTGGCGTCTTTCATATGGTTTTGTGCTGAGACAAAACGAGCGACATGTCGCCGCGATTTGCTTTTTAAAAACGCTGGCGATAAATCGCCTCGTGTGTCCTTACCCTTAATGTAACTGAATCAGTCTCAGTGGGACATGGGTTTTTACTATTGAGTGATGTTCTTAGATCTACCAGTCAGCTGTTATCTTGTGTTAGGGAGCTGCTATCTGGTTACCTTCCCATTGTTCTATTGTTAGGTTGTTATGGGAGGGGAGAAGTGACTGAAGTTTTTCAAAGCAGAAGTAACATGACTGGGGGCAGCTGGAAAACTGACAATGTCTAGCCCCATGTCAGTTTTTAAAATTGAATATAAAAAAATATGTTTGCTCTTTTGAGAAACAGATTTCAGTGCAGAATTCTGCTGCTGCAGCACTATTAACCTATGCGTTTTGAAAAAAAACTTTTTTCCCATGACAGTTTCCCTTAACCTAAAGTGAGTTGTTCTGGGACATAAAAGGATAATGTGATAATGTTTGCAAAACAATGTATTTTAACTGATGATGAATTATAGCTATAGCTTACAGCAGCTTATGATTAAGTGCCTTTTGAGCATGAAATTGGGAATGCTGTAGAGGTGATGGTATAAGTAAAGATTTTTTTAAACTTTTATATTACTTTTTAGTAGAAAGAAGGCCGCAAAGCACTGCCAGATTAATGAAAATGATATATGACAAGGCTATGATAGGAAGGTATAACTTCCAGTATTGGTCATGGCAATCCAATATTTTTTTCATTAATTTCAATGGAGAGCGTTCCTGGCACTTCATACCTTATTATGCCAGCAACATCTACATTGCTGGCAGTTGAAGGGTTACACTGCCACTACCTGCAGCATAAGTCATTTGTCATTCAGGAGTGCAATTTTCTTCCCTGGAGGGTCGGGGTATACAGAGTGGTCAGTTTCTGTAGCTTATATCCAGTGTGGTCTAATTATTTCTAGTTCTGCCTTTGAGGAAAGCACCAATAGGCCTCTAGTTTGCTGAATTAAAGAACATTCAGGGTCGGACTGGCACGGTGGGACGCCAGGAAAATTCCCGGTGGGCCCCAGCCCTCAGCCCTCAAAAAAACAGATTTTTTTATATTTCATTTTGACATCTGACATGGGGCTAGACATTTTGTCAATTTCCCAGCTGCCCCAAGTCATGTGACTTGTGCTCTGATAAACTTCAATCACTCTTTACTGCTGTACTGCAAGTTGGAGTGATATCACCCCCTCCCTTTCCCCCACCCAGCAGCCTAACAACAGAACAATGAGAAGGTAACCAGATAACAGCTCCCTAACACAAGATAACAGCTCCCTGGTAGATCTAAGAACAGCACTCAATAGTAAAACCCATGTCCCAATGCGACTATTCAGTTACATTGAGAAGGGAAAACAACAGCCTGCCAGAAAGCAGTTCCCTCCTAAAGTGCTGGCACAAGTCACATGACCAGGGCAGCTGGGAAATTGACAAAATGTCTAGCCCCATGTCAGATTTCAAAAATGAAATATAAAAAAATCTGTTTGCTCTTTTGAGAAATGGACAGTTTCCCTTTAATATTTAGTACTTGCCTCTGAACACTGGCCCACCAGCAACACATTAACAAATATGCATGCCACATTCTGACAGGAGGGTTCATTTCGAGAGGACATCTTGTTTTCCATTCTATATAAAAGCCTCTTGTGTTCTCAGGGGAAAACTGTTGGCATAAACTTACTTTCAAAGATAAATAGTTTTGAAAGCTTAGCTCATGCAGCAGATGATCCCTTTATATAGAAGGATTGAAGGTTTAGAGCAGATCCGTCACACATAACTCACAAAGACCACTCGTAAATTAACACTGAAAAGAGCAATTATCTCAGTTGCCAATTGATTCTTAGACACTTGTTTTCCTTCCAATGCTGGGCAATCGTAGTTCTGATGTATTATTGTTCTAAAGAAATAGTTTTGTAAAATAGAATGTTGCAGAAAGTGAGCGTGACTAATCCTAAATACTTTAATCAACAAACTACTTTTGGAAAAAACAGTGCAATAATAAGTCCACTAAACAAATTAACTTACAAATGATCAATCTAATATGAGGTTAAAGATAGTTTTAATTGACATAATGCAAAAACAATTTTTACGCAGTGAGAAATAGAAAATAAAGGGGGTACAAGTGACTATAGTGCAAAAACACTCAAGAAGTCATTTCAGTTGTAGAACGCAGTGTGCAATGTGCAAAAAAAAGCTATAGTTTTTTGCACTTTGTATATTGTGTTAGGTCTTGCTAAATTACTTTGATGGGAGAAGTCACAGAAGCCTGCA
>CM044443.1:99254951-99270211 GCA_024363595.1 Xenopus borealis
TAATCTGATTCATTAAGAATATTATTGAGGAATTATACATTTTACACAAGGACTAAGTTTTACCTGCAACTTACTTGCTGCTTTCAAGGTTAAAACTCCCAAACTTGGTTGCCCTTATTGGCCACCAGTGGGATCACCCAACTATAGTTGGAAAAAGTGGGCCACTGATCCTACGTGTATATAAACTATAACAAATAAGGGAAAGTTGTGCTCAACACAAATTTTTAAAACAATTAAGCAGTGGGTACAATGAAACTCATGCAATGTTTTCGCCAGAAAGCCCGAGTAAAAGTTTCCACTTGCTAAGTTTCATCAGGGGGATCTTCAGAGTAGTTATGGCATCACTTCTGGTGGCTGATATTGGTATTCTTTGGTTCATATTAGTTGGTTAACCCTAGCAGCCCATTTCCTCACTACCCTGAGATTTATAATTCAAGTTCCAATTTGTAATTCTGTTTTGGCAGCTTCTGATATTGGTTTGTTGTGTGGTTATATTAGTAGAGGCAGAAAGATGTTAGTTCATCCATCATAAACACCAGATTTAATTCAACTTATACTTAGCTCCTTCTCTGTACCATACAGTATGTTACATGTTCCATCTGACTTGATGGCACTGTATTAACATGTATTGTATTTTAAGTCATTTTATTCCAGACATGTCTGCAACTTTCTTCTTGACCGGATTTTCTATTCCCATTTGCCCGCTCATCCATTACATAAAAAAAAAGGAATATCACAATGAAACTTCATAATCCATCAGTATAGGGTAGTCAGTGGAAATCCTAAAGCACTGGCAGTGGCGTAACTACCAGGGGTGCAGCGGGTGCAATTGCACCAGGGCCCCCACCCACTTGGGGCCCATCAGAGCCATAAAAATAGTTATGGAAGGCGGTTATCTAGGGGGATATTTTACAGCACACATGTGATCAACACTCCAGCATGGGATTTATAGAGGTAAGGGCCCGACAGGGGGGCCCAGGTGCCTATCCTGTACCAGGGCCCACCAGGGAGTAGTTACGCCACTGAGCACTGGCATTTTATCTAAGACATGAGGCAGCCATGTACACATTTATTTAGGCTAAAGAATTTTTAAACAAATTAAGGACTGGGAAAGAATTTTGCATTGTGCATACATACTACACAAAAGAACAACAAGCCACATAAACACCAGATTTAATTCTGAGCAGTGAAACGTCTTCATTAAAATATCTCAGCAAGTCCAGTTGCTTTGAGTTACTTTTTATATATATATACCATGACCTGGATGAATGAGAATCTTCATAGTTATAACAACAAGCCACACTTTATCTGTGAGCTGAAGCAGCCTTTGTACATTCACAAAGGGAAAATTGCTGATCTTTCTGCATGATAATACAATATCCTATCAATGGGGTGGCTGCTCAGTGGGGGAACCTGGCGGCAGGGGACCCGGAGGGGGGCCCTCCAATAGCAGTTCAGGCCCCCAGCCTGACCCTGTTCTTTATACGTACCAACACCTTGGTTAACTGAAATGGCAAGATTCTAGCAACTCATTTAAACTTATCGGAATCCTCTGACGGTGAACTCAGAACCTTTATAACAGATAAAGAAGCGTTGATAACATTTAGGGGCAGATTTATCAACTGTTGAAGTGAAAATTAAAAAATTTAATTTTAGAATTCAATTATTTTTTTGTCAAATTCTACTAGGGAATTGTTAAAATTCAATTTGCAGTTTTTAAAAAAATTCAGTTTTCAAAATTGTTCATACACTGGCCCTTTAAGAATTCTATTTTGACTATTCTCCACCTTAAACCTGTTTTGGAAGCCATCCTGGGAGTTGTTTGAAGCCTTCCTGACATTCTTCGAAAAACATTCTCCGGAAAAAAAACTTGAATTGAGTTTTAAAACTCAAAACAAATTCGATTTGAATTTAATTCAAATTTTTCCGGTCTTCAATCTTATTCACCTGAGTTTGAAAAATTCAAATTTATTAATGAATTTCAATTGGTTGAATCTTGATCAAATTTCAAGTTCATGGTTGTTTATGGGAGTTTAAAAAAAGTCCCATGAACTCTAAATTTGTCCCTTGATAAATCAGCCCCTTAGTGATATCTTTTGCCTGAAAACCATGGGTAACAATGTGTAAAGCAGTCTCTTTATTTTTGCATGGTACAATCTGTACTAGTGTGATTATTTTTACTGCTTTAGTAATAGGCAATTATTAGTGGCCTTCTACTCTGCATCTTCAGTTTTGACTTCCAAACTAATCCCAGTGGTAGACGATTACAAGGGTAATTAATTATATTGTAAACTCAACAATTCCAACAGTTCACAGTTTACTTACGGTGGTGCTCTATCTGAAAACCTGCTGCAAGGTCCTTGCTTCCATAATTCAAAAAAATCAGATGGCACTCACTCCAGCAATTGTGCTAAAAACTTAACTTCCTTTATTTGGATCTCCACACGTGTGGAGATCCAAATAAATGAAGTTAAGTTTTTAGCACAATTGCTGGAGTGAGTGTCATCTAATTAATTATATTTCATTTATACAGACAAGCCCAAGTGTTGCATAACAAAGACACATACATATTTCAAATGTGTCCTACAATACTACTGTCCACATCATACTAAAAGTTCATTTTAAAGTGTAATACCCCTGTGCAAAACAATGTGTAAAAAATGTTGGTGTGTTGCATTTTTTTACAGAACTGCCAGCAAAAAAATAATTTAGAAATGTTATCATAGTTAGCAATCAGGGTGGGATCACAAAAATGTATACAACAACAAGAGGTCCTCTGCGTGCACCCATTATTAACAGGGTCAGGCTAGATAAGTGGGAGACTGGATAACAACTAGGTGCCCCCCAACCCAGAACTGCACCAGACTACTCCTTGCTTGGGCCCACACTGCCCCCTAACCTCCCCCAGCCCTGATTGTGTTTGAAACTAGAGGACAGGCATGGCCAGAGGTCTGTAGCGGGGTTGTAGCTGGGGCAGTGGGGGCTGGAGGGAGCAGTGGTGGTCCCTGTGGTGGAAGCCTGGTGGGTCTCGAACCCTCAGTCCAATGCTGATTATCATTAAGGTATTTTGTAAATTAAGCTGCTATAAAAATGCCCCCTTCAACAAACATATGTATTGCAATATAATCAAACTGTCCAACAGCATCAAAGCCATTCCTGGTCTGAAGATATTGCAATATTTTGACAAACAATACCTATTTTGTTTAAAGGGGAGGACATTTTTAGCAGCTTAATAGACAAAATGTTTTAATGTCCTCAATAAAGCACATGCAAGCTGTACCTGAATCTGCTCATGGTGTTCCTGTGTAGGCAGCTGTGACCATTTATCCTAATCATAACACAAAGGCACTAATCGCATATCTGGATGTAGGATGAATAACTACAGTATATTAACATATTTTCCAGCATAATTATCGTTAATCCTTTCATTATCAGAAAGATTCTAGTATTGGGTCATTTTGTGCCTACACTGCTGGGCTAATTTGGTTGAACTGAGAAAACCAGCAAAATTGACTTCTGTGGCTAGATCTGGTCCAGATCTGTTTGTACCCATTTTCAACCTTCTGCTTCAACAATCCCATGAATGTATCTAGCTTCCAAACTCTAAGCAATCACAGTGCATTAACTTTTGCTTAATATATCATTCTCACCTTCATGATTATGAAATGGGATTACCATATATACACAATACATGAAAACCAATATTGTTTGAGAACAGTCATATTTCTGTTCTGGTTGCCATTTCATGAAGGTTCATGTTTCACTAATATTGCTGGAAATGAAGGTAAATATAATGCTATGACTTAAATTATTCTTGCCCAACTCGACTATCTTTATATACAATTTTGCAACTAAGATGAAATAAGTAGCTTGAATTTTAATTTAAACAGGTAATATTAAGCCTTGGGTACCCTGATCAAGATATTGCTGAACTAAAACTGAACAACGCACACAATCAAGTCAATTTCACCAAAGGTCAATGAAATAAATGTGTAAGTTATAAGGGTGAGGGAGGAAACCTACACAAACAAGGAGAAAACATACAAATTCCTTGCAAATAGTCATAATCCCAGGAACCCCAATGCTACTCTTGGATCAATACTAATCACTGTGCCTTTGTGCCAAAGGTATCAATACAGTATCTACAATTCTTCTTTTAGGGGAAAATATCCTTTGATCACTAATTTATCTGAACCCTTAAAATTACTGATGACTTTAGCATGCCACAAGAACCACATCCAAACCAAGACAAAACTCACTGCAAACATTTGCCTATTTGTACTGAAATCTTTGTGATTTTCAGAAAAAGTTTTATAGACCAAGAAGAAAATTTTAGAAAACAGGTACAAGTATGGGATCCGTTATCAAGAATCCCATCATCCAAAAAGTGCCTATTTATGGAAAGGCCATCTCACACAGACTCCATTTTATCCAAATAATACAATTTTTTAAAAACAATTTCCTTTTGTCTTTGTACCTGATACAAACTAAGATATACAGTAGTTAATCCTTAGTAGAAGCAACACCAGTCTATTGGGTTTATTTAAAGTTCAGATGATTTTCTAGTAGACTTAAAGGAGAAGGAAAGGGTTTTTACACTTGGGGGTGCTAAATGTTAGGCACCCCCATGTGACTACTTTTAACGACCTGTTACCCAGGGCTCCAATCAGCCAAAAACCGCACCAGCCCGGGGTTCTTCTAGCGAGCACCACGGACAAATCAACTTCCTGCTTCCTCTCTCGTAGAGCAGAAAGCCGAACTTTAACGAAAAAGTCGGCTATTTTGCTCTACTGCGCATGCGATTTCCCTGGGAAATTTGAAAATCAACCAAGCAGAAAGTTGACATCTCTGTGGTGCTCGCTAGAAGAACCCCAGACTGGTGTGGTTTCTGGCTCAAAGGAGCACCGGCCCGGGGTATCAGGTAGGTAAAAGTAGTCACTTGGGGGTGCCTAACATTTAGCACCCCCAAGTGTAAAATCCCTTTCCTTCTACTTTAAGGTATGAAGATCCAAATTATGAAAATATCCATGATAAAACACAGTATTCTTGTCCACATTAAAGTTTGTTTTACGATGCAGGCAACAGTCTTTTGCTTCTGAATATTAATTTTAGCAGCACATACTTGTTTCTCCGTGTGACCTTTATTATCCACAAAATTGGTTATCTTAAATCTATGTCTAAGCTAAAAACTGTGCTAAGGTGGCAACATTCTCTGTAACATAGCCTTAGGGTGGGAGGAGATGATGGTATGCTTCCTAGAATGCAATGTTAAAGCAGGTGCAAATAACTTAAGTACTGCTGGGGAAAGACGCAGTATAATGGGTTTTCCCTCACTGATCACCCCAACACTTTACTATTTAAAATGATGTGTCTACAACGTGTCCTACTTACAGTGGTTTAAATACCATGCAGAAGAACCCATAAATAAGGGTGCAGGGCCTCCCCTGATTCATTTTAAAATAATGGAAATAGGGACCCCCCTTTTGGTAGCTTAGTGTAGAGCTAAAATCATTTGAGCCATGGTACAAATGTCTTTTTAATGCTACAACTCGTGGTAGACTTAAATCCACTGCTTCTCAACCCAGAACATCTAGCTCCCTGGTACCTGCTACTAGCACATGAAAATGTGCCAACTAATAGCAGTGAACCTTAATTGCAGCAACAAAGAACATTAATCTGGTAGCGCACATGCCATGATCTGAAGAAGAAGATGCTCAACTGATGATGATTAATTTGCATGATTTCAATACATTATGTGTGATTCAGCTCAAGGACAAACTATGACTATTTTTACAGGCATTTGATGGGAGGGGAAAATAAATATTTGCAATAAAACTAGATAGGGATACACTCTCCTATGATGTGTAATTACATGCATATTTCATGTGTCACATCCTAAAGACCACTACCCTAAAGGTGAGGAAAACCAAAGAAAAGATACTGTAGACAGCCAAAATAATTGTTAATCTGTGGGCTAACAACACCTTTCACAATCCAAAATGCTCAACTAGTAAGATAGCAGGACATTTGTGCAACTGAAGAAAATGGAGGAGCCTTTAGTTCTATTGCAAAACACAGTGATTAATTAAGGCTTGAAGTGCTACATAATAGGGACGCACTGGGCTGTTACTTCACAAAGGGCTGAGTAACAGGAAGGAATGTCACCATTATGCAGCACTTCAGGAGATAATAAATCATTACATTTTGTAGCAGAGTGGCACGACACTTGTTCCCTGAATTTCATGATGTGTCCCTCACCATTGTGGGACAATAGTTTCAATACAACCCTTATAGAGTATGCATTGTATACAGTGAAAGATTACGCACCTCTCATTTCAGATAAGTAAAGTACAAAGTTTATATTTCAAGGGAATGTTCCAAGAAAAAGCCTTAGTATTGCCATTTTGAGTGCCATTAACAGCTCATGGAATACAGAGTGGAGACTAATAACTGCAAGTTTATTAGCTGGAAGTGTGATTACTCAGAATGTTCCTCTGTAGCATGCACGCATATAGTAATGTGCGTATTATACACTTCGAAGTTCATTATTAACATGTTGGCACTGAGGGGTAGGTTTGCTTGTTTTAAACCATCCTATTGCTGGATATCTGGAAAGTGACACACGTTTACCATCAGCACTGCTTCTAGTAGCAATAAACTCTAGGGGCAGGCACATGCATTCCCAATGCTATTTAATTACTTAGCTGCAAGAAGAGGTGTGTATCCTTTTCGAGTGCTATAAAGGCTGCTTATAGTAAAAAGATGGACTTTTACGTTCTTATACATTATGCTGAATAGTCTGGCAGACATTTCAAATGGGTATTGGAGTCAATTCTTAAAGGGCTTATAAATTCACCACTGTATCGGGACCTTGAGTTCTAATTCCCAGCAGCGTTTCTTGGAAGGAATCTCTTATGTTAGGCAAGGGATTCTGGAACCCCCTTTCTTTTCTGCTTGTAGTATTCTGCATGAAGTGTGTTGTGGATGATAAACAAATATCATATGACCTAATAGGTCCTTAAATTGAACATATTGAAATAATGGATAATCTCTACTAATCTAGACTAAACTAATCTGTGACATGCTGAGCACCATGAAATAGAAAGTGATGCTGCTGCAAACTGGATGTGACGTCACCAAAAGTAGGCGGGGCAGAAAAAACATTTAAATAATATGTAGAGGACTAATGTCGATCTAGATAAGACCTGCAACTCAACCTGCAAGCCTCAAACCTGTCTATTGCTGCATCCAAAAGTCCTAACCACAACCTGGAGGTTACCATCTTTTTTTCTGGTAGAACGCTGCATTATTTAATCAGTAACTGCCCTGTTAAATCAGATATTTGGTGACATATTGCTATACCATTTTGATCTCTTAAGAGGTCTACGAGAGCTTCTATAAAATAACCTGTTATGTAAAATTGGTTCAGGGTACAAACATTGTGAAGATAAAATACTTTATTAAATATTTTACAAAACAAAAAGTCAAAGGCACCCAAAGCAATTTTTATTATTAAAACTTTTAATGGAATTGACCTTTGTGTGCATTGTCTGCAGCTTGTCTTCATGATACAAAACGTGTCAGTTTATGAAATTATAGGGGACCTATCACCACTTAGAAATAATTCCAAATCTTTTTATTTTGTTAGTCAAACAACAAAACAAAACCGCTTCTTACACAATATAAATTATTTAATGATTTCCTTCAGTCTTGAAATTGACAATCAGAGCAAGCAGGCTGGTGCCATTTCATAGATTCTGTTATTAATGGGATTCTGTCCTGGGAAAACATGTTTTTTTTTTCACCTAAAACACATCAGTTAACAGTGCTCCTCCAGCAGAATCCTGCACTGGAATCTGTTTTTCAAAAGAGCAAACACATTTTTTCATATTTAATTTTGAAAACTGACATGGAGCTAGACATGTTGTCAGTTTCCAAGGTGCCCTCGGTTATGTGACTTCTGATTACTTCAGTCACTCTTTATTGCTATACTGCAAGTTGGAGTGAGATTACCCCTCCCTTTCCCCACCAGCAGCCCAAAAGCAGAACAGCTCCTTGACACAAGATAACACCTCCCTGGCAGATATAAGAACTGCACTCAGTAGTAAAAATTTCCACTGCGACTTCTCCAGTTACATTGAGTAGGAGAAACAAAAGCCTGTCTATCATGAAGTGCTGGCTTTTTCTGAAAGCACAAAATCAGTCAAAACGACTTGAGATGGGCTGGCTGCTTACACAACAAAATTACAACTAAAGAAATTATACATTGGTTCAAAAATAACATTTTAAATAATAGAATGAATTAGGTGCAATGTACACAGTGTAATTTAGTGATAAAAACTATACCATAAAAACATGACAGAATCCCTTTAAGGAAAGTTTTGAATTCATCCCAAAATCTGTGTTTATGTGCCAAAATGGGAACCTAATGCACATGCCCATGCACAGCTTCCACAATTATAGCCTATGAGGAGGGAGGGGGAATGTGAGGATTACAGTGACATCTAAAAAGTGCAGAATGGAAAGCTAAAGTAACTACCTGCCCTAGGCAAAAATATGATCAACTGCTGACATTTTAAATATCTTTATAACCAAGTAGATGTTTAAATAAAGAAAAAACAATATGTGTTTCATGTTTAATTTGAAAAATACTTCTATTACACAACTTTTTGTATATGAATGACAGGTACTCTATAAATCAAGAGGTTATTATTTTATAGAAAATCTGATATACACCATCATAGCAGAGATAGAAGAGGAGTTTTGCAGGATAGTCTTTACTGGGAATAAATTAGAAATATAAACTTGTTTGGAGTTTCACAATAAACTGCAGGGAATCCAGAAAGATATTTGCTACTTAGGGATATAACATAGTCTTTTTTTTTTTTAACTATTGCACCATAATGTTCCAGTTAAAGTGTTCCTTTATAGTACAGTAGTTTGCGGCTAATGAGAAGGAATATAGTTCTCTATAGAACTGGTAGCTATGTTAGATTAGGCCATATTGTGGGAGCAATTGTTTAACAGTTATTGAGATGGAACTAGGTAGGCTGTGCAACAATACATCCGGATCCAAGGAAACACTAATGATATATCTAGTAAAAGTTATGTTTTAGTTTAGATAGAGCTTTTCCTGTGCATATTTTCTTTTTCTTCCCCCCTCAGCATCGCCAGGATTACAATTATAACATTGTGGCAGGTGCAGAAAATGACAGTCTTTGTTTTGGGAACATCTTTCCTGTTGATTTGTATTGTATACATCTGGAAGCAATCACATAATTACTGTTGGTTAGGGTGTTAATTGTTAATCTGTGCACTTTTGGGTCAGGAGCAACAAGGCTGGACTAGTTCTCTTACAAAGACCATAGAACATTTTAGGACATTGTTTTTCTTGAATTGAACATTATGTATCTACCGGGAAGAAAAAGGAGTGTTTGAAGGCTTTGACCAACTTCTTGCACCTTTATTATAAACATCAGCTTTTAGAGGCCCCATGGAGGCAGATCTATTGTGAATCACAGACAGTAACTCGTGACCATGAGTGATATTTTTTAGAAGCATGAATGATTGGTATTTATTTAAAAAATGGAATGTAAAATGTTGGCATCTGAAAGCATGCAAGTTCATGTAGAAGCCAATGGGAGTGTAACGTTGTCAGGAACCTTGTTCAGTGACTGTACCTTTCAGACACACAGGTGCATCCTGCGGGTTTCGGTATTCACCGACACCCTTTTGGGGCCCCGGGCTTTCTGCTGCGCAATCCAAGCAGGGAGTGCGTGGAAAAATCGTAAATGAGGTACTGGCAGGGTTGAAGAAAATCCGTAGTCAAAGTCAGGCAGAAGATTCAAGGCAGGCGGCAGAAACCGTAGACAAGAATCAGGCAAAGAGTACAAAAAAATGGGAATTCAATTATAGTAGCAAAGCTTAAGGTGGCCATACACGGTTCGATAAAAGCTGCCGACTACAGCCTGAGTCGGCA
Source organism: Xenopus borealis (assembly GCA_024363595.1). Classification (NCBI taxonomy): domain Eukaryota; kingdom Metazoa; phylum Chordata; class Amphibia; order Anura; family Pipidae; genus Xenopus; species Xenopus borealis. The sequence goes on from CM044443.1 coordinate 99,264,931, forward strand.
GTTTATCAGTCCATGAGTGGGGCCCTCTGACGGGCTTCCCCGCTCGATATCTGGCCGAAAGTCAGCCAGATGTTGATCGGGCAGGATTAAAAATCTCATCGGATCGCGGCCGCATCTGTTCATTGATGTGGTTCCGCGATCCAGCAGCCCATATCCGTGTCATTCTGATCCAATCATTGGGCTCACGATTGGATCAGCCCGATATTGCTCACCTCAAGGTGGGCATATCGGAGAGAGATCCGCTCGTTTGGCGACATCGCCAAACAAGCGGATATCTCCATGTATGGCCACCTTTAGGCAGGAACAATAAACTGGAACCAGTTTTGGCAATTTTCCAAAATGGAGATTGGGCCTTCTTCGCGCCAAAATTCAAACTCTGCGCCAGGTGATGACGTCATTGCGTTGGACATCACATCACAGGCGTGAAGACGCTTGACGCAGAAACACCAGCATCAGAGGGGCCTGGATAGAGGAAGTGCATGTCTGCTCATGGGGACAGAAGGAGAGACGTGCTGGGAGGTAAGAGATCATAGCAAACTCTTACAGGGAGTTTAATTTTTTTTTTGAGCTTATAGATTCACTGATTTTATTTTTTGTTTCAGCTGATAAACTCACAGATTTGAGGTATTCAAGTTTTTTCCATGATTGTATTGACTCAAATTTTTTCTATTCATATTTTTTAATAAATAAGCAAAAATTCAAGTTTTTTTTTTTTAAATTTGAGTTTATTCAAAGTAGAAAAAATTTCTAAAACCTCACACATTGGATTTTTGACAAATAAGCCCGTAAGTGTACAGACATGAACTTACTCTATCTTCCTGGGCCCACTGTGTAAATTTAATGTGCAGCATGTTTCACTTAAACAACACCCAGCATGGTATAGTCAATTCCATATACACTAAGTTTAATTTCAACTTCAAAAGAGTCTGTAAAAAGATAGCTGTTTATTTAAGAGTAGAATTCAGGTGTATATCCATACACTTGCCTATTATTGTGCCATGGTGGGCTTTGTGTAAGAACGTTTTTCTCATACATTGAGCCCTTCCTGAAATGCAGTGTAAAAGGCTAAACTTGCGAAAAGGAACATAAAGCAGAAAAAATTAGTGAAGCGGGGGCAGTTATATAACATATTCCAACTTGCAAGCTTTCAATCCAGCTGAATAAACACTGTGACACCATAGCAAAGATTACTTTGAAGTTGGTGGATTATAAAAATGAATATTACCATTCAGTGGGACAGAAATAATAGTACAGTAATGATCAAGCTTAGAAGAAACACATTTTAATCTCCTCAACCCACTGTTTTCCCTCTACAACTAAGAAGCAGATGTGCAGCTTCAATATGGAAGGCCAACCTGCTTCCCTCTAACTGCTACTGACCTACAGCTCCCAGGACCTACTGATAACCACCCGCAGGAGATAAACAGTTGTCCATGGGAAACAGCATGTAGGAGAAAAGGGTTTATACTGGTGACTGTGGATGAAGAAAAAGGGCATACAGTTGTTACAGGCTCACAAATTTCTTAAAAATACATAATGCTCAATATTATTGGTAAACTATCAGATAAAAAGTAGTAGTTGTGCCACATCATACCTAAAAAAATGAAAGAAGATGCCAGTTTTGGCTCTAAAATACTGTACGTTGTGCCCAGGGTGGAGAACTTACTTGGGTGTGTCAGGAAATCAAGTCAAGAAATGAGAACATTTTAGCCATTACCATTTAGGCTTCTTCCAACTACAAAATAACAAACCACAAGCACCAAAGGTCAGATACACACGTGTGCTAGCATGAAAGGTTTCTTATATTCAAAGTAAAACAAATCAGCAGCTTTTCCACCTCTGCCAGGGAGACTGGAACATAGATCCACATTGCCTCCACCTCAAACAGGATCTCTGAAGTCTTTTTCACTGGAGGAAATAGCTCTCCCACACTCTCAGTACGAGAAAACAGCAACTCTATATGTAATAATAAATGCAGTAATAGAATAGCAATGCACACTCAGCAATACAGAGTGCATAACGTTACAGTACACCTTTTTACTGAAGTGGATGACTTTGTAGCCAGGCCCAAGTAGGGCACGGAATTCTAAGAGCAATATAAAGAGTAAATGCTATGGACCTCTTCCCCTACATCTACTAACAGTTGTCTAAGTGCCTCTGTCTGGGGCACAGGTGTAATAATTAGTGTCTAAAAGTTTTCTATGAATATTTCTTTTTTAACTTTTTCTGGGAATTTGTGCTATGCTCACAAATGAGTCTGGCTGTACTTAGAGTCTCTCTCTCTCTTTGGGGCAGATTTACTGAAGTGCGAAGTGGCTGAAGCTAGCGACAATTTGGTAGAGTTGCAACCCGCAGGGACATCACCGGTTTACTAATAGGCACTGGCTCCTGTTCGCTAGTAAAAGACTGGCACTAGGGGTGATTCGTATTTGTGACTTTTCGCACTGGCAAACGGTCATTACTTCTCAAATTCACCACCTTAGACCAGGTGAAGTGCAATAAAGTAGCTAGAACAATCTTCTGTCACTTACATCATATCCTGTGAAGCGGAAATGCATGTAACACGATTGCCTGCAAAACTCTTAACTCAAACTTTTGGGTAACCATTTTCCCTATACATTTTCAAACATATAAAACATTAATTTTACAGTGGGCACATGTGTAAGACATTATAATAACTCTATTGCCTTTATTAAAGGGACACTGTCATGGGAAAAAATGTTTTTTTCAAAAGTGCTGCTCCAGCAGAATTTTGCATTGAAATCCATTTCTAAAAAGAGCAAACAGATTTTTTTATATTTCATTTTGAAATGGGACTAGACATATTGTCGATTTCCCAGCTGCCCCAAGTCATGTGACTTGTGCTCTGATAAACTTCAATCATTCTTTACTGCTGTACTGCAAGTTGGAGTGATATCACCCCCTCCCTTCCCCCCCCAACAGCCTAACAACAGAACAATGGGAAGGTAACCAGATAACAGCTCCCTAACACGAGATAACAGCTGCCTGGTTGATCTAAGAACAGCACTCACTAGTAAAAACCCATGTCCCACTGCGTACTATTTCTGAAGTACGCTAGGGAAAAGTCACCAGAGTTCGGCACCTAGTAGTCTGAGAGCATTTACGCCTGGCAAAGTGTTGCAATGGTTGCGATGAATACCTGTCCTCATAATCAGTAGACACACGTGCTGTTTGGATTACAGCCTGCACTTCTAGCATCACAACTATTCCTTAGGAGCTATGTGGAACGCCATCTTGTTTTAAGTCTTTAGTGTAGAAAATTAGGTGACTTTTCCATATGGCAACAGGCATTGATTTAGTTGGATGCAGTGGGATAACTATAAAGGAAGCTGACCCTGTGGGAGGGGGGGCCGGATCACAGAGTCTGCTTCCTCTATAGCAGGGGTCCCCAACCTTTTCTACAAATGAGCCACACTGAAATGTAAAAAGTTTTGGGGCGCCACATGAGCATGAGAAAATATCCTGTGATTTGTCAAATAAGTGATGTGACTGGCAATTCGGTAGCTCCTATGAATTAACAGTCTGCAGCAGGCTCTGTATGGAAGTAAATGTTTATCTTTATGCCTCCAAAACCTGTCTATAAGCCTGGAATTTTAAAAAAGAGAACTTGCTTTGAGGCAGATGGAAGCAACAATAAAGAGGTCAACATGTTGCTCACAAGTCACCGGTTGGGCTCTATCACTTTGCCTTAAAATCCCATCGAGCGGGGTTGCAACAAGGGAAAATGTTGCGGGCAGGATCAGCTATGTGCAGCAGCCCCTCTGAAGATTTTTTGTGTGCTTTTGTTGCATCGTTTGTAGAATGCATAGGTCTAGTGAGTTTATTGCAACATGTTAATAATTATAAAATACTAATATTGAATATTAATAATCTACATCAAAGAAGTACACAAACTGTGGTGCTAATAACCTAAGGGGATATAATGTAGTAGACAGGGAGGTCTATTCTAAGGCTGAGATAAAGAGTACATAAAGACTCCTGGAGCTATATTAAAGACTGTTTGACCACATCTGTACCTTTTGATTAGCAATGCAGGACAGAACAAATAATGGACCATAAGGGGATGTTTAAACTCATATATCTTACAACTGCTTATCTAGATGTAATGTCTGTTCCTGTAAAATGTAATACACGGATGATATTGATATAATTCAATACTGCAAGGGTGGGCAAAGTAATACAGAACTTTCTATCCTGCGTACATCACTGATGAAGGGAAATGGTAAATTAAAGATGGAATGTTCGTTCAAAGGGACCTTTGTGAGGTTTGGTTACAATAAGATTAGTATGGCGAAATCATATTGCTTTATTAATTGCTTTACTGTTTTGTTTCCAACCCATTTACAGATATTCTTGAAAATGAAATGCACTGTACAAACATGAATAAACCACTGCAGTTAAAACAAAGCATGAATTACACTTTCCTTCATGTCACTATCACTAGCTGAATTAACAATGTTGATCCAGGGACTCTGAGATTGAGGGAAGACTGTGGACTTGGCAAATTACAATTTGGGGGTATAAACCCAAAATAATTTAATCAACAACAGAAAATGGAAATGTTAAAGCTGAGAATCTTACTCTACTGTGCTCTACGCAAGCGTGCAGCTAGTTTCTTCCCAAGGCTGGTCCATTTGCACATTGAACCACTGATTTTTGCATACTGACTGGTGCTTATAGTTCTCTTTTCTTTCATTAAAGCAGTGGTTCACCTTGAACTAACTTTTAGTATGTTGTAGAATGCCCATTTTAAGCAGCTTTTCAAGCAGTCTTCGTTATTTATTTTTTTGTAGTTTTTTTATGTTATGTTCGCATTATGAATCAGAATCAAGAAAGGAGAGCTTAATTCCCCATGTAATTACCTTTTGGCCCCAGGTGCTGTACTGAAGGACCCACTCCTGTTTGAGGGTCAAGTAATCCAGTCAAAGTAGATATCAGCAGCACACTGTAGATTTGCAGAAGTGTGAAATTTATTGTATCACAACATTTCAAACAGGTCAACGTTTTGGGCACCCGGGCCCTTTATCAAGCCTTTATCTTCCGATTTCTGGGACTTTTGACCCATGCACAGTTGTCGCAAAACGGATGATTGCTCCAACTGCAAATGCGCCGATACACAGTTTTCATTCCGAAGATTTCCCAAAAGAAGATGACGCCCGTGAACTCCAGAGCCCCACTATGTTTTGCTCACTGCACTTCTTTCTTATCCCAATTATTGCACTTCACCTGTATAATTGTTGTATCCTCTAATACCATCAAT
>CM044443.1:99299470-99319119 GCA_024363595.1 Xenopus borealis
TTTCAAAATCCCATAGAAATGAATTGAGAACGGCAGAATTTCCCTCTAGTGGCGGAACTTCACTCTTTGATAAATTTACCCCGTTTACTTACCATCTGCTTCCCCAAATCCAACGCTCCATGCATATGCTTGAGATTCACACACATATCATTACATTGCTAGTGCTACCTAGGGAAGTGCAGTGGAGTTTGTGTTTTATACATAGAGAGAAGTACTATGGGGGACAGAGGTAGCAATGTATAATATACAAATGAATGCATTTTTTACTATAGGTAAACCACTGCAAGAAAGGTAAGTGGGTGCCTGTACATAGGGTTTGGCAGCAATATTACATTGATCAGAACCCATGAGTAAAAGCAGGTGGGTGCATAGTAGAGTCCTGCGCAGGTCCATTTTTTGCAACCTGTACCCGACCCGTACATGCAATCTGCAACCTGGACCCGCAACCCGCATTCTTACCCGGACCCGCTGACCATCAAGAATCAGGAAGTGCTGTCATTGTAACCAGAAGTGACATCATCGGAAGTAGGCGTGCTCAGACAAAATGAGTAAAAATCGCTATTGAGAAAACCCATGGGCCGACCCGCAGAACCGCCGACCCACGTCTATACCCGCACCCGGAACTTCTACCCGCAGGTTTTTGCTGGTAACCCGCGGGTACCCAACCTGCTGCAGGTAGAGCTGTGGGTGACTTGAACTGTTGGAGGCACCAGTGTAGGCTTTTCCTGAACCCCTTCTACAGGTTAGAGGCCATTGTTAATCGCATTTATCTTTTTCTGGGCACACAACATGATAAAGGGGTGGAAACTGAGAGAATAGTATACAAAGATAAATTCAATAATATAGTATTAGTAATGTTTCTAAATCCCTTTTTGCAGTAAAATCTGTTCTTTTATACTTTGTCTATGAAAAAATAAATAACTAAATACAGACATTTTATATTTGAAATATATCATAGAAATGTGCTGTGTGTTCCCTTTAGAGCACAAAACAAATATGAGCTAGTTAATTTGCAATCACACTGTCAGTCTTGGGGGTAAGTGGCAGCACTATCAATAACTGCCATTAAATAGACCAAACCTGGCATTACTGACTTATTGTGTAGGGAGCAAGAATCCAAATAAATAACTGTAGCATCTGGTACTGCAAGTTACATGGGAGAGTTATTTTGAAACATTCCGTAGGCTGTTTCTAAGGAAATGCATCAGGTATCCTCATTCATTTGTTCTTTTTGAAGCAAATTGAATCCATGTAGACGGCAAGTGATTTGAAATGCAAACATGTGATGACAGCTACTTTCCCTGAGACATTGTACTTTTGATGAGCTACCGGAAACAAAGCTAAGAGAGCCCAGCCAAGTGAGAACACAAGGCTTTTTGTTGTGAGACAGTGGCTCAGGGTAACTAATTCACCAGCGCAGGGGCTTATCCAAGGCTTGGTCAGTAGGCGAGTTTACATGCATGTTATTTATTCTGCCTACATCAAGGAAATCCAGCATCTAAATTGCATTCACAATGTTGTGGCTTTTATAGGCCTAACTATTCTTCCACAGTGATACCATGGCAGATTTATGGCACAGAAAGAATAGCCGTGCATTGGGGAATGTGATGTATAATTGCAGCTATGTGGTAAATCTCTTTTGGGACTGTTTTCGATTCAGCTATTGTAGGTTGGAAAATAAGCACATTAGCATGGAGACAAATCCAGACCTACGGCAGAACCACATTTACATTGAATCCATTAGTCTTATAACAAAATCTCTGGTGTTGGTGAATCTGTCACCATTTACTAATTCCTGTAATAGCTTGAGTTTCTTATAAAGCTGCTACATAGGTCAGACACATGCTGTGTTTTGAATGTAGGATTATTAGCAAGATAATGAGAGTGCTTTTGCCTATTGTTGTGACTGCCGAGGTGCAAGCACTATTTATATATATATATATATATATATATATATTTATTTATTTATTGCATGCTCATGAGATAAGATAGATTTATAAACGTGCTAACAACCATTTGAAAGTGCTCACAGTTAGTGATAAGTTATTTGGCGCCATATTTATAAAGCATCAAAGTGGCTGAACTCAGTAAAGGTGAAGTATACCCCCTTGTTGAACTTGAGTTCTGGGGACAGGGTTGTGCAGAACATAATCATTGTCTGTTGTTTAAATTACAAAACAATTTATGTTTTTGTGTATTTTTTTTAGCTACAGGGCAAACAGGTAAAAGTTACCCCATGTTTGGTCCTTGCAAGATTGATAATTAGATTTCCAGTATACCACATCCTCCCTTCATCCTTTGTTGTGATTGGTTTGTTAGCAGGTGTTAGCATTATTCAGAGGGTTTATTGTGTTGCACCTAATTATCTATGCAAAGACCAACATGGAGCCACTTCAGTTCCCTTGTTTACTACAATAAATACAGGTCCTGTGGTTTTACTGGATAATTGATCTTTTCCTGATTTGGATCCTCATACCTGAACTGGGCTGCCAAGCCGAGTCTGTATTTGAGGGGGACACACCACATTTGATGCTGGCATGCCTGAATTTGACATGGTGCGCACAGTTGATGCCCCCCCCCAGTCCTTGCAAAAAATTCTGGCTTTACACCAGTCCCTGTGGCAGAAAAGGTTGGGGACCACTGCCTTACGTCTACTAGAAAATCATTTAAATATTACAATAACCCAATAGGCTGGTTTTGCTTCCAATAAGGATTAATTATATCTTAGTTTGGATCAAGTACAAGCTACTGTTTTATTATTACACAGAAAAAGAAAATCATGTTTTAATGTTTTGATTATTTGGATAAAATGGAGGCAATGGAACATGGCCTTCATGATAATGGGCCTCCAGATAAAGCAGGGGTCCCCAAACACCACCCAAAACCGGGCACGGACAGTCCTGAACTGTGCCTGATTTAAACATGATTGAGTTTTTTGTACGTAAATATGCTAGTGGTCAGGAGCAAAAATTGTGATCATGAAAAATAAATTAATTAAAATAATTTTCACAAATGAGTTTGGGGAAATAACTGACAGCTACTATGGCTACAACAACAGTGACCTTGATATCACTTTCATTTTACCAAAAAATGCATAGAGCTTTATAATTAGACAATAATCCACAAAATTTGGTGCATCTAGGTAGTGATGGGTGAATCTCCCGCAATTCGGTTCGAATTTCTAGAGAAATTCGCGAATCGGCGAAAAATTTGCGAAACGAGTCGCGGGACGCTTTTGACGCGTCATTTTTGACACGCAACTCGTTTTTTTGGCGAAATTTCGCTTGCCGAAATTTCGCTGGTGATACGCGAATTTATTCACCGCGAATTCGGCCCTGGCGAATAAATTCACCCATCACATTGCCTGCTTGTTATGTGTGGGACCCCCCCAGCCTATGGTTTTGCAGTGGCTACACTTGTACTTGTTCCCAACTAAGATATAATTTATCCTTATAGGAGACAATCCTACTGGGTCTAATTCATGTTTAAATTATTTTGTAGCAGGCAAAGTTTGGAGATCCAAATTATGGAAACACTCTGGAAACCCCCAGGTCCCAAGTAGGAAGGGATAGGAACTAATGACTTTTAACCTGCAGTTTTCTACAGTTGTGTTCTGGTATCATTGGTATACATGGCTTCCCTTCAGTCTCTGTTTTAACTTATTATAGAAATAATTTGATCCAGCAGTGTTTCTAAAAATGCCGCCCCACATATTTTTGTCCACTAGGTTTAAAACCAATTACAAGGGACCGAAAGTTTTACTGTGCAATTAAACTTGCGGTTTTTGCCTTTGTGTTCCAAAGTTGGATTCTAAGGGATGCATGTTTTAATTATAACAATACAGCAATTATATTGTTGGTCACAGTCATTCCTTTTTTTGCAATTTAAATTTATAATTTCCCTATATCAGTTACATACACTAAGAAACGTTAAAATGGAGTACAATGAAGGCAATACACTGCTGTTCAGGCCTTTGTAGTGGAATTTAAATGAAAATGGACCAAGTGGTGAAAATAGTTTACTTTGCTTTAGTAGTTTTGAGGGTGGGTTTTAAGTAATACTGAGTAAACTATACTGGAACAAAAGCCATAGCCTATCAAGAACCGAAGAGGGGTCATTTCAGTGTTGCCAGGTTGGCAAATTTATAGCCAAATTGGGCTACTTTAAAGGCGAAGGAAAGTCTTCTTCCACTTGGGGGTCCCAAATGTTAGGCATCCCAAGTGTACTTACTTACCTGAAACCCTGGGCCATTCTCCTATCAGCAGAAAACTATATCGGCCTGGGGTTATTCCAGCGAGCACCACAGAGCGATCCTCTTCCGGCTTCCTTTTTCTTCAAATTTCCCGCGGCAGACACATGCGCAGTAGAACAAAATGGCTGACGTTTTAGTTAAAGTTCAACGTTTCACTCTACTGCGCATGCACAGCCGCGAGAAGAAAGAAAAAGCAGAAAGAGGATTGCTCAGTGGTGCTCGCTGAAAGAACTCCGGGCTGGTGCAGTTTTCTGCTGATAGGAGCACCGACCCAGGGTTTCAGGTATGTAAATGCAATCACTTGGGGTGCCTAACATTTGGTACCCCCAAGTGGAAAAAGCCTTTCTTCTCCTTTAAAAATGTAGTGACGGTTTTAAAAGTCCAAACCTGCCAACGTACTGATTTGGGCTAGTTTCAGAAAGTGCTGCGGGCTTTGACTTTCAAAATATGCCCAATTTTTTAATGCAAATTGAAGCGACGCTGGGTTTGCTCCCCTGCCGTGTGGTGGAAGTCATAGGACCAGGATGACGATATCTGGCATTTCCCTGGCATCTGTCGGTTATTAATTAACTTGCATTGTACTTTATAGTATTGGGGTACAGATTGCAGTGCTACTGCCATTTATGTCTGTCCCCTGCAGTGCTAATGCCACACATGACTGAGTGAGCCGCTATTGCGTGTTAGCTTGGCATGAGTGCTCCCATGTAGAGGCGCAATATTCAGTAACATACTGCGCACATGGAACCGATCATTAGGATCCAGTTGGACACTGTTGTTACGAGTTTTTCAGATGGTTTCATCATTACATGTACTATCTTACACGTGATTGTGTGTAATCCCACCTACTGTCTGATATGTCTATGTTACCTAGCCGTGCCGTGCTTATTAAATGGGTGGTTCACTTTTAAGTTAACTTTTAGTATGTTATAGAAATACAAATTCTAAGCAACTTTTCAATTGGTCTTCATTTATTGTTCTTATTGTTTTTGAAACATTTGCCTCCTTCTAACTCTTCTGCAAAGTCTCAAAAATGTTATTAGGACATTAGACAAGGCTTAATGTGTTTCGTGCCTGTTGGGGGCACTTACTCATAGGCCCCAGCAGGCATGAAATGTGTCAGTCCTTGTCTTATGCCCTAATAAAATTTTCATATTTTTTAACTCATTGGTTTATGATTGTCACAGGCACATTTTTGAGACTTTGCTGTGGATTTGCGATGAGCTGTGAATATACCCTCCAGTGATTATTTATTCCTTTTGTTTTTGTTTTTGACTTGTGTTTGTTTAACATTCTTGGTAGTACCATTTATTTTTCTGTCTTTAGGCACAACCAATTTATTACTTCAAACTCTTTCCAGCTTTTAAATGTGGGTCACTGACCCCATTTAAAAAACAAATGCTCTGTAAGACTACCAATGTATTGTCAGTGCTACTTTTTATTCCTCAACTTTCTATTCAGGCTCTCCTATTCATATTCCAGTCTCTTATTCAAATCAGTGCATGATTGCTAGGGGAATTTGAACCCTTTGAGCCTGTTGAAACTGCAAACTGGAGAGCTGCTGAATAAAATGCAAAATAACTCAAAAAACAGAAATAATAAAAAATTAAAACCAATTACAAATTGTCTCAGAATTAATGATGGGCAAATTTATTCGCCAGGGGCCAATTCCCGCTATTCGCCGCCGGCGAATAAATTCGCGAAACGGCAGCGAAACTTCACATGTAGGCGCCAAACGCAGGAAAAATGCAGCATGTTGCGTCTGAACTTGCATTCGGCGCTTACATGCACCTCGTGGGTACAACCTCATTGAAAAGAATGAGGTGCGTCTAGACCTGCGCTCACCTGCGGCTGAATGCAGCCAAACGCAACGCAGGGGAGCGCAGGTCCAAAACGCCCGTGTGTAAGGGCCCTTACACTAAACAACCTTAATTAGTTGGTTGGGTAATAAATAAATCATTACATAATCTGGTGATGTGCACAGAACAATTAGGGTTTCCACCATTAATTCATTGACAAAGAAAATTCATTACAAAATTAATTAAATAAATTTGATAATACTATGGAAAAAACAGAGTGTATAAGAATTAATTGGCATCCTACCACCCTAATTAATCAAATATTTGATTAATATATAAAAGTAGAAAGTGCAAGTGCTGTTAAATTGATATAGTGCTGAGAAATAAAATAAATACCCAAGTAGACCATAAATAGATGTGAGTTTAAAAACCAATCCTTAAAAGTCAGAGAAATGGGTTGTCACCTCACCTGAACACTTAAAACTGAACACTTATGGAATTCACAGTCTGCATGGCAGCAGTTCATTTAGATGCATGCTGCAGACTGAACTGATTTATGTGAAGCCATGTTTCATGCATCTACATGACTTGCTAATTAGCCATGCAGGCTGTGGATTCCATAAGTGCTCGGTTTTAAAGGGTTGAGGTGGCAAGCTTGCAATTGGTCATTTCTTTCTAAGAGGTGGGGGGGCATCAAGTTAGGGAGTTTCAGGGCTTTAAGCACAGGGTTGCAATTTTGCATGGTCCCCAACATCAGTGCCCAACCTCACATGCAAACCCACAATATTCCAGCATCTAGTTGAAAGTCAGTTTTGGAATGAGAACATGCAGGTGCGAACATACATTTGGCCATAGTGTTTAAATGTCCTACAGCGAAACATTTCAAAAAGCTTGTGTTGCTTTACTACAGAATATTCCCATTTTACACGATAATTCAGTTTAAGGGTTAAACAAATAATCCATTAGTAGTGATGCATAAGGAAGTTGTTCTTACATTTATTAAGATAAAGAGCAATTAAAGTTGTAAATATGTACAGCCAGCTGTAATAGATTAAAAATGTAACCGTTATATAACGTGGCATCTGGTGAGACTCAGTTTGCTTTTTTTTTTCTCTATTCACACCGAGATTTTACTCTCTACTAAATTCATCTTTACTTCCTGCCAACATAACTTCATCCCATTCATTTCACACACATACAAAACACAAACACAGTACCAAGGTACATATTAAAGGATACAGATAACGGATGGAAGTGCTGGAATAACAGGAATCTATTTTACAAACGAGTATCCTGTTATAATATAGAAAAATTCAGTTTGATGGGAGGAAGAATTCTTGTCTTATCCTTGCTTCAGTTTATATCATGGATTATACAGAACTGATTCAATCTCTTGTGTGCTTGGCTATGACAGCTATATGTATGGGATCCATTATCCAGGCCCGGATTTGTGGAAAGGCCAACTAGGCCCAGGCTTAGGGTGGCAGGATTTTAGGGGGCGGCATGTTGCCCAACCACACCCACATATAAATTTCCTTTGTGCCAATTCCCATTGCTCCATCCCGATTATGAAAATTTGAGCAAATAAAAGGGAGGGGACAGGGGCGACAAACCTCAGCAGGACTAGGGGCGCCCGTTATGTAAATCCAGCCCTGCCGTTATCAGAAAACCCATTATCCAGAAAGATCCTGTGACGAACAGTTTCCCTGGTGGTCTAGTGGCGAGCACCCACCATGCCTCCAGCAGGGACGCTCACAGCGTGCATCCTTTCCCTTCCGGGTTTATGCACTGGCGTGATGATGTCATGCGCAATGGCGCGAAATTCAAAATGTATAAAAGGGGAATCCAGTCTTCTGATCCTTGCCCGTTGTTAGGTTCTATTTAGAAAGTTCCTGGGTGTTTTATCTCTGTGATTTCCTGCCTGATCATCTGTTTTTGAAACTTGCTTTGCCTGATTATTCTAATTCTCTCTAGCCCTGACCTTTGCCTGTTTGTGACTACTCTTATTATCTCCAAACCTGACCTCTGCCTGTCCACTGACTATTCTGCTCTCTCCAATCCTGATCCTGGCCTGTCTGATGATTCTACTCTCTTGTGCTGTCCGGCTCGCCTGTTCCACTTTAGTGGTATTCTTCAATCCAGTCTCCTTGGTGAGACGATCGTGTACCTGTGCTAGCCAGAACTCTTGATAAGTCCAGGTGGCATCTGAGTAAGCTGAGGGCTCCTCCCGAGGCCAAAGGTGGTTAACTGGTGAAGCCAAGCTGAGACCAGGGTGCTTAGCAACTGTTCTGGTATTGGGTGCCGTTCATGACAGATCCAAAATTATGGAATCCAAATGATTTAAAACAGTACCTCGGACTTGATCCAAAGTAAGATAAAATGAATGCTTATTGGAAGCAAAACCAGCCTCTTGGGTTTATTTAGGATGTTATTAATTTAAGACAGAATGCCAAAAACTGGAAAAGTTCTTTTAATTATGAAATCCGAATTTTTTGTAAAAAAAAAAAAAATCAAATTTTTTGAGATTTATTATACCCCAAGGATGGAAAAAGTCCAAATCCGAAATTAAGGCACATCAGACCTGCCGAGGTGGATATAAGTTAATGGGAGAGGTCCCTCTCCTATGTGCAAGTTTATGTGGTCTGTGCTGGAATTAGTCAGAAAATCTGACTATTTCGGACATTTCAGGCAAAAATCTAAAAAATTCAGATTTTTCCTGGAAAAAGCCCAAAGAATCGTAAGATTCAGGAAAAACAATTAAGATTTTCACTCGATTTTATCGTGTTTGTCCCTTAATAAGATTAAATCATGCTTTTTTATGCATGGTCGGACTGTTTTATTTAATAAAATCAGAAAAAATCATATTTTGTTAAATAAACCCCTTAATGTTCAAATGATTTTCTTGTAAACTAGTAAGAAGATCCAGCAGATTTCAGAAAAATACAATTTGAAGAAAACCCCAGGTCCTGAGCATTCTGGATAACAGGTCCCATACCTGTACTGAAAACATGACAGCTTGCTTGGTGCTAGGTAAGAAAGTTATTGATTTAATAAACAGGGTTGTGCTTAAAATATTGGCACTCCAGTGTATTATCATTTCCTTCTATCATTTCTGGGTAAAATGGCCAATTAAATAATTTTTTGTGCTAGAGTCCTGCAGCGGGTTGGGTACCCGCGGGTTACCAGAAATTCCCGCGGTACCCTGCAGGTTGCACGTAGAATTTCTGGGTGCGGGTATTGAAGCGGGATGGTGGTTCTGCAGGTTGGTGGGTTGAGGGTAGGGTCGCGGATCCTCGCCATAGAGATTTTTACTCCTTTTTCTGAGCATGTCTACTACTGATGATGTCACTTTCGGTTTACGACAGCACTTCCCGTCTTTTTTTCTGATCGCAGCTACTTCCGATGATGTCACTTCCGGTTTACAATGACAGCACTTCCTGATTCTTGATGGTCAGCGGGTCGCAGGTCCGGGTTGCGGATCGCGGGTTGCGGGTACGGTTCGGGTCGCGGGCCCAAGCAGGTAAGAATGCGGGTCGCAGGTCCGGATTGCAGGTTGCGGGTTGCAGGTACGGGTCGGGTACAGGTCCCAAAAAATGGACCCGCGCAGACCTATGATTTCTTTGCAAGTGCAGTTGTAATGCCTGTCTGCAAGGAAAATAGTACACTAATCAGTGGTGTAGCTGGGCCCCACAGCAAATTTATTTTAGGGCCTCCATAATATCCAGAAGTTGCACTGTTTTATCAATATATGTTAAAATGGCTCATTCAGTAAGGCATCATGTGGCCCCCTATAGCTCCTGGGCCCCTCTGCAGCCGCAGGGTCTGCTTCACCCCTGATAATACTACTTGCAGGGGCCCCAAGAGATTACATTTGATCATTCTGCAAACATTTACATGGAACGTTGAATCAAAAATGTTCTGTTAAGTCTAGCATTTAATAATGGCCAGTGTTCTTTTCTTCAGCTCTACAGGAATGTGTTTTCCATGCACTTTCATAAACTAACAATGGTAAGAAAACTCACCAGGTTCCAATGCCGGAAATAGCATTTGGAGCTGAACAGCTGTGAGATCAGCAAAGCCTACAGTTAATTAGCTTTGCTTAGACAAGCATGTCTTTACTCTCTGGAAATATTTATGTCTGGCAAACTACAAGCTTGGTAACTGTATCTGATATTGGAATTCTACAGTTATTGCAAAACCTACTGTGGTTCATTGTGAACCTGCCTAGGACACACATGATTCAAAAGCAATAGCCATTACAACTGGGAATACATATTTAAAATACTGTTGCTACTACTGAAACATGTTATTTTAAAGTAGGGATGCACCGAATCCAGGATTCAGTTTGGTATTCGGCCATTTTCAGCAGGATTTGGATTCGGCTGAATCCTTGTGTCTGGCCGAACCGAATCCGAATCCAAAAAATCATGTGACTTTACGTCACAAAACAAGGAAGTTCAAAAAATTTTAACCCTCCCCCTCGCACTTTTCGCTGAATCCAAAATAGTGGATTTGGTGCATCCCTATTTTAAAGTTATATCAGTAACAAGTGACCTTCCTTTTCATTCCAACTGTAGTTTTAAGCAGTGCATTGTGCCATTCTATAATGCTGACTGGTATGTTTTTTTCCTATAATGCAGCATTTTCCCTCATAATTCCAGCAGGCCCTTACCAAGTTGTGTCCATTGCAACTTGCTCTCAGTGCACCTAAATGGCAGCAAAGTGCCGCCTGTTTTGGTAAATGATACTCAAGTCCCAGTTATTTCCCCTGTATTTATCTTGGAATGCCGTGGCCATTAATTCATGCAGTGTCAGTTACTGCCCAAGTGTCTAATTCACTTGTTACATGTCATTTGTAGCTATTGACTTTAGTTCAGAGCAATACATTATACAGTACAAAATAGCAGATTCATTCCTTTTCTATAGTAACAATTCACTTGCCCTTGTTTAAAAAATGGATAAAATAATCTGGGGAACAGGCAAATAAATCTGTTTGCCTACCCAACATCAGCCCAAATAAACATAATTGTCTACAGAATTGCTTGGAGAACAGTCCAGAAAGTTCTGTTAAAGGTACTAAAGGTACAAAAAGTACTCACCTACCCAGTATGGCAGTATGGGATCCTCTCCTACTCAAAATTATAGCAGGCCCCAAAGTTCCTATAGGTTTCATTACACAATGGTTCTAAGAACTTCTTATAACTTCACCCTGTTTGCTATGATTAGTCGCCTGGCCTACTCTATCCACACAATTAATGAAATTATAAAGGTATTTTATAAGCAAAAAGATACAGAATAGTAGCATTACTTTATGCAGTTGAAGCTTCTGACCAGTGACGGGCGAATCTGACCCATTTCGGTGAAAATTTATGAAACAGCAAAAATTCGCCAAAATGCATTGAAGTCTATGCGCAACAACATTTTTTTGACATAAGAGGGCCTAATTTTCATGGAAAAACTTGCAGAATGCATAAATACTTCTGACCACATTCAAGTAGTATCAGTATTATTATAGATTTACACTAGGCAATGGCAAAACTATATGTTACTCAGCCCCAAAACATTGCTAAGTTGACCAGTTCTACCCAGATATATTGTAGTTGCCCATTAATTAGGGCCTTAGTAGGTCCCCTCCTGGGCCCCCGTGGGGCTGCTTCCTCTGTTGTTATGCCCCCAACCCTAGGCATTACTGTTTCTACCCTTAATAATACATCAGAGTTTACTCTTCTTAAAATCTTGTTGATACCTCTTTAGACATAGGGGGAAATTCACTAGCATTGCCTTCGCTAATGTTTGCCACACTTCGCAAGGCGAATTTCGCCAGCGCTACGCAAATTCACTAAAGAGCCATATGATAAGGTCGGTGAACGGTAGCGTAGTTGCGCTAGTGTTACTTCGCCAGGCAAAGCGCATTTACACTAGCGATGCCTAATTTGCATACTGTGCGAATTTCAAAAAATTTCCAATTTCTAACTCCTATTTATTTTATTGAACTTCGCCAGGTCTGACCTTGTGAAGTAACATCTAGTGTAAGTGGTAACGATCAAGAAAATGGTCATCTTAGTGAATTTGCGTAATTACGATCCTTCGTCAGTGCGCTACTTCACCTGGCGTAAGGGTGCAAAGTTGGGCAAGTCTATCTACTTCGCTAGCGAAATTTTGACAGAGTCGGTGTTAGTGAATTTGCGAAGTTATGAATTGACGTCACACTGGCGAATTAGCGTTAGACGCTTCGCGCTTTAGTGAATTTCCCCCATAGTAGCATGCATGTGAACTGCTTACAAATGATAGCCGAGATTATGTAGTTATTTGTAACTTCCTGACAACCAAAACGAACTCTATCACTATACCAATTCATGCGACAGTAGTCACCAAAACAGCTGCCAGAGGCATATCTTTATCAGAAATAATGAAAGTAGCCAGATCATCTATCACAAATCCTTTGCCAAATAATGGTGAGTGCAACATTTATGAAAGCTACTAGGGTTGTATTGCTTCTCTACAAATGTTTGCAGGAATCTGCAATGATTTGTTCTAGGGCATTGATGTCCATCAAGCAACAGTGACCCCTTATAATTTCTCTTATACATATTCCTATCAAGAATCTGAGTAGTCACTTCCAGATGTATAATGTTTTCAATGTACTTTTCTCTAGACACCTTACGTGCATTCATTACAAGCAGGGACCTTGGCAAATGCCTAACCAGGTAGAGTCTCTTTAACTCTCAGACTATTTCTGCTGCAACTTTTGCTAAGATGCAAACCTTTCCCCCAGACAAATGTTTGTAGATAATAGATTCCTTTTACTTTCAAGAGAAGAAAAAACGAGTTATATTCTGTGCCCACTGTCTTAGAGAATGAACATATTTTAATCACAACTGGAATGGCCATACATGTACTGTGGACTTATGAGACAAAAATATATCTTGAATAACCTGTTGAACCAAAGCTTGAAAGGTTTCCAGGAAGTGGATTTACCTAAGAATGCTAAACTCAGTAAATCAATTCTGCACTTTCAGGAATCAAAAGGTACACGCATATTTTAGAAGAATTTTTTCTAAACCTCCGATCTAGCCATACATGGTAAGAGAATAATAATTTATATGAGAAGCATTAAAGTATTTTTGTTTATTTTAACCTGAAAGCCTTTTCTATCAGACCAGTGACGTCAAAGTGTACATAACAATTATTGGGCAAACTTATGGCACAATGGATATCTTTGGTTAGTCATAATACTGTGGTATTGGATTTGGGTTTTCTCCTGATGCTTTAATTTCCATTCCCAGTCTATTAACATGCTGGTAGGTTAATCGGCTTCACATGAAGTTGACACTAGTGTTCGACCAAGCAATAGGAATATGAGATTATCAGCTCTGTTGGGTAAAGACCATACACAGGCCGATAAAAGCTGCCTACAGATTATCGGCCCGTGCTTGGGGCCCTCTAACGGTCGTACCTGATCTATATCGTCAGATCACAGCTGCATCTGTTCGTTGATGCCGTCTTGCGAACCGACCGCCCGTACCTCCTCCTCAAGGTGGGTATATATCGGGGAGAGAGCGGCTCGTTTGTCACTAAACGAGCGGATCTCACCGTGCACGGCCACCTTAAGGCACTAACATGACTGATGAAATGTCTGTGGTATATATCAGCACTATATTAATAAAATATCACAATACTAATAATGTTTAATACAATTCTGCTGATAACAGACCCCAGTTAAACACATGTATGTTCATACATACAGGATCAGTCAGTCAGAAGCAGAGCAAGGTTAAACCTGTGAATAGCTAAAAAGGCTATAAATTATTAAGTTACTCTTTCCGACAGTGATCCTATTGAAATGAACAGGTTGCTGACCTGCCATCTGATAAAACTGTAATTTTAGTATCAGTAATGACATTAAAGTCTTAATTAAGAAGTTAGGGACACTGCAAGAAACACAATCTGTAATCCTTGTACAGTATATAAATCCTGGATAGAGAAGACAAATACCAATGTCTAGGACTTTCCCAATGCTAAATAAGTAAGCAGAATCCTTGATATTAGTGCTGAAATACATTTACCATAATGTTGCAAAATAATAGCAGTGTAAATTTTCTCTAAAACGTTCATCTTTTTTTTTTAACTTAGTATAATGTAAGGGAGCTTTGTTTAAAGAAAATATGCAGCATATTGGCCAAACCTTCATTGGCATATGTGGCCTAGTTTTAACTGCAACTTCACTTTTGACCTACTTTTAAAGTGCTCTCTTTATTTTGTTGAAAGAAGTATTTTTTTCTGGTTGCCGATAATTTAATTACCATTTGACCCACAACATTTTCCAATAATGTAACTGGCAACTATCCAGTCCTGCAATGGCATGGAGTGGGGATTGTTTCAGACTTTTAACTACAATACATGCATCAAAAAGATAGTTTGAAATTAAAATGTATACAAATCCTTTTTTTATCCCAATTTTTTTATCCTCTATTTTATATATATATATATATATATATATATATATATAGTATAAGTATAAAGCCATTAGGACATCTGCAGGCTGACAAATTCACTTAATTAAATCAGTACAGGTATGGAATCTGTTATACAGAGACTTGTTGTCCATATAGCCTCCCATAGACTTCACTTTATCCAAATAATCCAATTTTTAAAAATGATTTCCTTTTTCTCTGTAATAATGAAACATTATCTTCAACTTGATCCCAACTAAAGGCCCCCATACACAGGCTGATAAAAGCTGCCGACAGACCGAGTTGGCAGCTTATTGGCCCGTGTGTGGGGCCATCCAACGGGCTTCCCTGATTGATATCTGCCCGAAAGTCAGGCAGGTTAAAAAACCTAGTCGTATCTCCTATATTATGATCCGATCGTTGGGCCCTAGGGGCATATCGGGGTGAGATTTGCTTGTTTGGCGATATCTCACTGTCTTTGGCCACCTTAAGACATAATTGATCCTTATTGGAAGCAAAACCAGCCTATTGAGTTTATTTAATGTTTACATGATTTTCCAGTAAAAAAGGTATGAAGATCCAAATTACGGAAAGATCTAGTATCCGGAAAACCCCATGCCACTGGCATTGGGGATAGCAGGTTGCGAAAAGAAGCACAAGGCCTCAAGGGTTCTCTTTCCAAACATGTTCAGTTTGATATCTCTGTATCCCTCTGTATGTTTGTTTCTTCACATTGGTCTTATGTACATAAATCTAACCCAATAATGTTCATGAATTAAACACCCCCCTCCCCCCCCCACACACACAGACACACATACATACTTTAAGGGTAAAGTATGCGTCTTCTTTCAGATATGATGAACAATGTTAGATGTACATTGTTTGCAAATAAACCAAATTAAGTGCACACTTTAGGTTCTAAGCCTTAACTTTTGTACAGTAGCATACACAACATGTTCACTTCACCTTCAGATCTGAATGAGTTTAATTCACATCTTCTTTGTTGGTTTAGGAGGTGTTTTCTACTGTTTAATTTTTGAAGTTCAAATTCTGCCTTTAAAACAAATTTCTTAGAAAAATGTTGTCTTTGGCGGATATGGATACCATTCATGTACCATTCATGTAATACCATTTAGACTTACGTTTGCTATATTGTGAGATGGCGAGGTACCATGAAAGATTGTAGTGTGTTCAGAAATCGAGACACTTCAACAAAAATTTTTTTTTTCTCAAACACTATTTTTCTAACGTAAACTAAGCAGCAAGTGTGGTTTAGGAGTAGGACGCATTTAGAGCTGCGTAGGCCTGCTTCAAATTCTTGGTCCTATTTCTAAAATATACAATTTAAGAAAACATACAGGTCTGGGTGCTTTGATATGGTAAAACCTAAGCCGTTTTTACTTTTTTTCCAGTGGCCAAGCCTTTTTATAAATAAATCATACAATTGAAGTGCTTTTCAGTGTAAAGTGTTCGGAAACAGCTGTAGAAATAACTTTCGCTTTTACAGAGAATCTAGTCAGTTTATATTAAAATTTGCTGGGCATACTGTAATTCATGAGAACAGAATTCTTCTTTAGTATAAATTTCCATTCCAGTGATTCTAAGAATGGTTCTTTCAAAGCTGCCCATTGACATTTCCGAGCATAGGAAGCTCCATTTCCGTAGAGATTACACTTTTATTTTTTGGGTACATGGGAATGAAGAATATTGTCCAAGATCTAGCATGGAAGGCATGTCGAAAGGCTTTCATGAATCATTATCCTGAGAACAGGGGGACAGGATGCTCTTTCCCTCCAGTAAATGGAGGCAAGAAGGACCTGGGGAGGTGGGGAGCAGCTGACCTTTGCCACATTAGGTGGTCAGAAATTAGAATGGCTGATACTGCTACAGTCAGTTTGAGGGGATATGTTGCTTCTTCAGGGACAGTGTCTCATTAACCTATTTAGTTTAAATTTACAAGAAAATACAAAACTAATGTTATACATGTTGAAGATCTTATTACTGCTTTATATTGATGATTGTATATGTTTAATTAGCTAGTAGCATTATGTTATGAGTTAGATCAGTGCTGTCCCACTGGCAGCCATCCATGTCTGGCCCCTCACATGAAAGTCTGCCTGCTGTGACTCCTTACCCTGTGTAAGCTTTAAAAGCTATCAGTACTGAGATTAACTGGCCCCTGTATTGTTTATACCTCAAATTCAAACAGCAAGCGCCTGCATTGCTCACATCTGTTATCCTCCCTGTATTGTTCACACTTGTTCACCTGTTCACACCTCATGCAAACTGCTGGAGGGTCCTGATGAATTTCCCCGTCTCCTGCTGTATTCTGCCTTCCTTATGCTCCCTGTGTGTGCCATACTCTGCATCCTTATGCTCCCTCTGTGTGACCTACTCTGCCTGCACTGTGCTCCTTGTGTGTGCTATACTCTAGCTGTCCTGTGCTTCCTGTGTGCCTTACTCTGCCTGCCCTATGCTCCCTGTGTGTGCCATACTCTGTCTGCCCTATGCTTTCTGTTTATGCCATACTCTGCCTTCCTTATGCTCCCTGTGGGATGTGAGCTTGTTAGAGTTTGTTCTGGGAGTTTGTTAGCAATTGGAAATTGTTGTTAGGGGCCCCTAAGGTGTTTAATCCTGTTCTGGGGATGCTGTGTTATCCACAGGGAATGAGGAGGCATATGAATTTAAGGGTAATATGAATTTTTCACATATGATTGATGAGTCATATCACTACAGTGAGCAAAAACCATTTGGGTTTTTGGTGTGCTGCCACCATTAAAATGGACATGGTCTTAAAACTGTATATGGTAACATTGGAATGGTTTAAAGTGCATGTGGTTTAAAAAGGGGAGGTTAACTCTGACTTCCATTATCGGCCACCCACCATGGAGACCAGAAAAATCCTAGCCCATAGGTACCACAGAAGTTAGACAGCATTGGGTTTGGGTAAGATTGAAAAGTGTTTCTTATTAATGTCAATGAAAGGCACCTAGGTGGCTATTTGACCTTTCAGCTTTCCTGTTAATATTTAGGGGCAAATTCACTAAGATGCGCAAATTCGCTAGCGTTGGCTCTCTCTAGCGTTCGCTGCACTTCGCCAGGCGAATTTTCGCCAGTGCTACGCAAATTCACTAAAATGCAAATTCACGTCGGCAAATGGTAGCGTAGTTGCGCTAGTGTTACTTCACTAGGCAGAGCGCTGTTACGCTAGCGATGCCTAATTTGCATACGGCGGGAACTTTAAGTTATAATAGAAGTATATGTTACAGCCACTACATTCCACTACACAAGCCCAGGAAACCTTTAATAAATTAAATAAAGTTGTCCTATTGCCCTACATGGGCCCCCTGTATAGTTGTGTTGCCATATGTTAGGAAATATAGGGGGTAACCCCCCCAAAAAAATATCGATCTTTTTCAGACTATCACCCTCCTATGCTAAAATACGCCAGCGTTTTTTTGGGACGTAGAAAAAATGTAACAATTTTTTTTCAACCTCCTATCTATTGTATTGAACTTCGCCTGGTCTGACCAGGCAAAGTAACGTCTAACGTAAGTGGTATCGTTCAGGAAAACGTTCATCTTAGTGAATTTGTGAAATTACGATCCTTCGTCAGTGCACAACTTCGCCTAGCGTAAGGGTGCGAAGTTGTGCAAGTCTATGACGAAATGACGTCACGTTGGCGAATTAGCACTAGCGCTAGACGCTTCGCGCTTAGTGAATTTGCCCCTTAGGCTCCGAGGCAGGGTCAGACTGTGCTGGCAGGACACCAAGAAAAACCTGGTGGGCCCAGACCCCTGTTGCTCTACAGTCGCCACTAACCCAGGCCTGCCCCCTCGACTAGAATTGAGTGTGCCGTCACTCCCCCTGCTTGAGGCTGCGAGAGGTACAGTACCGCTGAAGTTGGACAGCACTGGGTTAGATTTTGTTGAAAAGTGTGATGTGATGTTCAGTTATGTGTCAGGTTAGCCTTTTCTGCATTAGTGATGATCTGTAAAAATAGGTTGATTGTGCAAAGGAACCATCAATAGGTAGAAACGGGTATGGGATCTGTTTCTGTAACTTGATTCTCCATATCTCAACTCTACATAAAAACATTTAAACATTAATTAAACTAAAACATGGTTGTCTTGCCTTCAATGAGGATTAACTATATCCTAGTTGGGATCAAGTACAAGGTACTGTTCTATTATTGCAGAGAAAAAGGAAATCATTTTGTAAAATGTGAATTATTTGATTATTATGGAGTCTATGGGAGATGGCCTTCCTGTAATTTGGAGCTTTCTGGATAATGTGTTTCTGGATAACAGACCTCATACCTGTACTTTACTGATATGGTTCTAGTTATTATGTGGGAGGAATCGAGTAGTGTAAATTTTTGCTAATATTGTGCAGTGATTTGAGGAATTAATTTGCTTTTTTTACAACAATTTTTCAGTACTATTGTCACATTTACAGGTAGCATATATAAGAGCTGAAAGAGGGTCGTTTTAGCATTGTATACATACACATATCACCACATTGTAGTAGTAGACAATCTGAGCTATCCATTGCAATCATAATTGTATTTATACAAATACTGACATCAGAAATAACTAGAAAATTAAGAAAATACAGAAGTATTAACAGAAAGGGGGGGAGGGGTAAGATATTCCTCTAGTAAAACCGTCAGTTTCTTAAAACATTTGGCAATGTGTTCAGCTATCTATTAGTTTTCTAACTTAGAGCTCCTCTAGTTGAGAATAAACTTACCAATGACACCATATATCACAAAATTGCTTCTACTTCCCTATGGATTGTGTTGTTAGTTTCTTATATAAATGTACCCTCATCAACCTTTCCTTAACATTGTTAAATTGTAAATAATGAGCTGTGCAATTGTTTGTTTTGTTGCATTAAATATGTATGTAATTAGGCGTAACTCGTATTTGTTGATACCCTCAATTGGTTTATGTAATAAAGCCTCCCATGGGTTCTTGGATGGAGTCAACCCCCTCCCCCCAGTATGCTGTCTAACATAGCATATACCCTGTACCAAAGGTGCCTTACTTTGGGGCAGCTCCACCAAATTTGAGCCATTGTACCTGCTTCTTGGCACCCTCTAAAGCAATTAGCATTATAGGAAGGAACCCATTTTGCAATTCATGC
>CM044443.1:99323032-99334596 GCA_024363595.1 Xenopus borealis
AGCACTATTAACTGATGCATTTTGAAAAAAAAAAGGATCCCTTTAGGATTTTAAATGAGGTTTCTTGAATATCAGAGCTAATAGAACATTGGGCAATGCTAAAACCAATGGAGCTCCATTCTTCTTCCTCTAAAGTTAGATTCAAATCCCTTTCCCAGGCTTTTACATATTTTTAATCTTTGGGAAGGATAGCATTTGTCCATTTATCATAAAAGTTAGATATTAGTCTCTTAGATTGGGGAAACTTAATACAAAATAGTTCAAATTGGGTAGGGGCACTATGTAATCTGTGAGATTGATTGGATATAATGTTTGATTTGAAGGTAGTGGTAATATTCTGATTGTGGTAATTCATATTTCTCTTGCAGCGTAGTTACTGATATATTTCTTTCCTTCATAAAGTTATGGATAATTGTTAATCCCTTTTCTATCCACCAATTAATTTGCTTTTGCTTTTATGGTGTAATTACATTGTTTTCTTGTAATATTTGTTTTCTCTTTTGCTTTGTAATATTATATTATTAAGAAAAATCAGTTCACATCTAGCTTTTTTCCAAGTAATACTTTTTTCTAAAGGAAAATTTCATTCGTTTTTGGCTCGTTTCTAACTTATAACAAAGAAATACAGACGCAAAACCGCTGCATACTGCAAGACGTTATTAAACTTTTCATTGCTTTGCTAATGTGTATTATAAACAATCATGAGATAAAAATAATTCAAATAAACTTTGTGGAATATCCATTTCTGATTATGCATGAGCAACAGCAGATAATTAACAAGGTCAGAAAATATTCCATATAAAATAACTTTGTACAACTGATTATCTGTAACGCTCTAACTGCAAAGCAGACAAAACAAAAAATTCTTATTTTAGCTTTCCACGAAAATGAATAATTTGTAAGCCTTAATCCGAACTCCTAAAGAGGATGTTATCATTAAAAATAGGAACCTTATCATGACCAATTTAAAAACTAGGTTTGTTTTACATAGAAAACTTCTTTATACTGTATTTATTTCTGATCAGTTAGTTTCCGCTCTTTCAATAAAAAAGAGTCCTTGAGTGATTTTCTTCTGGCATGATAAAGCTATTTTATTTTTTAATAAAGACATACAACTGGTCGGCAGTAGTACAAGCAATGCTGCCTTATTATTAATCATTCTAATGTATTCTGTTTTTTATAAGTATTAAGCATATGAAATGAATATGACATAAAAAATAATAACAAGAATAAAGGGATTATTTGCAGAAATCCTGGACTCAAGAGCTTTAAAGGGATCAGAAGCACCTGCTGTTAGATTACTACTTTCAGAAAAAGGGCCTGCCAGCAAAAGAAACATTGAGAAATCTGCAGCCAGATTTAAAGGGTACCTATTTCCCTAAGAAAAAAATTAAATGCTATTCTATAATATTAGTTGGAATCCACAATTACAGAAGGCAGGCACCATTTTGTGGAAGCTGTCAGCAAGGCAAGCTTAGCATCATGACAAAATTTTATGTATGTGCCAACAATAAGGACCTGATCCAAATGCCCAAGAACAGGTTACATGGTTATTGACAGTGAATAGAGAGAGGGGTACGCAGGGAGTGCAATAACATCCAAGAAGCACAGAATGCCTTAGGCATAAAGGTACAGTATAGAGTCAGGGAAGGTGAATTGTTTTTTCATTTGTTTTCATACTTAATTTGAAAAGTGAGAAAGTTCCTATAGCTCTGTAGAGAAGATGCTCTATAGCTCTGTCGAGAAGATTCTCTATAGCTCAGTAGAGAAGGTGCCCAATAACTCTGTAGAGAAGGTGCTCTATAACTCTGTAGAGAAGGTGCTCTATAACTCTGTAGAGAAGGTGCTCTATAACTCTGTAGAGAAGGTGCTCTATAACTCTGTAGAGATGATACTCTATAGCTCTGTAGAGAATGTGCTCTATATCTCTGTAGAGAAGATGTGCTATAGCTGTGTCGAGAAGATGCCATATAGCTCTGTAGAGAAGGTACTCTATAGCTTTGTAGAGAAGGTGCTCTATAACGCTGTAAAGATGGTACTCTTTAGCTCTGTGTAGAGATGTTGCACTATAGCTCTGTAGAGAATGTGCTTTATAGCACTGTAGGGATGTTGCGCTATAACTCTGTAGAGATGGTACTCCTTAGCTCTGTAGAGAAGGTGCTCTATAGCTCTGTAGAGATGTTGTGCTATAACTCTGTAGAGATGGTACTCCTTAGCTCTGTAGAGAAGGTGCTCTATAGCTCTGTAGAGATGTTGTGCTATAACTCTGTAGAGATGGTACTCCTTAGCTCTGTAGAGAAGGTGCTCTATAGCTCTGTAGAGATGTTGTTCTATAACTCTGTAGAGATGGTACTCCTTAGCTCTGTAGAGAAGGTGCTTTATAGCTCTGTAGAGTAGTGATGGGCGAATTTATTCGCCAGGGGCGAATTCCCGCGAAATTTCGCCTGGCGAAAATTCGCCGAAAAAAACTAGTCTCGCGCGGAAAACGACGCAATGCGCGCCGAAAACGATGCGACGCGACGAAAATGACGCAGCGCTTGTCAAAAGCGTGCCGCGACTCGTTTCGCGAATTTTTCGCCAATTCGCGAATTTCTCTGGAAATTCGCAAATTTTTCGGCGAAGCGAAACTGGGGAGATTCGCCCATCACTACTGTAGAGATGTTGTGCTATAACTCTGTAGAGATGGTGCACCATAGCTCTGTAGAGAAGGTGCTCTACAGCTGTGTATAGAAGATACTCTATTGCTCTATAGAGAAGGTGCTTTATAGCTCTGTGGAGAAGGTGCTCTATAGCGCTGTAGAGATGTTGCACTGTAACTCTGTAGAGATGTTACTCTACACCTCTGTAGAGAAGGTGCTCCATAATTCTGTATAGATGTTGTGCTATAGCTCTGTAGAGAAGGTGCTCTATAACTGTAGAGAAGGTGCTCTATAGCTCTGTAGAGAGGTTGCTCATGTAAGGACATCCTATGTTATTACTTATGCCAATGCAAAAATGTTATACCCAACCAAAGAGGCAGGCTACAAGAGCCTGCATTCTGGTTGGGGATAACAGTAGTTCTTTTTTTTTTTTAAATGCCCCCCACTGGCGCTAGGCTACCCACACCACATCCGCTACCATGATGTGCAGAATAAGCAATTTGGGGCCAATTTTCAATATGCACATGCAAGTGACAGGACATGGGCAAAAAATACTACTGTTATCCCCAACCAGAATGCGGGCTATATTAGCATGCACCTTTTGTTGGGAATAACATTTTTATCCAACAGGTGCCCTCTAATTAAGGTTTCAAATCCTTGACATTTTAAAAACACTTTTAAAACACGAAGAATGCTGAACTCTGATCTAGTAATGACTTGCATTTGACCAGGGAGGATTCTGGTCACATAGACCTATTCCATGATACAAAGTCATATAGGTTAAGACCTATGGCATGGAGCAGACTTTTTTTGTCTATGTGGTTTCTAGTGAGCCACAAAATGCCTCACTGCCACCTCCAATGGGACTAAATGGAAGTCTGAAAGCAGCTGCAATACTGGTGCTTGTCAGTTGACAATGCTAATAATATGGTCAGCTGGGAACCCAACACATTATTCAAAGCTGAAGTTTTTTTGTGCATTGGAACCTGTATAAGTATTTTAGTGCCATTGTCCACTTTGTGGAGTCTTTAGGCTGGAGTCACACATTGAATGAATCTAGGTCTTGGTTTTTTATAGTTAGGAGTAATCTGCAGCTGCTACTAATACTCTTGTCTACTCCTGCAGACACAAGAGACATGCTCAGGCGAATAATACCACTCTTGGTATTTTGCTTAGCAGATCAAATAGCTTTAAGGGCTTGAGAAGGTATAATACCATATGTAAATAAGCTCCTTTGAAGAGGAGGAGGCAGCCAAGAAGAGTTTTGTAGGACTTAGGGCCCAATTAGAATAGTTAATACAATAGAGTAAAATACTTTTAGGGCTTACGTTTTGAAGACTGGAGCTTAAGTGTTATTGATGGTTCTATAATGAAAAACCTTTCTTCTACAAAATATTTACAGGTGACAAAGACAGAAAAAACCTAAATCTATATAAAGTATCTTCACCTTTTTCATCATTAAAAAATTAAATCAGAAAAGCTCCAAACAGCAATTTACTTGCCTGCTTCATTATTCACGTTAAATGTTTTCCTTGTATTTCTATTTTAAGATTGTGCAATAAAGCTGCATGAATATGTTATCTGATTGGATACCCTTTCTACTTAATCTTTTTTCAACTAGCCCTTAATAAATAACAATTCATCAAAAGGTTATGCATAACAGATCGAAATGCATCTGTTTTGCCTCAAAGTGTACTCCATCAACAGCAGTTCAACCAAAGCCAAATAACAGCTCTGATATGATAAATGAATATGTATCCCTAGTACAGGGTACAACTTTAGAAGAGCACCACAGACTTTGATGTTTCTGTACAAAGGAACACTATCTGGTGTATGCTTGAAATGACACTTATAGATGTTTCCTGTAAGTATCTCATATCCAACAAGCAACAAGTATTAGGAACCCATGTCAGTATTAAAAGAGTGGAAATTGCACATTGGTGGTATAGTCATACAGAATATAGACGTTTGTTGTTAAAAGATTAAAGAATTTTATAATATATAGCATGAGTTTTTGGGAACACACAAAACGTAATTACAATTGTACTTAATTTAAACACATGTACAGGTTACAGACTTATGTTAATAGGGTCAAATTAAGGGGTTTATGTACTAAAATTTGAATTTATCTAATATTTTTATTAAACCCAGCTCGACCAAACTCCCATCCATGATTTTATCTTATTTATAAGTAAAATAACTAGAAAAAGTAGGGTCGGGAAAATTTTTATGATGGAGCAAAAACCTGTCAAGTACAGGTATAGGAGTCCTTCAATACATCTACTCCTTGGTCTTCTCAGAATCCATAATTTTTAGCATTAAAGCTCACATTGTTTTGTCCACTCCAGACACCATTCGCCCTAGAACACATGATGCTATCAAAATTGGATCATTGTGACTAAGAAGCAGCAGCCGATGGCCATACACGGAGAGATCCGCTCGTTTGGTGGATCTCTCTCCGATATGCTCACCTTGAGGTGGGCGATATTGAGCTGATCCGATCGTGGCCCCTAGGGCCCAACGATTGGATCACAATAGAGGAGATATGGGTGGTCGGATCGTGGGACTGCATCAACAAACAGATGCAAGATATTGATTGGTAAAGCCCATTGGAGGGCCCCATACAAAGGCCAATAAGCTGGTCCGTCGGCAGTTTTTATCGGCCCATGTATGGCCACCTTTAGGGCTGCGACAGCCATGGAGATTCGGGGAACTTAGGGCGATTCCGGAAACAGGCGGCAGACAGGGAGAAGGCAGTTCGGGGAGATTGCTGCTTGCAATTAATCGCCAGGCGACAGAATCTCCCAGAATCTCCCTGTCTGTCCCAGCCCTTAAGCTCCCCATAGACGCAACGATCGTTCCCTGCCGAACGACCGATCTAAGGGAAGTCCGACCAATCTTTCAAATTATCGTGCGGTTAGTGGGATACAAACGATCGTTCGTCTCACGATTTTTCGTCCGACATTGGTCTGTTGATTGATCGGCCAGGTTAGAAAATCTTTATCGCTCCCCATGCAATCTACCTATGTTTGCAGCGCAAGCAGGCTGCGATCCTTCAGTTTTTGCTGGCAATATCGCCTGAAATGGTCTTTTTAGTTGATGGACACATCAGATCGTTTTGAGACAATCGTGGTCTCACGATAATCATTGGATCTTTCAAATATCTTTACGTCTATGGCCAGCTTTAGAGTGAAGCTTTATCACAAACACTGGTCTCATAGTTGCCAAGGTATTTGTTTTAGGTTTAACTGAGCCCCAGGATTACTTTATGAGGTTTATCTTTTCATAAACAAACATAAGGCACAAAAAATCTCTACTCATGGGTTGGAGGAGATTTGAAATAGGTGAACCTGAAGCAATTGAAATACAATTAAAGGCAGCCTGTAAAGTTTAAAAATGGCATATTGTGTCATATTGAGTTGCTTTGCTAAATGTCCTCCAGGCTGAGCCCCTTTTACCTTTGTTTCAAGCCTCCCCTACCCCAGAGCAGGCCAGCTGTTTGTGTAGGTCTTTGGTACAAGCAGAACACTTGATACAATAAGTGATAATTATCGATTTGCTTTAAAAGGGCTGTTCACCTTTAAAATAACTTTTTAATGATGTAGTGAGTGATAATCTGAGACAGTTTGCAATTGTTTTTCATTTGCTATTATTGTGGTTTTTGTGTTATTTAGATTTCTATTCAGCAGCTCTCCAGTCTGAAATTTCAGCACCCGATTTTCTAGGGTCCAAATTACCCTAGCAACCATGCACTAATTTGAATAAGAGACTGTAATATTTATAGGAACTGGCCCAAATAAAACAATTGGTATCAAATAGTAGCAATAACAATACAAAAAAAGCCTTCCAAAGCATTTGTTTTTTAGATGGGGTCAGCTGGAACTATTCAATTACTACTTCAAATACTACAACAAATACATAATGAAGACCGGTTGCTTACAATTAGCATTTCCATTACATACTAAAAGTTAATGTAAAGGTGAACCACCCCTTTAAGACAAACCACTTGCTCCTAATAGAGTTGCCACCTTTTCTGAAAAAAATACCAACCTTCCTGTATATTTATATTTTTTCCCTATTAATAACATTGGGATCACCCATCAACTTTAAATTTGGCAAAAGACTTAGAAAAGAAAGCCTATGGGGGATTCCCATAGGCTTCTATTGCAATTCGGTAGGTTCAATCTGGCAAAGTAGTCAGTCGATTAAAAATTTAAAGGGCAAGTTCTTCAACTGGCGAATAGTCGAGCGCTCGAATATATATTTATTCAATCTATTCGATGTGCCCGAATATTCTATATTTGATGGTCGAAAATACTTAATTTGCATATTTGAATAGTCGCACAATCGAATTGAGACTATTCAAGACTATTCGCGCGAATTATCGAATCCTTCACACAAATTTAGTAAATATGCCACTATGTGTGCTCTGCTTATTGTTGTCATATATCTATACAGAGAGTCCTCGAGTTGCATACTGTACACTCGACTTATGTACAACTCATACTTACATACAGAGGCTATTACAGTAATGTTCTGTGGTTTGGTTGGCCTTTATTAGCATTTAAGCTTTAATAAACCACTGGTCCCAATCCTGTCTGGCATGTGTTGTCTGCTGCAGAGCACAGAATAGGTAAAACAGGTAAAAATACATATGCACAAAAAGGTAAAAATATAAATACTATCTTAAGAAAGATCTGTCTAAGTTGAATTTAATAAGTAAATGTGCTTGATTCAACTTATATACACATTCAAGTTAAGAACAAGCCTGCATACCCTATCTCACAGGTAACCTGGGGACTGTCTGTACATTGTTATAACATCATCAAAATATTGCATAAAGCAGTGTCTTACATGGAAGAAGTCCTTATGGGTGTAACATGGAGTATGAACATCCCACTATACTTTGTTGAATAAGTGCACACTGGGTTTATGGAGACTTTAGTCTGTCTGGCTGCTGACCTTTTTCCCTTGATAATATACTTTATCTTAGTGCTTCAGCATACATAAACAAATCTAATTATATTGTTCTACCATCAGGCCATAGATATAGACAGCCAAATGCTTTGCACTCAGAACAGGAAAAAGCCAAACAATATAAATAATACAAATCTAGAATCATGACACTGTCTAACTGTTTTAGCAACTAGACAAAAAACAAAAGAGATTTGGAAATAAAGAACTTATACTTTATATTCTCTAAGTGAGAATTGTCATGCAAAAGATTCATTTAACACTTTGCACAAATGAATAAATGCAAATAAAAAAATCTATTTTTGCCGTCCAGTATTTTTATGAAATATGCAAAGTACATGCGTCAGTGCACATTCCAACCTCTCAAAAACACAACCTTGTGTTTTGTTAATGATACACCCAATGTTTGTGCATTTTGTTTAATCACATGATCCTTTGCTCTGTGGAACATCCTGTCTCTCCGGCTTAAACTAGTTTATAGGTAAAGTATTCTGGATTGCATCCAAATGTCAGTCTTTCTTTTTTATTTACATAATGAGGGCATTTACCATCTTTAACTAGTTAGAGGCTTGAGAAGAAGGCACTAATTATGGTGGTTTTTATAATTACTGATTTCCTTTGCATTTTGTAACATGAATTATAGTCACTTGTATTCCAAATATTGGATCACGGTACCTTGTGCTTTAAGGAAGGAAGTGATCAAATCTAATTTAGGCTGCACTAACCGATATACCTGAGTGATGTTTGATAAACCCCACAACCACTGAACTGTACTGTTATTGTTAGCTAAACCAGTAAAACAGGGTAATAAATACATGCTTTGTTTACTACTGGATTGTGAAATTATAAGTGAAGTGTGCTCCTTTCATGTGATTTTTTTTGCTTAATATAGAATTGTTGAAGGAGAAGGAAAATCATCTTGCACTTGGGGGTGCAAAAAAATACCGGCCTTCCTATACATTTATCTTTTCCCCCTATTAATAACATTGAGATCAACCATAATTTTTACCTGCCACATCGGTAAAATACTGGCCAGGTGGCAACCCTACTTGGGGGCAATCCCAAGTGATTGTACCAACTTACCTTAAACCCTGAGCTGGTGCTCCTATCAGCAGAAAACTACACCGACCCAATGTTATTCCAGTAAGTAATCCTCTTCTGGCTTCTTCTTTCTTCAAATTTCCTGGGGGAAATGCATGCGCAGTTGAAAGAAATAGCTGACTTTTTAATCGAATCCACTATTTTGTATTCGGCTGAACCCCTGAATTCTTCTAGAAAGATTAGGCCTAATGCCGAACCGAATCCAAACCCTAATTTGCATATGCAAATTAGGGGTGGGAAGGGGTAACCATTTTTACTTCCTTGTTTTGTAACAAAATGTCAGGCAATTTCCCTCCCTACTCCTAATTTGCATATGCAAATTAGGGGTCGGATTCAGTTTGGCTGGGCAGAAGGATTCGGCTTAATTCCAAATTGTGCTGAAAAAGGCCAAATCCCGAACCGAATCCTGGATTTGGTGCATCCCTACTTTTTAGTTAAGGTTCAGATTTTCATTCTACTGTGCTTGCGCAGCCATGCGAAGAAATCGGAAGACGGATAAGAAGCACTTCATGGTGCTCACTGGTATAACCCCACCGGGTGCAGTTTTCTGCTGATAGGAGCCCCAGGTTTCAGGAAAGTCAACACAATCACTTGGGGTGCCTAACATTTGGCACCCCCAAGTGCACAAAGAATTTTCTTCTTCTTTAAATGTAATTAAATATAATGAATACAATTTTGTAACAGATAATATTAACAGAGGGAACTCAAAATACCCCTAGAGGCTATACATTAGAACAGGGGCCCTCAATGTTTTTTTACTCGTGAGCCACATTAAAAAAGTGATACTGAATTTTAACATATGAATGTACATTAAATGTTATCTATTGGTCATGTTGATCATTTTTTTGCTGAGAGGTTTGTTTTTGTATATAATTGTTAGTTGAAGTTGCTAAACCTGACTCTCTAACACTCTGCCAACTTGGCTGTCCCATCTCAGCCTGTTAGTTACAGTTTCTAATGCTAACGGACTCCTTCTGCACAAATATGGCAGCCCCCTCATACAGGAACATGGGGGATCAGACAGGTAATGTAAAAGCATCATGCAAATAATTTATGGCAAAGTTAGAAGTAGCTTTCAAAGCCAATATTATAATAAATGTAAAAAAAAGAGTTTCATTTCAGGTGTCAGTATCTCTTTAAAATGTAAAAAGAGTTGGGGAGCAACATTAGCATGAAGAAAGACCTTGGTGGTGCCAAATAAGGGCTGTGATTGACTATGTGGACCGGTAGCTTACAGGAGGATCTACTTGGCAGTAATCATAGTTTTAATGCAGTTAATACTTACCTCCAAGCCTGGAATTGAAAAATAATCACATGCTTTGAGGTCACTGGGAGCATCATTCTGGGGTTGGTGAGCAACATGGTGCTCATGAGCTACTGGTTGGGGATCACTGCTGTAAGAACTTCACTCTGATGGTGCAATAGAACTGTATGTGGTACTTATCTTAAGTTGGGCACCATTGACTCTTGAACAGAAAAGGGCTCATTTAATAAGGGGGAGAAAATATGAAAAATGCAAAAAAAAAGTGTAGAGTGCCATATGATTTGGCTATCAAGAATGAATATATGCACCTATGGAATCAGAACCAAAGATTGAAGCCTGAATGTAAAGGGAGAACAGTGATGGTGATGGAGTTCTCCAATCATGCTTCTTACTGCAGCACCATTTGTCAGGCTATAGAAGTGGCACCCTGATGGGTGTTAAGTACAATGCTGCCATGAGGTCAGATCACACTCTGCACCTTGCACCAGGCACACTATTAAAGACACAGCTTGTCCAAATGCAGCTGTTCTGCCAATGGACATGGTGCAAGTGATGTGGGATTTGTGCATGGGTGCAATATTGAGTATAC
This sequence comes from Xenopus borealis, assembly GCA_024363595.1. Taxonomy (NCBI): domain Eukaryota; kingdom Metazoa; phylum Chordata; class Amphibia; order Anura; family Pipidae; genus Xenopus; species Xenopus borealis. The sequence continues at coordinate 99,333,600 of CM044443.1, forward strand.
ATGCACAGAACTCATGTTAGCCCCAAAGGAAACAGTCTATTGAATGGCCAGGCAAACAGAGCTTATCTTGGTAAAATTAAATAGTCCTTTGTCTTGCCTACTATACTCATACAATACATGCAATGTCCTTTCAAAAGACTTGAGACACCTATATTTCCTTTTTAATGAAATATTCTGGCTCTAATGTTTATGAAGGAAATAAACTTTAACATAAAAAAAAACAAACAAACAAAAAAAATATATTCAGGCTCTACTTCTATTAGTACCATACAGGGGTCCATGCTCTGCTGGGTGCCCCTGACCCTATTATATATTTTTTGGATTAGGTTAAGTTAGCATGTACTGTTAAATCACATTGGTTTACAAATCAATCCCGCATACATCTTAACTTCTACTGTGACCTGCTTAGCCATGCAGTATCCTGTACATACTCTTCCCCATCCCTCTCAGTGTAATTAATGAGAACAGCCTATACTCCTTCCCTGCCTTATGTATATACTGTACTCTACTATAGTCAGAAGGTCCTGTTTGTCACAGGGGATATTAATATAGTGCAGCCTTAAAGGAACAGTTCAGTGTAAAAATAAAACTGGGTAAATAGATAGGCTGTGCAAAATGAAAAATGTTTCTAATATAGTTAGTTACCATATATACTCGAGTATAAGCCGAAAAAATGTGCTGAAAAAGCCTGCTTCGGCTTATACTCGAGTCAGTACGTCTTATTTGCAATTGCGTCTTATCTGATGCATTTCTGCAGTGATTGTAGGAGGAATCTCTGTGCCTTTGCGATAGTGTCCTGGTGTGCTGTAAATTTGCAGAACCTAAAACTTCAATAGTGCAGAACCGTCCGTCGGCAGGTGGGATTGGTAGGCGGGTTGCACTTACTGGACAGCCTTGCTTGATAGTGCCTTGAACCTCTGTGCTGGCGATCAGAAGGAAAAACTCCACTGTTTGCCAGCATCCTATACCGACAGCCGCAATGTTCTCTGCGCTGAGA
>CM044443.1:99441189-99458570 GCA_024363595.1 Xenopus borealis
CCAGGGGGCCCCGACAATTTTGTTGTGCGGGGCCCCGTGATTTCTGATGGCAGCTCTGACGCCAGGCGACGAATCTCCTCGAATCTTCTCGTCTGGACTAGCTCTAAAGAAGTACTGGTTTCAATAGCTCCTGGTATGCTGTTTTCAAAAGCTGTGGAATGCCTGGAAAAAATGTTTAAATTAAAACAGTTTAGAATAAAAACATTTCCTGCTTCTATCAAGCCAAGAAGAAGCTGATAAAACAAATCACCATCCCACAGATTAGCCCTCTATACACTGAGATTTTTCATCACAGCTAAGGAGGGCTTTGTTTATTCCGAGCTCCTTATCTCCCTTTGAATAAATTACCTTGAATATAAGGGGAGTGAGTTCAAACAAACACATTTTCCATCAACTCTGTATAACAGAAACAGTTAATAAAATGAGGATTATTTTAAAATGAAAGAACTGGCAAATTCACGTCCATCACAAATCCTATTGATTGTGCTCGCTTTTATTAAAGTGTTCCAGAAAATATAGGAAACATTTTGAAGTCACTGGATAAGCATACAAATAAATGGGAGATCAATAACTTTTTGTAAAATGAAATTCGCTTGCCAAAAAAAAAAGAACATCATGTACAGCACAGTTCAGTTGCCAAAAGGTGTTTTTAGAAACATTTGCTTGCTAGATTCAGTCTAAGAAACTTTTAATTATAAACAGTCTCATTTAGTAACACATGTATGCATAAACTGCCCCTGGGTTAGTAAGATGCTACACAGCACTTTATTTATAATATAATTATAATATAATCAGTGGTTAGTTATGGTGGTTCTGCTGCACATTAGAGAATAAACTGGCAGATTGCTATAGGTAATGCCCTGGTTCTAGTACTGTATATAAGCTGCCCTGTCTTATTATACCAGCATTATTAATATTTGTATTTCAGGTGACAGGTACAAAACATATTTCCCAGCTAGTATATGCATGCCAAACAATTATTCTAATGCAACATTCCTCCCTGCCTGATTGCGGATGTCAAAACGCTCTGAGTCTGCTTCCATTGCAATGGAGAATGCTCGTACTATGGGAGTAAAGTGTTACAGGCATAAATGTTTAAAGCGATATGTCACTAAGATTAAAAAAAAAAAAGAAACCGGTCTGGTTAAGAGCAGGTAATAAGTTGCCCCGGGCCACTTCAGGGAATGCCCCAAGTCGTTAATCAGAGGTATGAGAACGATGTTATCAGTGTGATGATTCAGCAGTTTGTATCGAACACGTGGCACCGTAACAACATTACAGAAATGTAGATATTTATGTTTCTAAAGTATTTCATGATTTTTTAATATCATAAATATTTTAACCAGATCCCATTCAGCCATATTCACTTCTCTCCAGCCTCTGTTGTCTATCTTTCACTCTTTCCTCCACTTCCATTTTTTCTCACAAGCTTCCGCTCTTTATTTTACATAATTTTCCTTTCCCTTTCAGGACTCTTTTATTACAGCAGTCACATCTTTTTTTCCTTATTGCTCTTCAGTCTCATTGTTTTTCTCTCTTTAGCATCTCTTCACATCAGTCTAAGAGCCAGATTTATCAACGGTCGAATTTTGAGGGTTAAAAACCCTTGAATTCGACCCTAAAATTTTTTACCGAAGTACAATCGGAAAAATTCGTATATCGAATTGGTAGGATTTTACAGCTATTTGATGTACTGAACGATCGAAAAGGGATCATCCGATTTCACGAAAAAATTGTACTAAACGTTCGATTTCACAAATAAATCATACGAATTGTATGATTCATACAATTTTTTTGAGAAATCGGATAAGTTCTATTCGATCAAGAAAAACTTAGAAAAAGCCTATGGGAGCTTCTCATAGGCAAATATAGAAACCCGGTAGGTTTAATCTGGCGACGAAGGCAATCGAATAAAATTTAAAGGGCAAGTCTTTCGACCATCAAATGGCCGAATGTACGAACGATTTTCTTATTCAAACCAAATACGATTTACTTAAATCATCCCATTCTATCAAATGATTCGTTCCAATCATTCGATTCGATCGAATTATGAAAATTCGATGGTCAAATTAGCCCACAAAAAATCAAAAATCTAATTTTTTGCATTCGATTCCTTCTTTCCTTTCTTTCTCTCAGCTACATTCTTTCTTTCAGTTGTTATTCAGCACTGTCATCAATCCTATACTCACTTTCTTCTTTTCTCATCAGGCTTAATTTCTCTCCTCTCCAGATATTTTCTCTCACCTGTACATTTCAGGCGCATACTGTCTTACCTTAAAGGAACAGTAACACTAAAAAATGAAAGTCTTTTAAAATAATGAAAATATTATCTAAAGTTGTGCTGCACTAGTAAAAATGGTGTGTTTGTTTGAAATACTCTACAATAGTTACAACAGTCTACAATAATACAACTGCAGTATAGCCATGGGGGCAGCCATTCCCAGCTGAAAAGGAGAAAAGGCACAGGATACACAGTAGATAACAGATAAACTCTGCAATACACAGAACTTATCTACTTTGTATCCTGTGCTTGAATGGCTGCACCCATGGTTACACAGCAGCTAGTTAATATAAACTATAGTAGTCTTACTGAAGCAAATGCACCAGTTTTACCAGTGCAGGGCAACAGTACATTATATGCTCATTCTTTTATAACACTTACATTTTTTGGTGTTACTGATCCTTTAAGCCTCTTTTTTCATACCCCTTTTTATGTTTCTTGCTAATTTTCCCTTAACGCTTGTCAGCTTTTAACCCTAATCCTACCATGATGTTCTCACAACATATTCCTGTTCTTTACATTTTTATTTTCCTCTTCTTAAATATCCACATTTTTCAGCATTCCACTTCCCTTATTTCTGCACATTCAATTAAATCTTTCCTTTCTGCTGAGTTGGTTTATAACTTTTCATTACTCTGTACTCTGTAATCTTAAATGTATTCTTTTTCTTCCTCTTCCCTTTTTAAATCCATCTCTCTGGCTTTAACTATATATATCATTATATTCTTGGTTGGACTGTATACAGTACATATGTTAGATTTTCCTCATTCCATTATTTTTACCTTATGCTGCATTTATACGCTCTACACATTTTTGTCTGATTCTTCTTTACTACCCTCATTTAATTCCAGGTAATATTATGTATCTCTCTGTTCTAGGAATTGCCTGTACTACCACACCCACAAAAGATATAGTGCTTTTAGGTGAGGCTGGGTTGGCATTCTGTGGAGGAGTGGCAGGAATGCTGTAGAGACAGTTCTTGCAGGAATCAAGCCAAACTGAAGAAAAGAAAAATGGAATGGTCTGGGCAATCAGCAGAACCTAACAATTCTGACTTCATAGATAGCACCAGGCCTGCGTATCTTTGACCCCATGCAAATCAGTAATTTATTTTTACTTTGACCTCCCACCCCAACATGAAAGACCTGGCATCCCAACCTCCATTAAAGTGCAAAAACTGGCAGGTTCGCATTTCAAGTTTAAGTCAAAGCTTTGAAACCCATTCCTCCCGCTCTTTTTCTCACTCCAGGCATTCTCTTATATTGCAACTTGCTTCTCTCTTTTCTCCACAGCTCTTCGCATGAGCATTTGTTTCTAAGAGGGAAGCATTGAGAACTGTAATTACTTAATAACTGTATAAAGATAACCATTTATTTTCAGTGGTTTATCTGAGAAGATGTCAACCCAATCTATGTGTTGCAGTGATGTGCTGAACATGATGAATTTAGTTTTCCTGAAATGAAGTGACTTTGTAATGGCTAATTTCAATCAGGCTAAGGACATCACAATAACACACAGAATGGGATGACATTTTCTTTGATAAGATCCCTGAGCACCAAGGGCTATGCATTTGAGCAATAGTTTTTTTTTTCTCCAAATTAAAGTGGAAAAGTAGTGTAATGAATTGAAGGGTCACCCTAGATTAGCACTGCATTAATGTTAATGCAATGCTACTCCAGTGTGACCTTTTAATTCATTACACTACTTTTCCACTTTACTTCAATTAGTTGAACTTTTCATTTGTTTAATTTATTTTCAGTGCTGCCACTATAGCAGCCAATAGGAAAACTGAACTGAAATCTATTTAAAACATAGTATTGTTATAATTGGTTCCATGTTTTATCCTTTTCAATATGGTTTCTGTTAAAAATAAAAATACCCAGTGCTCATAAAATAAAACCATTACATTTACTTTTCTCTTTCATAATAATTCATTCTTGATCATGCCATCATGCAAACGATTGATAGACAATCTGTGAATGATGTGATATACTTTGAGCTATAAATCACTGTTTGGGGCATACTTGGGGAGTTCAGTGTAGATAATGGGAAGCAACTAAAAAATATTGCCATCATACCAATTGCCACTGCCAAAAAGTGGTCATCGAAATGCCGAGTATTCCTCTTGTGGTATCTGAGAAAGCAAGACTTGTCGTAAATGTTGGCCAACTAGACTGAAATGCAATCACTTTCCAGAATAGCTCCATCACCACAATGGCATAACATATGTCTAACCTTTTTGAGAACAATGCATCTTCTTCAATATAGGGCATTGTGTGTCTAATGGCAAAACCTTGTCTCAGAATAGAGGCAGCAGAAAAGGTAAACAATATATCCAATATAACAACAGTATATAACATCAATTTTCCAATGGAGAGACTGGGAAAAGTATAGAACAGAGAGTTGGCTGTGTCCATTCTTCACCTTGAGCATAAGTTATTCACATTTTATCAAAGGAAGTGATGACTAAGCAGAAGCAGTGGATGAGGGGCCTTTGACTGCCATGGCTCTCACTATGTGTGCCATATTCCTCAAGGCAGAGGATCCCAAACTGCGGCACTGGCCTAACTTTGAAGGTTAAAATCAAAAGATTGTGACCGAACCTGAAGGTCACGTTTGGGGTGAATGTTACTTTTCTGCTCTGACTTTATTCATCTGACAACTGTCTTATAAGTTATACTATAATTCAAAGAATGTCTTGTGTAGCAAATCTCATCATGGTCAGCAGACCAGTATATCTATGGCAACAAATAACTTACTCCAAAGCACTCCAAGTTCTACCATACTCTGGCTAGCTTTCAGTCTAGGCCTCCTCATCTACTGGTTTGGGCTCTGATGGGTAACAGCACCACATGTGGGAGCCTATGTTTTAAGGCAAGGAAAGCCAACCTTTTATCCCATGAGCCACATTCAAATGTAAAAAAAAGTTGGGGAGCAACACAAGCATGAAAAAAGTCCCAGGAAATGGCAAATGCAGGCTTTGACTGGCAATTTGGTAGTTCCTACATGAACTGGCAGCTTACAACCCACATAGGGCCTCTAATTGGCAATATACCTAGTCTTTATACAATGAAAACTCACCTCCATGCCTGGAATTAAAAAATAAGCACCTGCTTTGAGGTCACAGAGAGCAACATCCAAGAGGTTGGTGGACAACATGTATTCACAATTAATGTTTTATGTTTTGAAGCAATCCATGTATATATATATATTTATATATATTTTCTTATCTTACAAGGTTTGAACACATTCCAGCTAAACAGCTATAGTCAACATTCCAAATGCTCTAGCATTAATTTAAAAGAATCATATCATGACAATAAACAGGTTTAATGAAAAAAAATAACGAGCAGTGTCAAATAGTGTTATGGAATAATTAAAAAAAAAAAGAATCTTATTTCCTGGGACTTTCATGGCACATAGTTTGCTTCCTTAGCACTAGCAAAGAAAGATAACCCTACATTCCAATGCCCACTCATATACAAATATTAGCAATAGTGGGAACAGTGGAATCCTTTATAATGTAAGATCAGAACAGTCATCATCAGTGGAGGTGGTGGCGTGGATGAATGTTACGGCATAACTTCTGTTAGGAGTAAGATATAGTAAAACTGAATGCCTACAAATCAACATGCAAGATGATAAACTATTACGGTTGTTACGATTGTACTTTAGATGATGGGCTATATCCTGAAATGTAAACAGACCACCTTAACTTTGAGAGGTCTATGTACTAGCCACTGGTGAAAAAAACTTGCTTTCTGGCCTAGTGTGAAAGAGTGGAGGGGGGAGTGTGTGTGTATGCTGGGTTTTAATTTGATGGGGTTGAACTTGATGGACTTTTTTCAACCCAATTTAACTATGTAACTACTATGTAACTAGTTTTTTACTGAGCCCCCCTAAGTCTAGTGTAAAATCTCCTCCAACCCATTAGCCATCTTCTCTCCTTAAACAGATTCTGTATCTGCTTTTGTTTTATATTTCTAAAGGCAGTCACTCTTCAGTTGGATGTTCAAGATTTTATATAGCAGAGAACAGTAGGAAAGAGTATGTCTTTTAAAGTCCATCAACTGGCTTCATCTTTTTTATTTTCTCATTTGCTTGAAACACCAGCATATTTACCAGTAAGAAACAGCATTTTAGCAGGCAGTACATTTGAAAATAAAGCTGAAAGAAGATGCAGATTTCAAGCATAAGAGCAATATGTCATTAACTACATTAAAAGAATGAAAATTCACAAAATTAAGAATAAGAATGTCGCAATATAATAATGTTCTTTAAACAGTTGATTACATTGCTAATTTTAACCAACAAAAACAACATCATCTGGTCATCTTTTTTCAGCTGCCATTTGAGTCATAATATGGTCAAAAACATATCTTTATGTGAAAATTTAAAATGATTTGCACTTTTTTCCCACCATTATTACATACCAGGGTAGTGTACATCCTCATAAACATAATGCGGTACAGCTATAGAATCAATTATCCAGAATGTTTGGTACCTAGGGTTTTCCAGAAAAGGGCTATTTCCATAATTTGAATTCCCAAACCTTAAAAAAAAAGCATTTTAACATTAAACTTAATTTGATTGTTTTGCCGGATTCGTGCAGCTTAGTTACCATTAAATACAAGTTACTGTTTTATTATTACAGAGAAATAGAAATTGTTAAAATTGACTCTATGGGAGCTGGACTTCCCCTCATTAGTAGCTTTCTGGATATCAGTTTTCTGAATAAGGGATCCTAAGCACCAAAATCAATTCAGGATTTGGCCAGATCTGAGCCTTTTTTAATCGGATTCAAACCTGTCTATTCTGCATATCCTGGAAATCATCAGTTATTTATATAGCACCACCAAATTATGCAATGCTTTACATTAATGTATAGCAAACAAACATTCAACAAATAAGGGTTTACAGAGAAGGATAGGGATAGAGGGCCTGCTTGAACAAGCTTAGAAAGGATAGGTCACAATTGAAACAGAAAGATTATAAAAACAGGTGATTTATGATATATTAATGTCTGATTAATCAGAATGCATTGAATCGAGTTTCCCTAAATAGGTAGGTCTTTAGTTAGCATTTGAAAGTTTGGAAGGAAGGGAAATGTCACAGAGTTCCACAGACAGACAGAAGCCTGAGAGAAGTTTGCAGTCGGGAATGAGATAAAGTGATGAGGAGAAAAGAGGTTAAGTTCAGAAGCAGAGCATAGGTTGTGTGAAGGAGTGTATTTTGAGATCATAGCTAAAATATAGGGAAGGGCTCCATTCTTAAGTATGTGTTGTGAGTCATTTGAATTTGATTTTAGAGGTGATTGGGAGCCAGTGAAGGATATCACCCTTCTAACTGTCTGCCTGTACCTGAACATGTGTATCAGACCTTCCTTTTTGGCGCATTACACAACATTTTGGCATAATGCAACAGTTCCTTGATGACAAAAATGGCTCCTGCCATGCTGTGACTGGCAAAGAGTAAAGGAAACAAGATATACCCAATGAATTTAATGTAAATAAAATCTAATTTGCTCAGCTAACCTAACAGAATAGAATTAGGGGAAACAGTTCTCCTTTAACCATTGACTTACACAAACTTTCCATCAGACTAAACTGAACTGAAATTCATAAAAGATGGCTTCCCTTTTAATGCTTGCCTATGTTAAGTATGGGGCTCCCTTGTGCACGAGGGCATTTTGTAAAAATGCAGCCTGTATAGTCACAGTTGTGCAGTCACATCAATAAATGTCCATCATTTATTAACAAAGATACTGTTATATAGTTATGGTTGCATCTGCTCGAAATCTCCTGTCATATGAGCAATGATTCATGCATTAGGAAGTTGCTGGCTGCTGGAAACTTCTGGAGGAGCGGATTGGTTGTGGGAGCGGATTTTATTGAAATAGAATTGAGAACAGCTGTCCCAAAAAGCCTTCTTGCATCTGACTACCACACAAAGGATTGGTTTCGTCACTGCTCCTAAGAATGTCTTTCTGTGAATAATTCATGAATCCTTTCTTAATGTAGCAGCTTCTCACAGCACCATGTAATAATGAAAGTTGCTACACGCTTTCTAAATATGCCAAAAAAACTGATTTAATAAGGGTGTCTCACCAGTCTTGGAGGCTTGGATGTCATGTGAGGATAATGGCTGACAAGTAGCTCTTTACCAAAGATCCATTTTTTGTACTGGGTCAGCATAGACACATTTGCAATTATTGCAGGGGATCCCCTTCATGAGAACATAATGCTCCACCATCCGATTAATAATAAATCAGATGTAGGAAGAAAATACATGCATATAATTATGGACCTACTAATGCAGACAGGGTATATGTAGTAATATGGCTAACGAGCCTAAATAATATGTGTAATGTCCTGGCAGCAAGAAGCATCTTGCCTCTAGGCCAAGGTAATTATGGTGTGCAACACCTGGGTGCTTTGCAGGGTGCGTAAAATAATATGCAAATGCTGTATTCCATACACATGCAATTTGTACTTTCAACTGGGGGTATCCATGAGAGTCCAAGCTATCTAAGGGGTCTAACCATCCAATGCATAAAAACTAGGACGTTTGAGGAATGTGTAGACCTACTCCAGTTCATATTTGTGTCCTCATCTACAATTGTATTGGCATGTTTCATTTTGTTTTTTTAACATGGATCTGCTTGGAGCAAACAATAAAGACATAATAAAAAAAAAAACAAATCCCCTCGCAGGTGCCTATTCTCCAGAGAACTCAAGGTAAGACCTTACCAGGGCCCTACATAGACAGAGTTAATGTGCTTTTTATGCAAGACAGCACTTTATTTGCTTTAGTAGTAACAGGATACATAAGATGAGCCACATACGATCTATTCGACAAAATCGTACAAATCTAATCTGCACCTGAATTACTGAGCTGCCAGACTCAAACACCACAGACACCAACATTCAACTTTACACTTAGATTTTGGAAAAACAGTAAAAGATAAATAATGGAAAGTAATTGAAAAAAGTCTTTATTTCTGGGGAAAAATCTGAAAACCCATTAATATACAACATCCATATTATACTGGTATGAACAGTTTTTATATGTGAATGTATAAATAGTTTGGTATGAGTATGTGTATCTATATTTTATTATTTATATATTCTATAAGTATTTATCCTAGGTTATAGTTACATTGTATCAAATAGCATTTAGACGTTACAGTCCCAATGTAACAGGACTTATCTTTTGGATTCCATCAACACAGCCTACCTTCTATTGTTCCAGTGCCCAGGGTTGGCGGACTGCACTTGGGTTACAACAGGGTCTGAAACAGTCCCCATTAGCTGATAGTAAGGTTGCAAACATATGAAAACATTGCTGAATCAGCCATAGTGCTCATGGCAAATCTTGCTCTAATTGACCTCCAAGTTGGGCTTTCTGGAGTATCGAGGAGCACAAATATGTATTCTCCCCATATCCATCCCCATTTAGCCATCAGCCAACCATGGCTCCTGGTATGCCTAGACGGGCCAGCCCCACAGTTTGTGAACCAACACTGTAGATTGAGGGTACCCAATCTTTTTTCCCGTGAGGCACATTCAAATATAAAGAGTTGAGGAGCAAAGCAATGCCTCCTAGACAGGAATTCAAAAATAAGCACCTGCTTTGAGGTCACTGGGAGCAACATCCAAGGGGTTGGTGAGAAACATGTTGCTCACGAGCCACTGGTTGGGGAACTTCTGTAGACTATTAGGAGGGCCCATTGCCTGTTGGCATCTCAACAATAGTTTGCATTCAAAACATCTCACAGAGTATTTTTTTGTATTCTCACAATAAGCAAAAGTCATACATGGGATTAGAAGTAGGAGGACACATTCATCAAGGATTGTTCATTAAAATGTAGAGGTTTGTGGTTTGTCTTGCAGAGACATTGTGATCCCTGGCTGTTTCCTCATAGCATCGAATATCTTGGCTAACCATTGTCTGCACTAATCTATTGGTCATCTTAAATGTATTTCTTTTAGGGTGTGCAGAGGTTACAACCAGGGACTATCACAAAGAAGGGGCTTTGCAAAGTAACAGTTATAATTAGGAGATCAAGTGTTCTGAATACAGTACCAGACGAAATTACTGTAGTTCTATGTAAATATATATTTGCATACCTTTCAACTGCTAACATTATGCAATTGATGAATACACATTTTGAATTCCATTTAATAGCAGTTGCCATTCATTCCTTATGAGATGATTACCTGATCAAGACATACAAAGGTCAACATTTAGTAAAAAATTCATTAACTTGTCTTGTAAAGGCATTGGTGCACTTGCCAATGATTACTATCTAAATATTTATAGATCTAGTATGATTCACCAAGCAAATGTTCATAGGGAAAATGAAAACATACTATTCTTGGCAGCGCTTTAGTTAAGTGTAAGGCTCTAAATACCTTTTTAGGTGCTGAGTTTTAACTTGGACACTGTTCAGCTAGTGACTCCTAATGACTCATGGTTCCTGCAAGGAAGAGCATAAAGTGCCTAACGCTACATCCAACTGGCAGTTAATCAAGGTAGGCTGCAATAGGAAATGAATCCATTGCATTCAGTAAATCATAAAAAAGTCTATTAATCTCTCCAACTTGAAACATGAAAAAACAGCATGAATAAAAATCCCAAAAATATTTTACCGTATAGATATTTATAATACAGTATTTATATTACTGATATTTAAATACCAGTAAGTATGCAATAATAAAAAACAAAATTATACATTTCCTGCATTTAAATAGCTGATTATTCTAAGAAGTAGTTTTCTGAATATGTTCTCTGGTTATTTACTTTGGGCTAGAAAAAATGCAACATTGATTACCAGCTCACATTAAAGTTGTTTTCTTATGGTGTTTTATAAACATAGAAACAAAAGGCCTGTTTTGTTACCCCTAGTGTTTCATGGTAGGCTAACAGGAAAGCCCCACTGTTGCATATGTTTTCAATTTGAAATGTTGGCATATAGTGAGCAACCAACGAAATTCAGATCTTGGCATTTCCCCCCAACCAAAAAGTGAAATAGCTGGGAAAATGCTTGGTGTCTCAGCTGAAATTTTATTGATATAGTAGTTTCCCTAGAAGACAATGTGAATGAGTTTTCTATTAGCTGGAGTGCATTAAAATGTGGTAGTACTGTATATCTGTTTGTTCAACATGAGTTAAATAAATAGATCTTTATGGGAAATTAAATGATATTTGAAGTTACTCCGTGTATGGTCCTTGCCAGGTAGATAATTAGATTACCAGTACACATATAATTCTCCTCCAAAAACATAGTGAAGTAGCTTCAATTTTCCTGTTTGCCTTGTGCAGTGAAGTAGTTTCAATTATCCCGTTTACCTTATTATTTTAAGAATGAACAAAACCATAGATTTTTTCCCCCCCATGAAAACAATAGGCAAAAGGTATGTTGAGCACAAGCCTTTTTCACAGAACGCATATTGAACAAGGAGGTATGTTGGAATTTTCAATTCGACCCTTGATATATATGCCCCTAAGTGACAAATTTAGCAAAGAGTGAAGTTAGAGATTACCACAGTCCACAAGTGTGAATTTCCACCACTCTCCGTTCATTTCTATAGGATTGTTAAAAGGGTATTTATCAACTGATGAAAGTTCCCCCTTTAAGAAACATGCCTTTAAAATGCTATAGAACTGAATGGAGAGTGTGGAATTTTACCCTAGTGGACTGTGGTGACCTCTGACCTCACTCTTTAATAAATATACCCCAAAGGGAGAACAGCAAGTGGAAGGTGAAGGGAGAGCAGCACAATAGAAAGTAGGGAGATAGGTGGTCGCACAAGGTCAAAATTACCAGTTCATTTGAAAGATCAGGTCACTTCTAATTCTACATGGATTTTCTAGAAGGTTTCTAGAAGGTTCCTAAAAGGGCAGATCAAAACGAGGACTGCAAAATGAAAAAAAATTGAGAGTATTAAAAGTGTGGAAACAAAAGAACTAAATGGGCTGGGGAGAGAAAGTAGGATACAGCGCTACGAAATAAGTTTGCGCTATAGAAATACATGCTAATAATAATAAAATGACAAGGATAAGGTAAAGGAAAATTGACAGCATAGCAAGTCAACGGAGTAACAAAATGGGTCTGAGGTGGAAGAACTGAATCCAATTTGGTATGTGGGAAATCACTGTCGCTGCATATAGTGGGGTCTCAGTAAAGCTGCTCACAGGACGCTCTTTCCAAAACCGCTCTGGCTGTGGTCAATTGTATAAGGGAAAAACTTCATAGCAAGAAAAGTGTCCAATGGGAACCAACATCGGGGAAGCTTGGTTAAAACAAGAAAATCTTTATTGCTCAATTTTAAAATCCATATTGCAAGAAAGGGCAGAGGAACCACAAGTTTCATGACCACAAGTGGAAGAACTGAAACTTACTATGAGACAAATTTGATATGCAGGTATATTCGCTTGAAAACGTTTCTATACGATAAAAAAAAAACTTGGATTACATTTTGGCTGGTCTTTTTGAATTCAAATTTCGCAGTTTTTCAAATTCGAAAATGAAATAAAGTTCAGTTCTGCAGTTGCTGCACTAGAAAGCATTATGGCTGCCATGAGTTCAGTATTTGGAAGGTTTGGAAGATTTCACACTAATGCCACAAGTTAGCACTGAAGCAATAAGTAATGTATATAGTAGAAGACGAAAAACAACAAAAATTCTTGACAAAAAAAAAGCATTTTTTCAAAATACCTTACATGCAACTAAAAATGACACAGTATGTTTTGCTTCTTCATTTTTACAATAAATATCATTATGTTGCTGCTTTAAGAGCAGGACTTTCCCTTCCTACTGTCAAGTGTGGACTCCCAAACCGAGACCCACAGATCTAATACAGTTATTTCTGGATAACAGGTCCCATACCTGTACTAGAGTAGCTTTCTTGATATTACTATTACATACTTGCCTCAGTGACCCTAGAAATAATGTAATACAGGTACAGTATTACCTTATCCAGAATGCTCGGGACCTGGGGTTTTCCTAGGGTTGCCACTTATTCAGTTTTAAACCTGACAGCCAGTCAACGTTTAACATCTTCAGAGTAAAAGTACTGTTATGCTACTAAATGCTGGGTTTGGAATATTTGCAACTGGTCAGATTTGTTTTATTTTTCTGTTCTATTTCTAGCTGCAGCAACAAGGGAGCAGCTTTGAAAAATGAAAATGCAAGATGAATAGTAGAAGGCCCAGAAGTTTTTTTTTTTAAACTGAAGCCTCCCAGTCTGTTATTTTGTTTGCAGGGGGTCTGTGAACATGACCAACCAAACAGAATTTTTAGCTGCAGGAAGAAAAGAGATAGTATACTTTAAAAATTATACCAGATAGATAAAATAATCACCTGAAAGCAAAATTAGATTAGGCCCAACTTTCCCTTTAGGCTAGTGGCAGACGAGCAGATTCGGAGAGATTTAGTCGCCAGGCGTCTAATCACCCGGTGACAATCTTCCCCTAATGTCTTCCGTGTGCCTGAATGAGGAATCGCCTGCACAAATGCACTCGCGGTGCTTGGGCAATTTCATTAATGTGAGATTAGAAAATCTTAAATACTGCACTTCAAAAGCAGACCACCCCTTAAACAAATCAAAATATCCCTGTAGATAATTTGAGTAAACCAAATATTTAGATAATCGGTTGTCTGGGAAACTCTTGCAAGTGCTTAGTCCATACGACTTATCACTGCAACATCAAACACTGGTCTGTGTTTCTGCTGAGATCACAAAAGAATGGAATTATTGACCTGTTCATTTAAACACATTTGCAGAAAAGTGTTGTATTTTCTTTTGCCAACAATCTACAAGAAGTGCTAACTTGGCAGTCAGTTCAAAAGCTGATACATTATTATGGAAGCAAACACAGAAATACATATATATAATGTATTGCTCAAGCATGGTACAGCAGTGGGGCATCATTGGAGACACAGATCTTTACTGCCAAAGGGCTGTGGTTGCCTTGGGCTGGTACAGAATCCCAATAATGTACAGGTATGGGATGCCTTATCTGGAAACCCATTATCCAGAAAGCTCCAAATTACGGAATGTCTCCCATAGACACCATTATAATGAAATAAATAATGTAATACATTTTTCCTAGCTAAGATATAATTAATCCTTATTGGAGGCAAAACCAGCCTATTGGGTTTATTTATTGTTTAAATAATTTTCTAGTAGACTTTTGGTATGAAGATCCAAATTACGAAAATATCGTTATCCAGAATACCCCAGGTCCTGAGCATTCTGGATTATAGGTCCCATACCTGTAATTATTTTTAAAGGGCAATGAAACCTCCAGGCGCTAACTCCCTCTCCCCCCCCCCGTAGGCCCCCTCCCACCGGGCTACCTCCCCCCCTGCCCTATTGCCCCTAAGTCCCTACTTACCCCTCATTCTTGGTGCTCTCCAGCGTAGTTCACAGAATCCATCTTCTTCTTCAACGTCTTCTTCCTGGATCGAACGTAGTAGGGACTTAGGGGCAATAGGCTGGGGGGGAGGGAGTTAGCGCCTGGGGGGTTTCATTGCCCTTTAAAGGCAAACATTGCACTGGCAATTTTTCTCTTTCACTGATGACACTTAGGGGCAGATTTACTAAATTCACATGTATTCACATGAAGGATTCGAATATTCGATCGAATTTTCAAAAAGATTCTAATTTAATTTCTATTATGCAAATTAGGCAAATTCGACCAAATTCGACCATCGAATATTCGAATTCGAATTATTCGAATATTCAAATTTAATTTTATTCGAATATTCGAAAATTCGATGGTCGAATACTTATTGCGCTAAAAAAAAAAAATCGAATTCGAAATTCGAATTTTTTTTAATTCCCCATTATTCCCCCACTATTCCCTGGTCGAATTTCGAATTTTTTTGGCATTCGAATTTCGAATCTTAGTAAATCTGCCCCTTATACTGGCCATACATGGGAACAATTGCTTTTGTCAGATGAACAATCATATTGTAAAACTATCATTTGGCGCTCGTTTTAACCATACTAAACGCCATCCACAGAGAATGAGCAGTTAGAAAGATGTCATTGTTTTATTGTGTGTGCATAATTATCACAGAAGTAAAGATGCCATTTTGAGATAATAAAAGTGAAAGATCTGCCATAGAAGATAAGGTGAATAGTATCCCTGAGGATTTTGTTAATGCACTTGACAAAACATTTGTCTAGAAAGGACAAACAACACATGCTCTTAATTAAACTCAAAAGTAGATGTCATTGTATCCTTTCAAGTTAGTGGATCAAAGTAAAATACAGTAAAATTTAGATTGAATAATGTTACATAAGGTGGTTAAACAGAAAAAGTAAACTGGGATTCTTACTTTTTTAAGGAAAATATAACGAATGAAAGTTCAAAAGCCAATTTTTAATTCTGAAATAATATTTTTGCCAATTTTTTTGCCAGTATATATATTTACTTCCCTTTAAAAAAAAATACAATAATAATCCAACCAAAACAATGAAAAAATGAATTTAAAATGTTATTTATTTATTTTTTAAATTGTTTCACACGTCAGTATTCAGGATTAAATAAGTACACAATACAGTGAAGGGTGTGCTAAAATGTATGCATTATCAAATCTCCCAATACGAGTGTGTACTTTAAGAAATAAATGAATGTGGGGTGTATATAAATGAGCAAATGAGGCTATACACAAAATACCTTAGTGGCTGAAAACATATCTATAGCCATATCAGTAGTAGAAAGAGGAGGAGGTGTGTATGTATACATAATGTCCTGTGCATGTGAACATCAACAGCCTCTTTTCCTGCCTTGCAGGCAAACATTTCAACAAGAGATTTGTTAAATACAATTAACATTGCAGGCAGGTTGCAGCCTCTACTATAATACCTTGCTGTGATGTCAAAGGGCTTATCAGCTGGAAAGCCCCCTGCAGGCAACTAAAATGATGTCACTGCTTCTAAATGTCATTCTATAGAAGCTTAAAGGAGAATTCAACCCTTTAGCAAAAAAAAAAACCTTACCCTCCACACCACATGGAACTCCCTCCCTCCTCCCATCCAGACTAACTGCCACCCCCACCCCCGGGAGTTTCATCGGAGTTCCATGCAGCCATCTTCCGGTTCTTCAGTAAGCTGAGATGGAGACCGGCATGTCAAATTGCCGAAGCGCCGGAAGACACAAAAGCCCGGATGATGGCTGCATGGAACTACAATGCCTGAATCTGCACCAAGGGGTAAGTAAAAAGTTAGGGGCAGTGTCGGACTGGGCCAGCGGGAAACCAGGAAAAACCCCGGTGGGCCCCACCTCCCAGCCCTGCGCGATCGCGTAAGTTCAGGATTTACATCCAGTAACCAGCTGCGCTCTCTCTCTTTAAGGGATTAAATATGCATTAGATATGCGTAGCAGGTACGTGCTGACGGGGGTGCGAGAGGGACAGAAGGAGCCCTGTCCAGCGGCTGGGGCAGCGGGGCCCTGCTGCTAGGGGGGAGCGGCGGGGGGCCCTGCTGCTCGGGGGGCAAGGCCCAAATGTGTCAGCTCCAGTGGGCCCTGACCCCTCCAGTCCGACCCTGATATGGGGTATTTCCCTGGGTAGTATTGATGACGATGACTTTGCACACTTCATAAGCAATGATGGCAACTTTGTTAACAATAATTGTTTTGCTCAGGTCTATACTTTGAAAGATCTAATAACTTTCCCCGTATTACCGGCAGGTTTAACACTACTTAAGTCCATCAAGGACAATTGTTTTATCAGATACGAATGTGAATGTATCCAAGCCGGCTGTTGGAAGAGCCATATTACATATTGACATTAGTTTGCATGCTCATTATAGATTCTGTGGGCCATCGTTGGCCTTTGGAGTGATCAATGGACACTATGGGGTTAAAACACACGGATTTTATCTAAATAATTAACATATGGGAACAAACACTGTGGGCGTGGATATGCATACTTTAGCAGATAACATCTCTGTAGTTTATTTATATTCTGTTTTATTTATTATTTTTGCACTCTTTAGTTTCATAGATAACATATACAGTATTAACTTAAAGGAAAACTATACCCCCCGGACAACGTAGGTCTCTATAAAAAGATATTGCATAA
>CM044443.1:99471705-99491109 GCA_024363595.1 Xenopus borealis
GACCCGCACTCCAAAGTTCGGTGAAAAAGTGTTAATATTTATTGATACATACTCGTGCATAAAACGTTTCGACCTCCATCGAGGTCTTTATATATATATATATATATATATATATTTATAGGAAAAAAAGATGTGTAAAAGCATATGCACAGTAAATTTAAATTCAATATTGAAAAAAAAAAATAATGAGTAGGGCAATGATACCAGTGATATCCTTCTCAGTTACTGTGACTTTGTTTCACACAATATGAATCACTTTGTCAACACACCCAGTGTTAGAGTTGATTTCAAAATATGCTGTGTAACCACTTGCTAACATGACAGAGGCTTAACAGAAACTGAGTGTTTAAAGAAGAAGGAAAGTCTTCTTCCACTTGGGGGTGCCAAATTTTAGGCACCCCCAAGTGATTGTATTAACTTACCTGAAACCCCAGGTTGGTGCTCCTATCAGCAGAAAACTGCACTGGCCCAGGACTATTCCAGCAAGCACCACAGAACGATCCTCTTTCGGCTTCTTCTTTCTTTCTTCAAGCAGACACATGCACAGTAGAACGAAAGAGACAACTTTTTAGTTAAAGTTGGGATTCTTCACTCTCCTGCGCATGCACAGCTGCGAGAAGAAAGAAAAAGCAGGAAAAAGATTGTTCCGTGACGCTTGCTGGGAGAACCCTGGGCTGGTCCAAGTTTCTGCTGATAGCAGCACCGACCTAGGGTTTCAGGTAAGTATATACAATCACTTGGGGGTGCCTAACATTTGGCACCCCCAAGTGGAAGAAGACTTTCCTTCTCCTTTAAAGAAGATTTAATACAGAAAAATTGAAATATAATAAGGAACTGGTAGGCTCAAGCACAGGGTCAGGGCAGGCAGTAAGCAAAACAGACTCCAAGAACAGTATTAAGGTTGGGGCAGACAGCAGATAAGTGAAAATCTAGTAACAGGTCAAGAGTCAAAACCAGGGAGTCAGAACCAGAAGACACAAGGGCAGAGCTGGAAAAAGCTTACAGGAGAGGAAGTTATGGCTTGGAGGAAGCAAATAGGCTAAGGCTAAGAACCGGGGTAAGGGAGAGGCAGCCTGAAATAGCCCCTTAATTGGGCTATTGCCTATAGCTGGATCATGTGAGCATTAAGAGGGGAATAAGTCATTGACATTACCCATCACATTCTAACCCCATTGCCTCTTGTGGCTCAGGCAGGATGAGCAGCGCCCAGTACACAGCAGTATTCTTGTTCTAAAACAGGGAGTTCCTGACACTCCAACATTGAGATCAGTGCAGAAAATCTTCTGAACATTGAGGTTATCCCACAGAAACCTTGCTGTGCTGCACGGGGTACCTTCTAATAGTGTGTAGGTAAATATATGAAGCTGTTTATTTTGTGATTATGAAAATGAAGCACCAGTGTAGTGTCTACAAGTTTGCAGCCACATCATTTATATTTGTGTTGTTTATTGCTCTTTGGGGGAAGCTAACATTATACAACAGAGTGGATGTTTTTATTGTCAGTAAAGCTGTTACAGTAAATAAAGACCCTTGTTTATGTCACATAAGACAAAGTACTGACTGTTATACAAAATAAGGGTTTAAATAAATAAAACCTTCTTTTTCAGTGAGTCCATAGTGTGTGCTAATGTCTATTAAATGGTTCTAAGACTCACGGACATAATGGCGCCTTTCTACATTCTGTGATATTTAGTAAACATTTTCCTGTCTGCATTACTCATTATGTCCTTACCTTTCCCAAATATTTATGTGGGTTTGAGACTTTTTGACTAGTAAGAGAACACTGCATCTTCAACTTTTTTTTTTTTTTTTTTTTAAACTGAAGCTTCTTAGTTATATATGGGGATAAAAGCTAACGTGTCTGCATTCAAACAAGTGTCCCTTCAGTAGTCTGTATAAAAGTTGTGTTAGGTCATTGCTTACTGTGGGCTTCATTTATTCCTTACGCATTCATTTCCTGGATGGAAACTTTTATTCAGTTAGACTAAACGTGTGGTTTTGAGCGACAAGCAAAGCCTCAAAGAAACTATAGAACCTACTCATAATGTTTTTCTTTTCACTGCGAGCCTCTCTTCACTATTCATTTAAATGATTTTGCATAATCCAGGTCTTTTTTTTTCATTTAGCGCTGTCCTTGGGGAGTTTTTTCGCCACCCACACAAGTTCAGAGATCATGACTGAGCTATATCATTCAGAAGCCGCACCAAAGGGGTCTTTCTTGTGCAGTTCCTTTAAATAACACACAAAGGATTTCATTGCAGATGTGAACAGAATCTGAAGTTCCCCGCTTTCCTTTTATTAACCAATACACAATGAGGGGTACTTGAAAAAAGAAAGTATTTGTAACTTCTCAAGCACCATTTAGGTCAAACCTTTGGAGAGCTGGACTGAGCTAATATAAAAAAACTCTCAAACTGCAATTAACAGAGATTTATGTCAGCAAGGAAGTGTGTTATTTCTGATTTTGCAGATATTAAAGTTAATGGCAGGTGGAGATTTGACTTCTTTTACAATAAGGGTCATAAAGGCAAAGAAAAGTTATTTACAACCAGCTGCTAATGCAGGTCTGATATTCTTGCCCATTATACGTCTTAAAGGAGACAGAAAGGTTAAAACTAAGTAAGCTTTATCAGAAAGGTCTATATAAATACACTAGTAAACCCTCACGGTAATGCTGCTCTGAGTCAAAAGCAACACAACATTTCTTTCCTTCTATTGTGTATACATGGGCTTCTGTATCAAATAAGGGCATTTCCTTTTTTGTCCTTTACCACAATGAGCTGTTAATGAGCTTCTTGGTACAGGTATGGGATCCTTTACCTGGAAACCCGTTATCCAGAATGCTCCAAATTACAGAAAGACTGTCTCCCATATACTCCATTTTATCCAAATAATGTTAAATGATTTCCTTTTTCTCTTTAATATTAAAACAGTATCTTGTACTTGATCTAAAATAAGATATAATTAATCCTTATTGGAAGCAGAACCAGCCTACATGATTTTCTAGTAGACTTAAGGTATGAAGATCCAAATCACAGAAAGACCTGTTATCTGGGAAGCCCCAGGTCCTGAGCATTCGGGATAACAGGTCCCATACCTGTACCATGGAATGGTATGATCTAAATGGTTAAAAGTGCAGGACAATGATTTTAGGTTAAATAGATTGTAGCTCCGTGTTTTTGTATGCCCCTGTTTATATAGTGAATAAAGTACCCCCTCTTGTAATTTATAAGGATATTATAAGTTACCGAGGAGTTTAAAAAAAAACAAAACACGAGGCTGAACTCCGAGGTGACTTCTAATTAGTGATGCATTGAATCCACTATTTTGGATTTGGCTGAACCCCCCGAATCCTTCCAGAAAGATTTGGCCAAATACCAAACCAAATCCGAACCCTAATCTGCATATGCAAATTTTGGGTGGGAAGGGGGAAACAATTTTTACTTCCTTGTAAAAAAAGTCACGTGAGTGATTTAATTTGCATATGCAAATTAGGATTCAGATTCGGTTTGGTCAGGCAGAAGGATTCGTCAGAATCCGAATCCTGCTGAAAAAGGCAGAATTCTGGCTGAATCCCGAACCAAATCCTGGATTCGGTGCATCCCTACTACTGATATCCTCATATTTTGCAACTGGGGGTACTTTATTATAATACACATGTGTCAGTGAGTCATGTGACTCACCGTTTATAACTGATGACATCAGAACTCACCGTTTATAAGGATATAATTTACAAGATATTCATGGCTTTTGTGTATATACAGTTGTTTTGCTCCAATATTTTCTGTGTATTTTCATCACATATTTTCACATGGGTTTTAGCAAAAAAAAACACTCGGTATCGCATTTAAAAAGACCTACCTATGAGAGAGAAAGAGAATGATGTGTAACGCGTGCTATGCTAGGGGTCAGCAGGGGCCATTTAAAACAGCATTACATGTATTTACACAAACACTTAGGGGCCGATTTACGAAATTCACGTGAAATGATCGAAGTTCGATCAATTCGATCGAATAACGATCGTAAGAAATTTTCGTAAAATGGGATATTCTAATTTGGCCTCTTTGATTATCGAATACCGAATTATCGAATAGATCGAATGATCGGATATTCGATAATTCGATGATCGAAGTAATCAAAATTTTAAAATTGTTCGACTGCCTACTTCGCCATATTGAACCTACCGAATTGCAATAGAAGCCTATGAGAAGCCCCCCATAGGCTTCTGAGACTAAATCCTGCTCGAATACCATTCGTACGATCAAACGCAAACGATTGGTATCCGATCGTACAAATTCATCGAGAAATCGAATATTGTGCAAAATGATAGCCTAAAAAAATTCGATAAGCATTCGATGGTCGAATGCTTATAAAATTTCAAATAGGATCGAGCCAATTTTGGGGAATAATAGTAAATTTGCCCCTTAAAATGCTTCTCTTCTTTTGGGGCCCAGGAAGGATTATAGGGCTATCCTGCAAGTTGAGCAGTCACTCTAAAGGTCTAACACATCATGAAAGATTCAGCTGCAGCACAGCAGTTTTCCACGGTTCATTTTAAACCTTCCGTCCCAGGAAACACAAAACTAGATTTTTCAATTCCTCTGAATCTGGCAGGATTCAGCACACTCATTCCTTTAAAAAATGACTGGTTACAGGCCATGGGCAGCACTAATAGCTTCACCCATATAAAAAGATTTATATAGCTTTATCGTGCAATCTAATTATATGAATAAAGGGCTTGGTCATTTCGATTAGGCAAGAAAAACACCGGATGTTCTGGAACATCTCTAAATGTGATATTATAATTTTACTTCATTCTTCTAATTATAATTGTCTTTTGAATTATAAGTAACTGAATATTTAGGAGTATTTTATGGCTGACACATCATTTGGCAGCTAAATCTCAATTGCGTCTTTTGCCTGTACACGTATGGGACCTATTATACATTATGCTCTGTGCCAGGGTTTTTTCGGATAAGGCATGTTTCTGTAATTTGGATCTCTATACCTTAAATCTGCTTAAAAATTATTGAAACATTAAATAAACCCAACAGGGCTGTTTTGCCCCAATAAGGGTTAATTATATCTTAGCTGGGATCATTTACAAGGTACTTGTTTATCAGTACAGAGAAAAAAGAAATACTTTTCAAAATTTTAGAATTATTTGCTAAAAATAGAGATGGCGTTCCCATAATTTAGAGCTTTCTGTATAACAGGTTTCCAGGTTTACATACCTATATTTGGCTTTTTGTACTTTGAAAAGAATAATTATTAGGACTATGTGCCTTGCACAACATGGGAGTAGGTTTAAGTAACATTTTAGAGCTAATTACAGATTCTGAAAGCCAAAAATCCCTTTATAGCTTCCTCTTGTTAAAACCCATTAACCACTATGACTAAAAGTTGTTCCACAAAAAAAATGTACATATATATATATATATATATATATATATACATATGTATATATATATACATACAGTCATATGAAAAAGTTTGGGAACCCCAAATTGGCTCATTGGCTGAGCTTTCAAAGAAGCAACTTCCTTTTAATATATAACATGCCTTATGGAAACAGTAGTATTTCAGCAGTGACATTATGTTTATTGGATTAACAGAAATATGCAATATACATCATAACAAATTTAGACAGGTGCATAAATGTGGGCACCCCAACAGAGATATTACATCAATACTTGAGCCTCCTTTTGCAACAGCCTATAGATGCCTCCTATAGCCTTTGATGAGTGTCTGGATTCCAGATGGAGGTATTGTTGACCATTCGTCCTAACCAAATCTCTCCGGTTCAGTTAAATTTTATGGGTGCTGAGCATGGACATCATGCTTCAAATCATCCCATAGATTTTCGATGATATTCAAGTTGGGGGACTGTGACGGACATTCACGAATATTGTACCTCTCCCTCTGAATAAATGCCTTTGTAGCTTTCCAAGTGTGATTAGGAATATCCAACCCCTGTGTAACTTCAACTTTGTGACTGATGCTTGAACATTATCCTGAAAAACTTGTTGATATTGGGTTGAATTCATCCAACCCTCTACTTTAACAAGGGCCCCAGTACTTGAACTAGCCACACAGCCCCAGAGTATGATTGAACCTCCACCAAATTTAACAGTAGGTAGCAGGTGTTTTTCTTGGAATACTGTGTTCTTGTTCCACCATGCAAAGCGCTTTTTGGTATGAACAAATAACTCGTTTTCTTGTCTTATCAGTCCAAATCACTTTGTTCCAAAATGACTGTGGCTTGTCTAAATGAGCTTTTGCATACATCAAGTGACTCTGTATGTGGTGCGAGTGCAGAAAGATCTTCTTTCTTATCACTCTGCCATAGAGATGTTCTTTGTGCAAATTGCCCTGAATTGTAGAACAATGTACAGATAAACCATCTGCAGCAAGATGTTTTTGGATGTCTTTGGAGGAGATCTTTGGGTTGTCTGTAATAATGATGGACGAATCTCCCGAGATTCGCTTCGCCGAAAAATTCGGGAAATGAGTCGCTTTTGACGCGCGTCGCATCGTTTTCGCCGTGTCGAAATTTCGCTGCCGATTCGCGAATTTATTCGCCAGCGGCGAATCGGGGGAATTCGCTGCGAATTCGCCCCTGGCGAGTAAATTCACCCATCACTAGTCTGTAACCATTCTCACAATCCTCTGTATATGCCGCTCCTGTAGTTTTCTTGGCCTACCACCTCGGCTGACTTTTTTCATATGATATGGTCCTGTCCACAATCCTACCGATTTGGATTTGCAGTGATAGAATTCCTGGCAAAAAAACTGTAGCTATGCATTGGATGGGCACCAATCCTCCAACTAATTAACAAAGTGATGAAAACAGAGGATCTCATACCAAATTTGATAAGGTCTGGTGCCCCTGGTGTGAACTTCACGATCTAGGTAACCAAGTAGAGGAACTGCCTGGTTAACAAATGCTTTAGAACACTGACAATGTTAATATGGAGCACCCTATTGTTACTACCCTCAACTGAAAAAAAGAGACTAGCAGATAATGTAGTATTTTATCAGCTTTGAGGGATAAAAAACTGGGTAATTTCATCTGTCCAACTGCATACAGTATGTGAACCAGAAAATTTTAATCCTTTCTCCTCGATTTTTTTTTTTTGTAAATAATAAAGAATACCTTTAAAAAAAGCTGGTCTTATAATGAGTGAGACTTTAGCAGTGACACCAAGTCTGGTCTCAAAGAGATAAAACAAATTATCTGCTCAGGTTAAAGAGCCCATATTCACTGCTGCAGTCACATTCCTGTTATACCTGCTGATCTTGTGAGCAGCTTTGATGCTTCCCTTGCTCTTCCCCTTGGTGTCAGCCACAACCTGCCTCTAGTATTGGTAAGCCAAATGCATATACTTCTGCAGTTGAATTGTCTGAGGTTGAGGGGAGTGGTTGGGACACTGTGAATGGGACAGAGCTACAGTGGTGGGTGGCCAATCTAAGAGGAGCAGAGCATGAGCTGAAAGTAGAGCTGTAATGTAAATGAGTCTACTAGAAACACTACATGTGCAGTAGGAGGAATGCAAATATAAATGTATAAAGCACGGCTGTAAGACACTATGCAATCAATAAGTATCTTGACATGCCAAAAAAAGAAAACTGTATCAGTGAGTAAAATTAAAGAAATGGAAGAAGTACTACCTGTGCCATATTTGCTCAGCCACCACAGACTTTGCAATATCTCTTAGTCTACTAAATTGTGTAGATCATCCATGAGATTCCTTAATAGATTGCTAAATGGGGAGCAGTAGTCATTCCAGAGGATAATGGTCATCCCTCTAACTCGGGCCTTAGCATATGGATAAGAATACATTTTGAGAGAATCCTGGTGATCCGAGAGCTGATGGACACCCTTTCTGGAAAGGGTAGGAAACACTCAAGAATTATTCTATTATTATTTATGAGTTATTTTTTCTAATGGATTGTTATCTCTGTGCTATATGTCTCCCTATAAATTTCATACATTTGCTGAGCTTTACTCCAACACACATACATATACTACATATTTTGTTTCGCAGAGAGACCACCCATATTGTAACAAGGTAGCCCTTGATTAAAAAGCAGTATTATGCAGCCAAATCCTGCATGTGTGCGCCACAGGTACAAAATCAAATGAAAAAGTGGTAACAAGAATAAGGTCTATAGCAGTCTAATGCCTCCAATGCAAATACCATCTTATAATATTCCAAACAGCTGACAGTCTCCTTCCACAGAACAACATGAAAGTGAATTTCCACCATGTTGAATTTGGCCCTCTGGCTCAATGCCTAGTATGGTTTCAGATTTGGAAAAACTCTACTCCATCTTCTGTTTGTTGTTGGGCTCTTGTGTGTGTTGAAATAAGCCACCCGCAATCTCAATCTATAGATTTGCACTGGAGCGGGAGGTGGCCCTCAATTTATGCAATGCACGTGCATGGTATGTAAAAGTACAATAGGTGGCATTTCATTACTCTTTAGGATCTGTGCCTCTTTGAAGTATAATTTACATGGAGCCCATGCATGTTTTAACTTGCACTTTTAAATATCAAAAAGCATTTTCATTTATTAAATATCATTTGAAAATGTAACCATTGAACGTGTTTCCTTCCTTTTTCTTTTATTTTCTGTTTTCATTCCTTTTGCTTCTCATGGTATGTCAGGTGATTTAGTAAATCAGTCATGTAAGCAGTGGCCAGACGTGGGGTCTGTCTGTTGTTACTGCTCATGTCATGCTGAAGCAAAAGACAAAAGAAATAATTCACCTGCTCTTTTTCAAAGAGTACAAAGGGCTGATTCATTCACTTACTATACAGGTAACATGGGCCGTTCCGGATATAACTCCTACTGACTTACAGTCCACACACACAGCAGATCACATTGTACTCAAGGAAGTTTGATAAATCACCCCATCAATTTCTACACCTTTGGTAATCCGTTTATTTAACCTTATTTTAAATTACATTCATGTAGAAAATTTACTAAATTCACGTGAATAGATCGAAGTTCAATTAAATTCAGTTAGATAGCAGTTATTTGAAGTTGGTTAAGACGGATTTCATTATTTTCTATGGGGTAAGTAGTCTGTTATTTCTCAACAGGAAACAATAAAACCTATTTCTAGAAAGTTACAAGTAGCAGCAGTTAAGCTCAGTAGGTTATAAGACTAAGGAGTAACTTTGATTCAGTGAGAATTGTTAATTAATGTTCTTTGAAGGGTAATAGTAAAACAATAATGTCATTTAGAATAGGTGTGTTCTGCCTAGAGAGATAATTTACCACCTATTACTAGGTTGTCTTTTGCCTGAAAACAGCTATGCTAGAAGCAAATGCTAGAGGTAGAATGAGCATATATCTCTGTTGGACACTGGAACTTTGACAATTTTGCCCTCAAACAATCCTCTAGGAGTTGCATGCATGTGAGCAATAGGTTTATTGTTACTGAAGTTATTTGGGAAGTTTTGTTTTGAGTCTGTTTAGCAACAGATTGCATGCTCATACTATGTATAGTTATTTTTGGGCTGCAGGGTCGTACTGGGCCGCCGGGACATTGGGGAAAAACCCATGGGACCCCCAACAGTCCGACATTGTTGTGCTGTAAAGAGGGTGCTGGAACACCCTTGGTAGAGATTTCTTGTAAAATAAACCCAATGTTATGAATAGTGTCACAAACCCAGAACAGTCTGACATTGCTGAGCTGTAAAGAGGATGCTGGAACACCCTTGGTAGAGATTTCTTGTAAAATAAACCCAATGTTATGAATAGTGTCACAAACCCAGAACAAAAATGTTTCGAGCATGTGTTTACTTGGACAAATAAGGTCAAGTCAGCAGCCAATGTCTGCCCATTTATGGGCACATAAGGACTTGGGGTAAACTATTATTATTATTATAAATTGGACCCTAGTCAGTGTATTTTATGTGTTGTAATTCTGGTAAGTCATTATCATGATTCCATTATATGGTGTGGCATACTGTGGATGTGCCATCAAAACAAAGTTAGCTTCATCAATATATAATTATTTAAATAGTGTTTCTAAATCATTTGTACAGTGATGTTTGCAGGAGATAACTGTTGATCTTATCACTTCATACAGACTCTCTTCTGAGATTCAGAGATATAATATGTAACAAAGCAAACTGGAAGGCTTTATTTTTTGGATTAACCAGCTTCCTGTTTTCTGTTTACCAAAATGAAATGCAGCATGACATTCAAGACATTGAAGTGAATTGAAACCCAAAAGGGAGTGCTTTATTTGTCGACTACAATACATCTTGGGTGTGTGATGTATGAGTCAGGCTGGTGTGCACTGTGATAATGTTCTAATGAAGTACTTCCTGCCTCGTTTTTGTATTCAGACATAATAGGGGCCCTTGCGATTTGGACTGAAAACCTCCAGGGATGCACATAATATTTAGATTAGATTACAGAGGCTGAAATTTGTGCTAAAATAGCAAACTTGCAGGACAGTCTATAAATGAGGCTTATTTTTAAGAGGTAAGTGCCTCTGGGCTCTCCTGCAATACAGAAATGCTTTACGTATGGACTTTTACCTTTAAATAGACAACCACAAATGTGTTCACCCTTGATCGGGCATTTATTCATTTAAACAGAAGTTTCCATAGAGATGGCCAGTCTCCAAAGTCACAAGTGCAGCAGCTTTTCTAGAAGGCATAACTCCGTCGCTGCTATAGTTTTGCTATTATTGCCTTGTATGTTGCCATTGACAGTCAAGACATGCCATTTCTAATGTGCATACATGCAACTGAAGGCAAGAAAGAAATGTTCTGGTCACACAATAACTCATATAAGCCACATAAGCTTTGTTTATCACGGCGATTATTGACACTAGTGGAGTAAATAAAGGCCACATGCAGCTGAGCATCTGGGTCTTGAGGGGGCTCAATCTGGTGAGTCAGTCAGCAGAGCACCTTTGTTAATTGCATCACCCATGTACTTATAATGAATTGCGCATGAAGAGGACCTAAAAAAGGGGAAAGGGCTAATTGTGGGGTGCCTGGGCCTCTGACTTTATGTCAGGGATTGATACAGACAGAATCTGAGCAATAGTCTCACAAAACTGGATAATCCTTGATGTATTTTTTTTATATAGACAGTCAGAAAAACATAATCAAAATAAAAAAGGCCTCCTGCATCAGAATATTAATGTCCATATTTATACTTAGAGGGTTATTTGTCAAATTCTGAATTTTTTTTATCTTTTTAAATAAAAAAAATTAGAATCCACAATTTACCCTTATTTATCAATTTAAAAACCAAAAATAGGATCGTGGGAAAAAAAGCGACATTTTCAGATTGTCGCACAAAAACAAGTTTTTTGGATTATCGCACAAAAACAAGTTTTTTGGATTGTCTCACAAAAAATCCGACTGTCGGATTTGATGCCAAAAAAAAGCCGGAAGTTTTCATGAAATTGGTGGAAAAGCATTTTCGGATTCTGACTTTTTTGCAGCCATGGGGTATAATAAATGTAGAAAAATATTGTTTTTTCCCACAAAAAATTTGGATTTAATAGTTAAAAAAATTAGAATTTTTAGAGTTTTTAGCATTCCAACTTCAATAAATAAAGGCTAAATGTTAGACTTATGATCAATTACCCCATTAAGACACAGAGACCTGTTATGGCAGCCTAGAGACAGTAGCGGCAGCCTAGTTATGGACTTAAACAGTATTAAAAAATGCAATCTATGACTTGAGACCTTTGCTGGTAAGAGAAGGTTAAGAGAAATTCTTGACAGCATTAGGATTAGCATCTTCAGAACATATTGGTTACAGAAACATGAACTGTTTACGAACAAGACTAATGGACCTTTCAGCTACTACATTAGATGTTTTGCTCACATTCTCTAGGGGAGGGTAGGTAAACATATGTACAAGGGATCTTTGTTACAGCCAGAACAAGAAGTCTTTGATTTGAATACGTGATAAGAAATGCATTATCCCCAGAGAAGGTTATCAGCAGAGTTCTAACATTCAATTTTAATAATGAAAAATACAAACATTTAAGGTTCACAAATCTTTTACTTAGCAAACGTGCAGATACTACGAGGGATTTGATATTGTGAGATAATTGTGTTTTTAACATAATAATTTTTATTCATTAATGTATGTTTATTACATATACAGTCATATGACAAGGTTTGGGAACCCCCTTTAATTCTTTGGAGTTTTGTTTATCATTGGCTGAGCTTTCAAAGTAGCAAATTTAAAGTTACCAGAGGTGGCTTTTTCCGATAATGGTAACTGGCTGCTCCGTGGTTCTCACCTTGCCTTATGGCAGGAATAGCCTTGAATGCCTTTGTAGATTTCCAAGTGTGGAATATCCAACCCCTGCGTAACTTCAACTTTGTGACTGATGCATGAACATTATCCTGAAGAACTTGTTGATATTGGGTTGAATTCATCTGACCCTCGACTTTAACAAGGGCCGCAGTCACTGAACTAGCCACACAGCCTCACATTATGATGGAACCTCCACCAAACAGTAGGTATCAGGTGTTTTCTTGGAATGTGGTGTTCTTCTGCCACCGTGCAAAGAGCTTTTTTTATGACCAAATGACTGAATATTTGTCTCATCAGTTCAAACACTTTGTTCCAAAATAACTGTGGCTTGTATAAACGAGCTTTCACATACAACAAGCGACTCTGTTTGAGTGCAGAAAGGGCTTAATTTTTCTCGTCACCCTGCCATACAGACGTTCTTTGTGAAAAGTGTGTTGAATTGTAGAACGATGTACAGATACACTATCTGCAGCAAGATGTTCTTGCAGGTCTTTGGAGGTGATCCTTGGGTTGTCTGCAACTATTCTCACAATCCTCGCTCCCATATTTTTCTAGGCCTCACAGACCTGGGTTTTACAGCAACTATGCCTGTGGCCTTCCATTTCCTGATTACATTCCTTACAGTTGAAACAGAAAGTTTAAACCTTTGAGATAGCTGTTTGTAGCCTTCCCCTAAACCATGATACTGAACAGTCTTTGTTTTCAGTTGCTTTGAGGATCCATGCTGTCACTCTTCAGAGGAGAGTCAAACAGAAGCACAAATTGCAATTGGCCACCTTAAATACCTTTTATCATGATTGGACACACCTGCCTATGAGGTTCAATGCTTAACAAGCTAATCCAAAAATTTGGTGTTGCCGTATTAAGCAGTTAAATGCATTCAGATTAGTAAAATTACAAGGGTACCCAAATTTTTGCACAGTCAATTTTTCACATTTGATTTAATTTCATACAACTGAATACTGCTTTACTAAAAAATCTTTGTTCAGAAAACACCCCAGTACCACTGTTATCATTTTTGTTGAAAGTTGAGTAAATTATTATCCAGGCTGAGAAGGGTTCCCAAACTTTTTCATATGCCTCCATAACTGATATTCTACAATATAGATGGGCATCCTGCACATGGACGACCTCCTAGCAGGCTGCTTCAGCAGAAAAAAATGACTGAAAGGGGAACTATAAAACATGGGGGTTAGTGATGGGCGAAACGGACGCGTTTCGCTTCGCCGAAAAATTCGCGAATTTCCAGAGAAATTCGCGAATTTTTCGCCATTTGGCGAAACGAGTCGCGCGTCGTTTTTGACGCGCGTCGCGTCGATTCCGACGCGTCGCGTCGTTTCCGACGCGCGTCGCGTCGTTTTCGGCGCGTCGCGTCAAAAACGACGCGCGACTCGTTTTTGCGCGGCGAAATTTTAGCCGCGAATTTTTCTGCTCGTTTCGCGAATTTATTCACCAGCGGCGAATCGCGGGAATTCGCCCCTGGCGAATAAATTCGCCCATCACTAATGGGGGTCTATATTGAAAATAAATTAATAAATTGATGTAAACTTACTCAGGGTACTGCTCTGAGCACTTTTGCAATTTACATTCATTTTCTATTTTTAATCATTCCTAGATAGCAGCTTTCAACATTTTTTCACTGCTAGGAAGGCTTCAGCTAACAGTGAAAAAAGTAATTATTTTTTTAATGTTGATTATTTGGATAAAATGTCTATAGGAGACGACCCTCCTGTAATTCTGAGCTTTCTGGATAACGAGTTTCCTAATAACAGATCCCGTAGCTATATTAATAACATGTTTATAAAGTGCAAACATATTCCTCAGCACTCTGCTATATATCTTGGAAAACTGGGTACAGCAATTTCATGTTCACATACATATTTCACCTTAACTAACATGCAGCCTAGGTTTCAAGTAAACTAAGCATTAAAACAAATGTCATCATTCCTGGCATTCAGTTTAGGCTCCTTATCAACTGCACAACCCTAGGAGTCTGCCCCACAGTTTGGCATCTACTAAAATCAATTGTTCTGCTAAAAGTATGCTGGGCTGACTCATACAGCCTGTCTAGCTTTACTCAGGTGACAGCAGGTATCACCCATAGGCTAATACACATGCATAAAATATACCCAGATATTAAATTAAGAATATATTATTAAGGGGAACTATCGTGAACATAAAGATGTAATATTAGCTTCAGCATACTGAAATAAGAAAAGTTCTAATTACAATCAATTAAGAATTCTTACTGTTTCTGAAAGTTTATCTTCACTATTCACTTCACATCTATTTTTCTTCATTCTGTCTTCCTGCAACAGTTGGATGCAAGATGAATGACCCAATATATCTTATAGGGGTCTCCTTTTGCCTAGAAGATGTATTACAGCTCCCTCTATTAAAATCACCAGACATCCTGTCTCTCTACATGCGGGATTTGTGCAAAAGGCAGTTATTTTGTTAGATTTTGTTTGTACTGGAATCAGTTATTTGAGTGAGCTCTAATTTACCTGCAAGGAAAAGGAGCACCCCCCAATAACATATATTGGATTATTTTTGACACCCAACTGCTGCATGAAGACAGAAGGAACAGATTTTGAGAGAGGACTGGTGAGGATAACTTTGATTATTTCAGAAACAATGCAGGATTTTTAATTGACTGTATACAGAAAGTTTCTTACTTCTGTATCAGGAAGCTAATATTAAGTTGTCAATTTCACGATAGTTTCACGATAGTTCCCCTTATAATAATATAAATCCGATGTAAACATTTCAATTGGAACCAAGATACATAATTAGCACAGGAAGGATCCCATTAAAGGGTAAATAGTACTTTTAAAAAACTGTACATTCTAGAATTTATTATGCAGCAAAGTCAAACTGAATGGAATTAAAGAGGTTTCTGCCATAAAGTTTAAAATAAGTGCACAAAGAATTTTATAGCTTAAAATGTCTTAAATTGTAAAATGGAATGAGTTATAGAGATTACAGTATGTGTCTCCTATTCTACTATAATAAGCTGGAAGAGCATAGCTGCACCCTCGTTTTAGTGAAAACTTGCTCTGCTTGGTACATGCATACTACAGTTTAATAGAACAGAGAGCAGTATATGGTTTTTAAATGAAAAGATTTTAAATGCAAATATTTCTAGAATATTTACACATCTTGACATACAAAGCAAAATTAAATTAATTGATGGATGCTCAGGAATTTTTTAAGTGATTTTTCCAAAAAATATGCTGTAATTCATCTTTGCTGCTCATGGGTATTCATATACAAAGGGTGGTCGTGTTATGCCCACATACATATGTGGATACTTGCCTGTCCAACATCTAATTCCACCCACTGTCTTCATACAAAGTTTGTCCTGTCATTGCTGCTAAAACAGCATTTGCCTCTGTCCTTAGATGGCTTTTCAATAGATGTTGGCCCTTTGTTGGTGAGATATGCTTCAATCCATGCATACAAGACTGGGCAATCAGTGCTGGCTTATCAGTGTTCCAATTTAACTTACAAATGTTCATTCGGGTTGAGGTCAGGGATCTATGCATAGAGTTACAGGAACCATTATCCAGAAACCCATTATCCAGAAAGCTTCAAATTACAGGAAGGCCATCTCCCATAGTCTACATTTTAGGCAAATATATTTTTTACAAATTGTTTTTCTTTTTCTCTGTGTAGAGATAAATAAATAAATAAAACAATATCTTGTAAAATATAATTTATCCTTATTTGAGGCAAAACAACCCTAAGGGTCGAATTGAAAAACAATTTGAATTTTCAAAATTTTTTATGGCCAAAACTTTCAAGTTCCGATTGTGAATAATCTAAACTAGATTCAAATTTGAATTGAATTGAAATTTTGAGGTTTATTAATCCTTGCCCCTTAAACTCGAATTTGACTATTCGCTACCTAAAACCTGCCGAGATCACGTATAAGTAAATGGGAGAGTTCCAGTGAACAATCTGAAGATGTTACTAGCCTTTCTGACATTCGAGTTAATTTTGGAAAAAAAAAAAAAAAAAAAAAACAATTAGAGTTTAGTCGAATTTTATTCAAATTCAGTTCGAGTTTTTGAGTCTGTAATATTTTTTCGAGTTTTAGATATTCATTTTTTTTATTAAATAACCCCCCAATTCAAGTATATTTGAAAAAAGCACATGAATTTGAAATTCAACCTTTGATAAATGTGCCTCCCAAATTACAGATAAGCACAGAATTGGCAAAAATTGTAATTGTATGATGCAATGATGGATTTGGTTTAAATAACTAATTCCATTAATTAAAAGGAGTGTTCACATACTTTTGGCCACACAATGTATCATGGGTGGCCATTGGCTTCCCTCAATTCGTGCAGAATTCACGTACACACACACATACATATATAGACAGTTACAAAGAAGAACACATTCAGATCAAACATGATGTCATCCACTTCACAGAACATGGAACAGAACGTGTGACCTTCCGTTGTTCTTGCTTGTGGTTGAACTGCAATTGTATATGTGCATATAAGTAGATTACAAAGTGTGTGAGCTCCATTGGCTTTACTTTGTCTGCTCTTTGCAGGTGTAGATGTTGCCACAAGCAACTAAATCTGATTATTCGGTTGCTAGAGGAGACATTGGTTAAATTGTATATACTGTTTATAAAGCTGGACATAATGCTCTGGTCTTTGAAACCTGCATTGTGCTTCAACATTTCATCAGCCCACTCTTCGCACACAGGAAGAATGTAGCCAAGTCACAGCTGTATGAGCCAATATTCAATTCCCACAGGATTCCACATAAACCTCCCTTCACTGCCTTATCGTATCCACG
Organism: Xenopus borealis; assembly: GCA_024363595.1. Classification (NCBI taxonomy): domain Eukaryota; kingdom Metazoa; phylum Chordata; class Amphibia; order Anura; family Pipidae; genus Xenopus; species Xenopus borealis. The sequence continues at coordinate 99,488,835 of CM044443.1, forward strand.
GCCTCTTTTTTTGAATAACATAAATCATATAAATAATCCACATTTTTAAAAATGATTTGCTTTTTCTTTGTAATAATAAAACATTGCCCTGTACTTGATCCCACCTTAGATATAATTAATCTTTATTGGAAGCAAAACCAGCTTATTGGGTTTATTTAATGTTTACATGCTTGTCTAGTAGACATAAGGCATGAAGATCCAAATTATGGAAAGTTATATTATCTGGAAAGCCTGAGCATTTTGGATAACAGGTCCCAGACCTGTACCCTTTGTTGCTTGCTGTTATGAATTTAACTTTGCGACAGTTACTTTTATTCATTAACACAGGTGCAAAAACTTGTACCTATACCAACAGATAAGGCCCTGTATCACATACTAATGATTTACACAGAAGTTGAATTTAAGCCTAATTAATTAGACAAAAAACAAGTTTATGCATGTGAACTGTTGCAGCATTGCCATCAGTATAGTTACTCTATAATTTCATACTGTATTTGTTTAGATTATGCATCTACATAAAATCATGAACTAGGATGAAAACACGTATCTCTCTCACCCCCCTCCTAGTTGGTATACATACATCAGGGACCTTAGACTGTTAGCTCCCCTAGGACAGAGCATAATATATAATCCCTTTAAAAGAGAGCTGAAAAATATGTCTAGTGTTTTATGCATATTTATAATGTGCATTGAAGGCATATTTAGGGGCACCATTATATAAGGGACATTTGCCATGACCACTAAATGCTAGAGCACTAAGGGGCACAAAGGGGGCATGCCCACCCACCTCTTTGACGATACAGTACTGCAGAACACAGGCAAGGGTATGGGAAAGCACTTTTTGCACTTTTCACCCAGTTGAACTCTTTTGTCTTTCATGAACCTCACAGTGTTCCAAATTAGCTCTAGAACTTCCGACCACAAAAAATATATAGAGCTGTGGAAAGGTTTCATAAACAAAGATCTAGCAATTCCATTTTAGTGAACATGCAAACTGAAGCAAGCACAATGTTACGGATCCAGTATGCATAGCACACGGTAATTCTGAAATTGTCATTGTTAAGTAAAACAAAGAGTAGGCAGGAGCAGCACGTGGATTCTAGGGAGTTTTCATTGAAGGTTCACTGAAGCATCAAATTATGCTGACATAACCATAACACACAATTGGGTGTGTGTAGCACTGCCCAAAGCTATAAGCGACCACCTGCAAACACCCAGGAAGTGATGATTTCATTGTGCACCAACACCTTTTTTTTTGTAAACTGTTTACTAAGACTTTGCAAAGGAAAAAAAAGAGAAAGTTTATACAATACCTGCCTTTGAAACTTTGCAGGTACAGTGCCTTGCAAAGGCATTCATCCCCCTTGGCATTTTTCATGTTTTGTTGTCTCGCAAAATGGATTGTTTGAGCGTTTGCATCATTTGATTTACAGAACATGCCTACGACTTTGAAGATTTTTTTTTATTTTATTGTGAAGCAAACAACAAATAGGACAAAATAACAGAAATCTTCATTGTGCATAACTGTTCACCCCTCCCCTAAAGTCCGGACTTTGTTGAGCCACCTTTTGCGGCAATTACAGCTGCAAGTTGCTTTGGATAAGTCTCTCTGAGCTTGCCATACTTGCCACTGAGATTTTGCCCATTCCTCAAGGCAAAACTGCTTCAGCTCCTTCATGTTGGATAGTTTTTGATTGTGAACAGCAGTCTTCAAGTCTGACCACAGATTCTCAATTGGATTGAGGTCTGGACTTTGACTAGACCGTTCCAACACATTTAAATGTTTCCCCATAAACCACTTCAGTGTTGCTTTAGCAGTATGCTTGGGGTCATTGTCCTGCTGGAAGGTGAACCTTCGTCCCTCTGCAACTCCTTCATGGTTACCTTTGGTCTCTGTGGTGCCTCTCTGATTAATGCCCTCCTTGCCCAGTCTGTGAGCTTTGGTGGGTGGGCCTCTCTTGGCAGCTTTGTTGTAGTACCATGTACTTTCCATTTAAAGATGATGGATTTGATGGTGCTCCGGGGATATTTTTTTTATAACCCAACCCTGACTTGTACTTCTCAACAACTCCCTGACTTGTTTGGAGAGCTCCTTGGTCTTCGTGGAGTGATGCCTATTGCTTAGTTGTGTTGAAGCCTCTGGGGCCTTACAGAAAAGGTGAGACAGATCATGTGACACTTAGGGGCAAATTTACAAAATTTGCATGAAGGATTCGAAGTTCAATCGGATTCGTTCAAATACCGATCGTGCGATTATTTCGGATATTCGAATATG
>CM044443.1:99492787-99535876 GCA_024363595.1 Xenopus borealis
ATTCCGATCGTACGAGGGGGCACGCACACGAAGCGTCCATCGCTGGCCTTAGCTATCGCTGTAGGAATTCCATGAAATTAAGGCCAGATTTATGCCTTGTCTACAGTGAAACCTTGCAGGTCCTGTTTTATGACCATGAAGAATGAAGTTGGAGGCTGCAGGCAGATGAACACACCTTCTTTTCTTGGTATTAGATTTAATTATAGGCCAGTATTTAATATACTTGCAGGACAAAGTGATCCATAAAGATAAAGCAAGGGCAACCTTGCAAATGTTTTCGAAAACATTTACATTAATTTTACTTATTACATCGACCTTCCACAGAAAACTGAAACTCTGGCACTGAGCAATAATCGTAAACTGCTGGGTACATGTAACATAGAGCTGACAGCTAGCTGGCACTGACATCTGGCAGTTTATAGACTGAACAGTTTCCTACTTTTGACTTGCTTAATATCAGAGGGAGGATGCCCACAATGAGTCACAAGCATTGGAATTAGCATTACTTGCATTCGCCTTCAGTCACTTATAACCCCCTAAAGAATATTCTAATAAGTATTGCAACACTTTTGATTTATTTTAATAAGATATTACAGTGGCACTATTCCATAAAAGTACTTGGAAATTAGTTACTGAAAGCAGACATGACAACACAAGCCATGTAAATGCAGTTTACTATAGTGAAATATAGACAAAACAAAAAATGAAACAGAACAAACAGTAATTATCGGTAGAAGACAAACACCAAAACACCCAGTGAGTAAGAGGTGATTTAACCTGATTTTAATTAAATACCAATTATATACACTGTGAAACATCCTGCTAGGCTTATCTATCATAATAGTAAGCCTGATGAAGCAGACCATAAACTTTAAACTTATATTAGCATGTAGTGGCACAGCATTTTACAAAAGAAAATGATAATTTTAACATGAGCATTGCATAATGCTGCCAATAGCCTTTCACCAACATAAGACAAATATGGTGCTACGGTGACCATTCTTGCTTTCTGTGCTGTGAAATGCAAAGCTACAGAAAAAAAAGTTCATACATACAGTTTCTCCCATCCATGAATTTAACAAATTTTTTAATTCATAATTCTTCTTGAAAATGCTTTAAGACAAATTAGTGCGTCTATTCCAGCGGTTCTCAACCTTTTTACAGGGGTCACCTAAGGGGTGTCCAAACTACAAAATCATTGTTCAGACAGGGTGGGTTAAAGAATAGTGTTGCTGCGGCCATTTGTTATTAAGGGAATGTACAGTGGCTGACAATTCCGGGAGCACGCAGTGCCATCGGGTAGTAAGAGAAAGTACTCCAAGCCATGTAGGGAGCTGAAGACTGAATGCAACGTCTCCTGATGGACTTCCTCTGATTGGTGGATTTTTGCTTTTGTTTTTCTTCTGCCAGACGCCTCGATATTTACATTAAGATTCATAACAGTAGCAAAATTACAGTTATGTAGTAGCAATGAAAATTATGTTATGGTTAGGGCTCACAACAACATGAGGAACTGTATTAAAGGGTCATGGCATTAGGAAGGTTGAGAACCACTGGGACTCTATTCGTATTGTATGATTGACGCTCCAAAAACTCGACTTTATCAAATTGTCACCACAAAAACGTTATTGGATTACAATGTCAAGAAACATCTTCAGGGACTTAACCTCAAATGGAGTATTTTCGGGTTCAGATTTTTAGTAGCTTTGGGGTATAATAAATCTCTATAAATTCGAGTATTTTTTTCCCTCTAAAAATGTTATTTTTCGACCAGAAAAATTTGAGGTTTAATAAATGGGCTCCATCAAATTTCAAACTGGAGTCCAGAAAATTCAACATTCCATTATTTCCAAACTTCCATGATTGTTATGAAAGAAAAAATAAACCATCTGTCTAACCTGATATAAGTGATATAGGTGTCAGTTCATCAGAATGTGGTCAACTTCTCTGAGCAATCATACACCGCTCTGTGCTGCAAACGCACCCATACGGCGATTACTTAACGAAGATTACCGAAGTGCTGAAGATGACTCCCGTGTGCTCAGCTGCGCTGACTCTGCAACAAGGGGTAATTACAGGCTTAGGGGCATTTACGGATGTTAACTCCTGTGAGGGGGGAGCAGGGAGGGGGGGACTATGGAGGGAAGGGGGTAGTGGTTTTTATTAGCAAGGGGGTTTAGTTCTCCATTAAGACTAGATTGTTATGTACTGTCACCACTTGGTAAAAAGTGATCAAGGTTTGATAAATAAAAACAAGTTATTCAGGCAAGTATTTTTCACAAATTAATAGGGATATTGTGAAGTAAATTATAGACAGCATGATGGGCTCATGCTTTTATCGTTAGTGCCTTTGATGCAAAGAAAGAAAAATATTTTTGCAAACTTTATGGCAATTGAGGTGTATTCCCCAACTGTATTTAGGGTTGCCACCCAGCTGGTATTTTACCGGCCTAGCCGGTAAAATACCAGCAAAGGCCGGGGCCGGTATTACAAATTTACCGGCAATGTAGCTGCCGGTAAATTTGTAACGCCACTTTAAAAAGGCCCTTACCCTGCCTAAATTCAAGTTAAAACTTACCTTTCTCGCAGTCTTCAGCCGATCGTAGGACGTGGCTCCGCCCATGCCCCACCCCCTTTGACATCACTATCCGCCCCTTTGTAGCCCCGCCCCCGCCTGCCGGTAAAAAAATTTACCAAAGGTGGCAACCCTACCTGTATTTATCTGCCAGCAGAGAAGCACCACATGGTGATTGTTCAAATTGTAGAATCCACCTGTTATTAGACTCTTGTCTTGGGTTTCCACAGTGCAAACTTTGAACTAGTAGTCACATTACCAAAAATACAACAATATTAACTTCCCAAATCACTGTTTAGCAATTATCTGGTATGCATTAAGAAAGCTGTTGTCATTTATGTACAACTTCCTAGCTTAAAAAATAATTGCTAATATGCCAAGCAGGATACAGACTTAATTTGTGAGGGGTAGGTTATTGGTACTACTGATGGGCAATCGTGGTTTCTATTAACTCAGAGATGTACTGTATAGACTAATTACAAGTATTTTTCAACATGGGTTCAACATGGGCTTGTGCTGAACATACAGTACTTTTCAACATTAGTTCAATAAAAAAGGACTTGTGCTGAACATGTTTTTTTATCTATTGGTTTAATCATGGAAAATCTATGTATTTTTTTCTTGAGCTAAATAGAGCAAAAGGGGAACTGAAGCTACGCCATAGTTGGTTCTTAAAAGGCAGATAATTACATTACCAGTCCACAGATAATAATCTGCATTATGGACTTGTGCTTATGTGTGCACTAGTAATCTAATGATTTGATTAATAGTGCACAGGAGCCTGGGCTCATTAATGGCTCATTAACAACAGCTTATAGACTGGAACTTATGTAGACAAATTTGTATCTGGCCAATCTCACCACCCATATGGCATTTGACTATGTTAAATGTCCTCCTCCATACTTTGCCTTTTAGCGTAGTTAGTACAATTCATTTGGATTATCAAGCACTAAGGAGGTAATTTAGCAAAAGTAGAGTTTGTTGAGTTTGTGAGGTTATTTCTACCTCAAATAAACTCACAACTCAAATGTTTTTTTTTATGAAAAAAAACCAATAGTATAAAATTCAATTGAATTCAATCGGGGTTACAAGCCTGAGTACTAAAATCGATTGCGTTATCGGTGAAAATAACCTTGAATACCTCAAATTTATTGAGTTTTCAAGAGCAATCCACTGAAAAAAACTCAGAAAATAATGAAGGCTAAAAAACATCTTCAAATGGTTCATAACCTGGAGTTGGAGCTGGAGTATTATGGAGGATTCTGGCTTTTTGCAGCTTCAGGGCATAATAAATCTAGAAAAATGTGAGGTTTTTTTTAACTCAAAAAGTTTTTCATGAAGCTACCCTCGAAAATTTTTGAGAAGACTACAACTTTAATTAATAATCCCCTTGTATTTATAATGATATACCTTGTTGCTACTGCATCATTGTGTGAGCTGAGATTTTGGCTGCATATCATCTGAGGAAGAAACTCTCCAAAAATGGCATTTTCTATGTATCATCTTTAGAACACAGGCAGATCAGAGGGTAAATCTTGTTTAAGGGGACCTAAAAAAATTCCAAATCCTATTTTATCATGTTAAGCACAATGAACTTTAATTACACTGTACAAATTATTTTAATCTTGTTTCCTTCAGTCTGGGAATTCATAATTATAGCAAGCAGGCAGGAGCCATTTTGTGGACACTGCTATAAAGGCAAGCCTTGCATCACCTCAGAATCTTGTTTGTGCACCAGAATGGGGGACCTGATGTCTATCCCCTAGTTACACAATTAAATGGTAAAGAAATGAGGGAATGTGGGGAAAGCAGTTACATCTAGGACGTGCTCAATGGAAAGTGAAAGTAACTGCCTGCCCCGCCTCTTTGCCTAAGGCAAGGAAAGTAAAACTAAAGAATTAAACTAGAAATGTTGTACAAGATGTTTTGTGCTTCTGTACCAGCCCAAGGCAACCACAGCCCTTTAGCTGTGTCTCCAAACATGCCCCAGTAGCTCCTCATCTTCTTTTCTGCTGATTCACTGATTCACATGCTCTGTGCTGCTGTCACTTACTGAGCTTAGGGACCCACTCACAATATACAGTACATATAGAATATAAAAATATAAAAATAAAAGGCTAATTATTAATTAATACTAGTGATGGGCGAATTCGCGGCGAATTCCCGTGATTCGCTGCTGGCGAATAAATTTGCGAAATGGCAGCGAAAATTCGCCTGTCGTTTTTGACGCAACGAAAACGACGCGACGCATGATAAAAACGACGCGACACGTCAAAAAACGTGCCGCAACTCGTTTTGCAAATTTTTTCGGCGAAGCGAAACTGGGTAGATTCGCCCATCACTAATTAATACAGGTAATTATTACATGGCACCACAGAACCAATGCATGTAGCATCAGTAATAAGACCTGTAGTATCAGCTTATATGACAGGCCAACCTCATTTTCTGTTTGATCATTTGCGATAACCCCTAAGCTTAGCTTCTCAACAGCTTTTCAGAGCCCACTGAGCATGTGAGTGTCACAGACACTTTCTAAGATGGTGACCCCCTGTAACTGGTTTGAAGTCCTGGATCATTGCTGCTATTGACAAGCTGAAACTTTAGACTGGTGCAATAAATTCAGTATATAAAACATGTTTAGCCCTATTAATTTTTAGGGTTTGGTTCTCCTTTAATGTATTTTAGAATTTTTATTTAACGTTTTGTACTGGCTGTATTTAGGTCCTGTGCCACCCTAGGCAATGGACCTATGAGCCCCCCCCAATTGGCAATCTGTGCATGTGCACGTAGGCATGTGACATCACTGCCACTTGTGTGATGTCATTTCTGCTGTGGCATGCCTCCAGAAAACCCAGGTATCTCTATGCCCTAGCTCCGCCTCCAGATTTAGATAGCAAGGACTTCAATGGAGGCTGGGACATTTAAGCTGTTGCCCTAAGCACAGGCCCTTGGGTGCCTATATATTATATTATATGAAACTGCACTCACAAGTCTTTGCAAGGTGAAAAAAAGTGGTAATTTATTTAACCAACTTTAAAGTCCCTGCTGAGAACAAAACGTCAGTTAAATAAATTTTTTGCACATTTTCACACAATGAAGAATAAAAACCATCTGTTATTTTGGCACATTTGCAGCACTGCAGTACAGAGAGAGCTTCTTAAATTCAAGCAGGTGAACAGCAAGGCTACGGAGGTATATCTGAAGCAGATATATAGTAATATATCAAAGATTTATTCATTTGTGAAATCAGATCTATGATGTGCCAGAACATAACTCAGCATTACATAAGTACATGTCTGTTGTATATATTAAACAGGGTTCTATTATTGGCTTCTGCTTTTTAATAAGCTATAGTTCCAGTATTCAGATTTGGAAACCTTTATGTCTTGCTTTCCTAGTGCTTCCTGGATTTTCTATCTTCTACTGCCAGTTTAACAGTCTGACCTATACATGTGAAAAGCAAAGTGCCTCAGTAAGGCTGAAACATAAAAATGGATCTAGGGATTGTGCCTGGGTTCCTCTGTGAGGTCACATGCCAAGCAAACAAGAAAGGAAGTCATGAAGCTGCATCGCAGTCTGGGAATGTTTGGATTCACTTTCAGCATGAGGTTCATGTTTCTGAAATTAACATCTCCCTACAAGTGCTTTATATAGCCCTGTGCTGTACATGTTGGAAGGAACCCAAAAACAGCTAATTGTTTTCACAGGACGCGTTTCTTATAATGAAATGCCTCAGCACATTTATAGTGACATGCTAGTGATTTCAAAACCATCATTTTGGGTAAGAAGCATTTGCAACACAAACCTTAAATGGATGCACATATTTCCTTCTACACAAACTGGCTAATGTGGGTAACTATAATAGACTAACCAGCCCCATTAATAATCAGATGGGACTGTAACAAGATATTTAATTAGGCACAGACACCACTAAATAGGCAAGGTTGGTTTCCCAGAAAAGTTAAATATGGATACTGCGGATAGTTATGACCATTTGCATGAGAACACATTGGCACACTGCTTTGCATTCCGAGGCACACTGGTCACACACAGAACATACTAGGGAAATATTAGAGGGTTTATCCTATTCAATACAGCTGGAAGGTTGAACTAGTATAAATTCAAAGTACAGGTATGAGATCTGTTATCTGGAAACCCGTTATCCAGAAAGCACCGAATTACAGAAAGGCTGTCTCACATAGACTACATTTTAAGCAAATAATCCAAATTGTTAAAAATGATTTTTAAAACAGTCCCTTGTAATTAATCTCATCTAAGATATAATTAATCTTTATTGGAAGCAAAACCAGACTATTGGGCTCATTTAGGGGCAGATTTATCATTGGTCGAATTTCAAATTACAAAAATATCTAAATTCGACCATATGAATAAAAGGGAAGTAAAATCTTTCGAATTCGACGGATTTTACCGCAATTCGATCGATCGAACAGGAAAAATTCAATCGATCAATCAATCATTCTAATCGATCAATTTGAATGATTTAATCGATCGATCGAATTCGGTAGCTTGGTTCTGGCGAAGTAGGTGGTCGAATTAAATTTTAACGGGGAAGTCATTCGGCCATCGAATAGTCAAATAAAGTTTTATTCAAATATTCAAATTCGACTATTCCATGGTCGAATTTGCCTAATTTGCATATTCGAAGACTCGAATTTAATTAAAATTTGATCGAACTTCGAATTCTTCATGTGAATTTTGTAAATCTGCCCCTTAATGTTTACATGATTTTCTAGTAGACTTAGGGGCATATTTACTAAATTCACATGTATTCACATGAATGATTCGAAATTTGAATTCGAATTTTGAATATGCAAATTAGGTGACTTCGACCAGTGAATTTTTAAAATTCGATCGATTCGAATAAAAATCTATTCAAATATTCAACTATCGAATTACTTCCCCTTTGATTTTTTATTTGACTGCCTAGTTCGCCAGTTTCAACCTACCAAAGTGCTTTTGGTGAATTTTGATCGAATCATAAAAATTTGATCGAATGGTTAAAATTGCTCGAATCGATTCGAACAATTTGACCGTTCGCTCGAATTTTTATAATCCGTTCGTTCAACCAATCGAATTGCGGTAAAATCCTTCGAATTTCGAAGGATTTTAATTCCCTACCTATTCACATGGTCGAATTTCAAATTTTTTTCAATTCGCAATTCGACCAATAGTAAATCTGCCCCTTAAGGTATGAAGATCCAAATTACAGAGAGATCCATTATTCGGAAAACCCCAGGTCCCGAGGATTCTGGATAATAGGTCCAATAACTGTATATATCTGGGTCAGCTGGAAGCAGACACATCCCACTATTTTGAGCATGCATCTGATACAGGATAAAGCATTGTGCCACTTCATTATGTGATATCCTTGCCGGCTGGGTATTCCACAAACCCCTATGCCCTAAATATGATGCAGGAGTACAAATGCCTGTGTGTCCAAGTCCTTAAAGGGGCACAGGAAACGAAATCTTTACTTTTAAAGAGAGAAGACAGAAGTGAAGATGTGACACGTGTGTGCCATTAGCCTTTGAAGGCAGTGACAGAACCCCATCTACAGAACCCTTTTAATAATAGGAGATAGATCAAGAATACAATAAGCAGCCAGTAAAAGCTAAATGAGTAGAACTTTTTTTGGAAACGGATTAGGCACCTTTCTATATGGGCTGGCTTCCCCAATGGAATGTGCTGACCCTGGCATGAGGACACAGACCAAGAGCTAGGCAAACTAGTATATAAATATGCAGCACTCAGAATAGAATTCTCTTGTATTTTATTAAAGGTTTGGAAGTCCTATATTTAGTTTTACAAATCTGTTTTAATATTTTTTGAATACTTGGTTATGCATAACTGACAGCTTAATGTCCAGATATAGTTTGTTCTCCAGTTCTCTAAATGCAATTTGAACTCATTAAATAATCTGAAGCCATTCCTTCAAGGCCTGGAAGCTTCTTTAATGTAGAAAACATGCTGATTACTGAATACTGTGACCACCTTCATGACACAGCTTCTGATTCCCGAGTCCCAAGTGTTGGGAATAAAACTAGCACATGCAAACTAGGCCGCTCAGGTAAAGACACCATGAACAGGATTTTTGTGCAGGCATTTTGTGGGTCTACAACTGCACTTGCAGGTGATAAATGACTCCTCATATTTCCTTTAAACCTTCCCAGTTAAAGTAACTGGATCAATGATATCATAAGCAAAATACATATGAATTTAACACTTAAATACACTGACCCTGGCACAAGAACATTTTATGAATGAATGAAAATACAATAACAAAATGCAGTACAGGTATTACCTATAGGAAACTGTGTTAATGCAATTACAGTTTATGTAGTTCTATTTTTGTTTTATCAGTCGTTTTTAATATAGATTAAATATTTGGTCTTGGCTTGACTAGCAGCTTTCAATCCAAATTGTGGCAGTCAATTTATCATAGGTTGGATTTTAGTGGTTTTTGAAACCACAACTAAACTCACAAACTCTGAATGTCATGGAATTTAGTAAAAGATCTGAATGAAAAAAATTATGTACAGATGCTCTAAAAAAACTAATACCTCTAAAAATCAGTGTTTTTTCAGACAAATCCTAGCAAACAAAAAAGTCCAAATTGATTTACAATGGTGCAATAGTATCAGTGCAAATCTAGAACCTCGAAAACTTTCATCTGGCAAAGGTCCTCTATCAGGCAGATCCACGTATTCTGTTTCTTTAGAAAGATGGTAGAAACTTGGGCATGATTCTGCTGGCTGATATGGAGGTCTTGCTTAAAGGAGAACCAAAAACCCTAACTTGTATTCCCCTTTCCCCCTACCCTAAATAGACCCTCCTCCCTCCTGAAAAAAAACTTTTGGCATGTGAGCAGTAGATCTGCACCGGAAGTTACTCCAACTACACATGCGCTGAAAATGGCGTCACTACAGGAAGAAGACCAAAGGAGACAAGATGGCTGCTGTGAACTCCACTGGACAAGACCTGCAAGGAGGGGTAAGTAGAAAGTTAGGGGCATTTGCCCAGGGTACCAGGAGGGGGATACAAATTAGGGGGGTTGGTTCTCCTTTGGCTCTGTGTGTGTTCCTCTCAAGACACACCACATCTTTATTATTACATTATTATTATTATTATTAATAACATTTATTTATATAGCGCCAACTTATATCACCGCGCTATGCGGACACAAGTAATCTTGGTAGAAGTTAAAAATATAAAACCTGTTACTTCTATGAAAAAATCTATTACTAGAGAGTAAACTAGTATAAAGTATTTATATGCACTGGGTTGTTATGATGTGACAAAACCAAATATTAGTATGGGGCGTGTAAGTAAACCCCTAACATGGATGAGGTATCACATGTGAGTCAGTATTTGTATGCTTGGCAAATCAGTTTGTAATCTCATATGCGATTTGGCATAAACATTAAGCTTCAGAAATGTACATGCATACAGCAATGTACAATGTTATTTAAGGATATGGCTCAAACTCCAGTCATTTTGAGGGTGAACTTGTGAGAACTGACATGTGAAGGCCCTTAGCAGTTAAAATGCAGTTAAACTTACCTCAGTAAACTGACTCCCAATTTTCTTTTCAATCTATGGAATCAGGTTTGTCTGTGTAAAAAAAATACATTTATATTTATTTAAGGAAGTTTAGATTACATACGTTCTCTTCATAACTCCAACCGAATTAATTGAAAAGGTGGTAAATTTTACCTTTGTGATTAGCTGTTGAATACATTTATTTTTGTTATTTAATAGTGCACATGGTTCTAGAAAGCTTTACTATCTCTTCATTGATTTTGGCTGCAGGATACTTTAATTATTTAGTTTCTCTCACCTCCCATTGTAAATAATCTACCCTGTACCTACTTCTGCTCCATCTGTGATCATGGGAACAATAAACAAAGTAAAGTTCACCAACTGAACAGTCAACAGTCATACTGCATACAAGACAAGAACCATAATTTAAATGATGCATAATAAGTAATTACATTCTGATCAGAAACAAGAAATCAGAGCAGAAACCAAAAACATAATTGTTTTTGTAAATGAAGGCAAAACTTTGCCTTTACTGGGCAGGTTCCCTGTGCTGATAATTTCAAATAATCCAGTACCTCATTTTAAACTCTACTATTCTTTATTCTAAAACAATTACCCCCATTTGCACAAAATTTGCCCAGGAAAAGAAACCCATTGCAACCAATCAGCAAGTAGAATTTACTGGTCACCTGTTTAAAAGCAAAGAGTTTTACTAAACAGAATAACAATGCAGCAGTAATCAAAGTGTAAAGGAAAAAAGGAGAAAAAGGGTATAATTATAAGTACAGTATGTTCCATAAATGTTGCATAGGGAACACCTGGACTGGGGGGAAGAAATAACAGTACTGATTAATGATTTTTTTTGCTAGGCATAGATCTGCCACATAATTCCACATTTCACCATCTGCTAATTTTTTCACAAAACTGCTGCAAATATTCCCTGTGACAAAAAAGTCAAGATCAAAACACCCATTGACTTTAATGCATTTGGAAAAAAAATTGACAAAAAAAGTCAGCAGAAGAAAAAAATGCCCTTGACTTTACGGCATTAGGAGTGAGGGAAATAAGCTGCATTTAAAAAATTGATGGCGCCAAAAAAAAAATCTGACTCCTATTGACTTAATTGTGTTTCAATAATTTTTAATCAGTTTTGAATATTTTCCATTGGAATGGGAAAGATTCTCTCATCACTATATAACAGTAAGCAAGACTTGTATTTTTATTTTTTTTATTTGAAGAAATAGAAGAAGATGAGTGTAACAGGTTAGCAACTAAAATCAATTTGAGGTTCCTAACAACTTGGTTCTCCTCAGTTGTTTTACCTTTTCTTCAGTTCAGAGTAAAAATAAAAGCTGGGTAAAATAAAGCATGAATCTAATTTAGTTAATTGTCCAAAAATGTAATGTATACAGACTGGAGTGACTGGATGTCTCACATAACAGAACAAAACACAACTTCCTGCTTTTCAGCTCTCTAACTCAGTCAGTGACTTGAAGGGGGGCCACATGGGACATAACTGTTCAGTGAGTTTGCAATTGAGCCTCAGCATTCAGCTCAGATTCAAAAGCAACAGTTATGACCCAAGTGGCCCCCTGTCAAGTCACTAATTGGTTACTGCCTGGTAACCAATCCGTGGAAACCAAGAGAGCTGAAAAGCAGGAAGTAGTGTTCTGGCTATTATATTAGACATGCAGGTGCTCCAGCCTTTATACATTACATTTTTGGCTAACTAACTATATTAGAAACATTTTTATTTTGTACACTCTATCTATTCACCCAATTGTTATTTTTATACTGAGCAGTTCCTTTAAAATAGCTTCACAAGGAAAAAGTTATGTTTTAAAGTTATGCTTTAACTTTTTAAAAAATTAATAAATAGAGAAGAGAAAAAACTTAAGCACACAAAGTATATTTTTCTTCAGTTCACTGTTGTACAGTTTGGGTATACTAGAATACTCGATTTTTAAAAAAGCACGAATTACTAGGTTCAGGGGGGGAAACCCTGCGTTTTTTCCCAAATCATGCGATTTTTCCCAAAAAGACAGATTATTTCAGATTTTTGTCAGAAATAGTTGGATTATCGTGCTAATTCCAGCAAAGACCACAGAAGCTTCCAAATAGGATTGTATACACCATTGGTAGATCTGAGATGCCAGATTCTGACTTTTCTGATCCCGAAACAAAACAATTTTTTCCCCACTAAAAATGCAGATTTCATAGTTTTAAAAAAAACTAAAACATTTTGTGTTTTTGCATTCGGACTTTGATAAATTACTCATCTTTCTATTCAGGCCCTCTCCTATTCATATTCTACTGTCTCATCCAAATAATCAATCCATGGTTGCTAAAATACTTGCTAGGATTTTATGCTTAGAAAAATAAAATACAATACAGTAGAACCCCCATTTCACATCCCCTGATTTTAAGTTTTCCCTCATTATACATTGTTGTTTTGTGGTCCCACCTATATATTGTGCATAATACCTTTCCCTGATTTTACATTTTCCTGGATTTTACACCATTTTTTCTGATCCCCTGAAAAACGTAAAATGGGAGTTCTACTGTATTTGAAAAATGCACATGCCAATGGGGGGATGCACTGTAAAATGTAGTGCTGTTGCTTGGGCATGAGATTCACTATTTACCAGTAGATAAGTACCAGTATTCCCTCTTGCATATTGAACTTTGTAGGTTTCACACACTTTACTATGTTTGCACTGTAACTATATTTACCAGTAGTACACAGGTGTGCTTCTGGGTGTAACTGATTCTAAAATAAAAGTGATGTTACCCACATGTCACAAACAGTAATCAACCTATGGTAAATATTACAAACTCCCAACTGTGACCACAGTATTTGTGAAATTAAGATAACACCTATCGATATGGGAATGAAACACTTTGAACTGAGCAACTGTGTTCCTGATAGAGATAAAATCAATGTTGACGTAATTCTCAGGCTGTGATTAATGTAAAACCATCCCTTATGTCTCTTTATGTACATTACTGTGCTATGACATTGCTGTGGCACATATCAGTTTGCAAGATACAGCTAAAAATATAAGGGTGGTACACAAAGAGATTTAGTTGAATGATCTATAAATGACATGAAAAATGTGCTATCTGACACAGCATGTGCTGCATTTTCCATCCAGATTTTATAGATCTTATTGCAATATACTGTTGGATGTAGATACATGAAACCTAACAAAGGGGTCTGCCCCCAAAACATTGGATTTTAACATAATGGAGAAGCCACCTGCATTACACTGCTGTATTGTGCCAGCATTTACAGTTATGGGATCCTTTATCCAAAAACTCATTATCTAGAATGTGTCAAATTACAGGAAAGCCATCTACCATAGACTCCATTTTAATGAAATAATTCACATTTTTAAAAATTATTTTCTTTTCTCTGTAATAACAAACGGGTACAGGTATGGAACCTGTTATCCAGAGTGCTCTGGAGTTTTCTGGATAATGGATCTTTCCATAATTTGGATCTTCATACCTTAAGTCTACTAGAAAATCATGTAAACCTTAAATAAACCCAATAGGCTGGTTTTGCTTCCAAAAAGGATTCATTATATCTTAGTTGGGATCAAGTACAAGCAACTGTTTTATTATTACACAATTTTTAAAATGTGGATTATTTGAATAAAATGTAGTCTATGGGAGAAGGCCTTTCTGTAATTTGGAGCTTTCTGGATAATGGGTTTCAGTATGACGGATCACATACCTGCACCTGTTCTTTATCCCAACTAAGATATGACTAATCCTTAACTCTTAAGTGCACATAGAGATGCACCCACCTAACACCCCAAAACAGGAGCAATGCTTAAGGGCAATTACAACTGAAAATCTAGGGGGCAGTGCTGTATCTGTACTACTTGCAGTTTGTCAATCTAAACACCCCTACCTGTGAAATAACCCCACAAACCATATATTTATGAACATAAAACACCTTCAGCTATTCAAAGACGCCATTCTTGTATTTCTAAATGGAGAATTGTGGCTACAGCCTGCAGTCCTTCATAGAAGTCAGTGTTTTGGTCTGAAAAAAAAGGAAAAAACAGATACAAAGTTAGATTTCTCCCTATGTCTACATGGCAACTATAAAACATTTTCTAAATAGCAATCTACAAGTTCCCCTGAATAAAGAAATACCCAATTTATATGAGTACACAGAGAGACACAGCCACCAAACATCCCAAAACAGGGATAATCCATAATATTGGGGCTGGAATTTATGTGTTTCTTTTTTTCAGCCTAAACTGCCCCTTACCTGTGAAATAAACCCCAAAAACAATAGATTTATTGAAAACACAATCTATATATTCCAAGTCACCGTTCTTGCCTTTCTACATGGAGAAATATGACAGTAGTCTCTTGCAGAAATCACATGGTACTATTACAGGTATGTTACCTGTTATACAAAATGCTCGGAACCTGTGGTCTTCCAGATAACAGATCTTTCCATAATTTGGATCTTTATACCTTTAGTCTACTAGAAATCATGTAAGCATTAAATAACCCCAATAGGCTTGTTCTGCATCCAGTAAGGATTAATTATATCTTCATTTGGATCAAGTAAAGCACTGCGTAACTTGTCAGTGCTATATAATATATATAAATGATGATGATGATCAAGCACAAGGCACTGTTTCATTACTACAGAGAAAAAGAAAAATTATTTTTAAAAATGTGGATTATTTGCATGAAATGAAGTTTCCGAAATCTAACAAAATAGCTTTTTCATCATTAAAAACTGGCAAAGGTACAGTATGTTCAGCAGTATTATTTTACTGGTGCAATGTTCAACGGTTTTTATACTGCTGGATGGATTGTTAAATACTTTTACAGGTTCATGAATCCTATACTGAATTTGATCAGCGGTTCACACAAATTATAATTATTCCCATTGAGAATTTAACAAATGTTATTAAATTCCCCTAAACATTTTTATTACATACAGGTGTCTCTATGACCCCATGAAATGCCTAATTGGTTAGCAGGCTATGTGAAGCCTCCCTGCCTGATAGCAATCTTTTATACTAGAGAAAGAGGATTAACCCTTTGAGTCCTAACTGCCAACATTAAAAGTGGCCTCACATGCCCAAGTTTGTACTGTAGTTTGGCTGATTTTGACCACTGCCCAACTTCCTGGACAAAAAGGTCAGGGGCTGATTTCAATTAATACATTGTAGACAGGGCCACTCCGGCCATGAGGCAAGGAGAGAACCTTGCCTCAGGCGGCACAGAGCGGCCAGTTACCAGGGGCGACAAAAAGCCTCCTCTGCTAACTTTAAGAGCCAAATTTCCGTTTATTAAAATGGAAATTCGGCTTTCTAGTGCAGCGAGCACAATAGCGCTAGAAGCGGGGGAGTCATCTGAGCCCCTGAAACGCCCCTGATTGCAGATCATCTGTCAAAATTGAAAAGTTGATTTGCTGATGCATCATGTCAGCTGACGTGTGTTGCGTTGGTAGATGACGAGATGAAGTAGTACTGTCCATTTGGCCTATAGGCTAAGGACAGACAGGGAGATTCGGGGAGATTTTGTCGCCTGGCGTTTTTAGCAGGCGACAATCTCCCCGAATTTCCTTCTCCCTGTCTGCCGATCGTAAAAGGGACACAGCGCCTGTGCAGACGCGGCGATTTCCGGAATCGCCCGAAGATACCTCTTGAGGAAACTTTGGGCGATTCCGGAAATCGTCGCGCTGCGTCTGCACAGGCGCTTTGTCCCTTTTACGATCGGCAGACAGGGAGAAGGAAATTCGGGGAGATTGTCGCCTGCTAAAAACGCCAGGCGACAAAATCTCCCCGAATCTCCCTGTCTGTCCCTACCCTAATCTGTCAGATTGGGGGGGTCTGCTAGTGAATTCCCACCATAATCTTTTTATCTATCTCCCCTGCAGAGTTACTTGCATTTGCGGTAATGACATGGAGTTAAGTTTTTTAGTTGTCTGAATAGGCAAGTCCAATGTGCCCAAAGCAACCCAAAGGCTCTGACAGCTCGTCATACAGCACTTGATCACCCATGGGACACAACAAAATGCGCTGGGAACAGATTTAACTTTGATGAACAATGATAGCGCTCCACTTCTTTTATGTTTATTAGTAGCGCTTGTCAATTGACAGTGATTTAAAGAGTGAAGCATTTTCATGCTGCAATTGCCAACCACCGACACAAGCACTTATCAGGCAATTCATGGGGTCTGCTTCATGGACTTTGGTTTCGCATTTTTTGGGCTCATATAGACTGTGTTTCCCAGAGTGGCTCCATGTGCAAATATCTTCACAGAGTCAGTTGCTCTGACCCTTGCAGTCTGCCTAGCTTTGGAACTGTTAAGTTGCCTCTAAGCATGGGATATTTCATAAGATTATAATATAATGATTTTTTATATACTTACTGTTAAACTCGTATATTATTCAGATACCTAATATAATCCTGCCAATGATACAAGACTACATCATAGTTGGTGCTATGCTTTTACTTCTGTCTGATCCTGTCTCTTGAGTTTTCACATTATTTGTAAGTGGTTTACGCAAATTTCGATTGCTTGACATTTCTCTAGGGAGTAGCTGTTAATATTACTGTAAAAACCAGTGATGCAAGATTCCATGGAAACTGTGATGAGAACATGGTTGAGTGGTTATTACAGGCATTGTGGCACTAAAACACTCAAATATGTAGACAGAGGAATAGATTGTTTTTTAGGTAAAAGCAGTCATTGGGGGCACTAGACTTCATGTATACTTGGCTCTGTAGAATAATGTGTTCATATTATCTACTGATCATTTATAGGAACAATCAAGTAATATTTTTGGAGTCGGTTGATTAAAGCACTACTTTGACAGCCTCTCCAATCAAGGCTTTTATGTACAACAAATGTAATATACATGCAATTTATTTTCGTTTTGCATATCAATATTTGTGAAGCTTGTTTAGGTGTGTGATATTCTCGTAAATCCATTGTTTATATTGATCTAAAAAGATTATAGTGTGATGTCATATTGTAAATGATTAAATACAGCAAGTGAAGTAAAAATCAATCCATCAATCAATTGTAAACTGTTACCAAGCAAAGTACAGCAACTGTGTAAATGGAAGAGTCAAACTTACAACTTGGGACAAAGGTGTCCTGGCCCCATCCCCAGCACAGGGTGAGATTCCTCACTGATATATCTTGCTTACCTCTGTAACTGCTGCTAAGTCTGTCCGAGAACAAGGTCAATGGCCATCATCAAAACTCCTGAGAGTAAAAGGAAATCTCAGTAAAAGTTGAAATCAATGTGCTAAGCATGTTTAATAATAGACAATCTGCTTGTTCAGACTAGGAGATTTGTTCTGTTTGTGCTCATACTCTTTGGCTGTCTAGAAAATCTAAAAAAAAACACAAAGCATGCTTCTGCCAATTTCATATTTAGTGACAACTGAAAAGTTGCCTACTCCTAGTTTTGGCCCTGCCAGCAGCCAAGATGACCACAGCCCTGCTCTCGGTTTCCAAGCCTACAAGGTACACTATCCAACTGATCAGCCTGCACTCAAACAAGCCAATAGTGTATGAGAAGCCATACAGGGTGTAGCTTCTTGTATAGTGTTTGTTTGGATACACAGTCTGGATGGTCAACCTAAATGCTTATTTTCTATAGTAAATATCTTTAGAACTATAGCACAGGTACTGTATCTAACAATGAGTTTTAGTGTAGCATTTTTATGATCTAAGTGGGGCTAACACAGGTAGTGTTGAAGTGAAACAAATCTGCAAACCCTTTCCTTATGCAATAAGGACCATAGGTGGAAACCAGCTAGTCGTCTCTCTAATATCTTGCAGGTCAATTGTCCAAAAATGATCATTAGCACACACCAGTGGGTGTCCTCTGACTGTATGGTTTAAACAGTGGTTTTATGTTCAAGCATCTCTTTAACGTTCAGCATATGTTCAGGGCCCATAAAAAGTAACAAATCAAAGAAAGCCTTTTTATACTAGTGTCACACGCTAGTGGAACTTAACGAGGTAGCTTAATTTGCAACCTACTTAGTATGAAGTTGACATTCTGATACAGTTTTAAACTGTCTTTGCTTTTAGATTGATCCATTGACTTTATTTTTTTTTTCTCAATAACTGTGATGAGATATTTGGGTGCTTGCACCATATTTCCATTTGGAATGGAATTAAAGCAGCCAACTGTAAATACTAAAAATTAAAAAAATTGTGTTGTGCATTTCATTTGAAAGACCCGTCCTCTTCTGTTCTCTCTTTCATATACCCCTATAAGCCCTTTCAATGGAGTGTAATCACAGGCTAAACTCTTTGGCGGCTTATACAAAGGATCACTAACATTATGCTGGTATTCATCTAATGTCCTAGTATTATAAGTACTGACACTAAACTAGTCACTTTCAATCTATTTAATGTTAAGAAGGCTTTAAATCACAATCACTTTTATATTTTTATATTTAACAAAATGAGCGTTTTCTTATGAGATGCTGCTTAATTCCCGTGTGAACAACCTTTCTTTTGTGTGTGTGTATACGTAATTACTGCAAATCTAGAAACTGCATGTAGTTGCTGTGGTTACCATTCTTTGTTATGGTAATTGATTTTTATTGTTTTATTGTTACTCTTTTATTAGCATGCGTTAAGCTTTGGACAAGATACCTAAAGACTGAGTTAGCATGCATTCATAACTGACACAACTGGCATATTTTTAAAAATCAATAGGACATATGCTAAAATATTTAAACAAAACCTGGCGATTAAGAGAATTTGCCAGTATCAGTGTTTAGAAGGATAATCAGAGCTTTATTTAGTATGTTTTCTTGATTTCCTCTACAAGTAGTTCTACAAGTGCCATGAAAATTGAATGACAGCCACAGAGTTGAGTTCCTTATCACATTAATTAAGTCTATAGCACATGTTATAGTTTCTGCTAGTGTTTTTCAGCAAATGGAGAAGTGCTCAAACCCAACATGGCAGCTTGATATTTATTTGAATGTATTTAAAATTTATTTTTCTTTACAGCAAAGACAGGGTGTATGGTCAAGTTCAGATGCTTCTTTGCATGCCAAAAAGCTGGTGGAAAATATGCTGCATGTGCTGTGCTTTATGCACCAAAAAAGTATATAAAGTCCTTTGTTCACTTTGGGTGTAACCAAGTGAGCATCATGTTTTTCTTGCAAACTCACAGTGATGGAAAATGAAGCACAGAGGCTAGTAGAGTTAGAAAGGCTCCAATGATCTATGACATCTGAGGCATGAGATCTCAGAAAAGTCCAAAACAGGAGCTAGTGTCCACATGAAACACAGATTAGCCAGAGCAGGTATTGCCAACCTTTTTTTACCGGTGAGTCAAACTCAAGCATGAAAAAAGTTCCTGGAGGTGCCAATTATGGGCTGTAATTGACTATTGGTAGCCCTAGCCCTGTGTGGACTAGCAGTCTACAGGAAGCTCTGTTTGGCAGTACATTTGGTTTTTATCTAATCACAGAGTCAGTATTCTATGTGAGTAATCTACTAGTGCGGTAACTAAGGGATGATATGGTTCCCAGGTCACCTTTGCCCTGTTAAATTATTTTCGGCTGTTTGAAAACCCCTTACCACACTGGATATTGCATATTTATCTTCCAGGATTTAGCAAAAGCTGGCATATAAGGGGCCAGATGTGTTACCAGTGATCTACACAGAGTAAGCCATAAAATACTTCACAGGCAAGAATTTTGCATTACCAAAAGCATTCTGTGCCATTAATCTTATTAGAAGTGGACAAAAGCAAAAAACGTCCCTTGAGTTTTGCCCCCACCCCCCAGGTTTCCCAGGTAAAAATTGTAGTAACATATTATTGTGCGTGACTGAACTGAAACATAAGATTATTTAAGGGATGAAGCAAAAAGTCCCATCACCAAACCAATAAATCAGTCTATGCACATTATGGATATGAGTAATGTCCACAAAATGTGCGTCACTGTACTTCCTTCTGTATAGATTATTCATTAAAAGGATTACTTTATTACAGTCATATACTTATATGCCAAATTATCACAGGCTTCATTAAGAAGGGGATCTGCATAGAGTTTCTTATGGTCTGGAAGGCATGAAAGGGAGAGCTTAAAGGACAAGGAAAGTGTAAAATAGGCTAGAAATAGGCTAGAAATGCTGTTGTATACTAAACATAAACATAAACTTACTGCACCACAAGCCTAATCAAACAAATGATTTATGCTTTCAAAGTTGGCCACAGGGAGCTGTCATCTTGTAACTTTGTTATACATCTTTGCAAGACCAAGACTGTGCACATGCTCAGTGTGATCTGGGCTTCTTAGGGATCGTTATAAATGATCAAAAAACAAAGCTGCTTGAGTTGTGCATGGCTGGTAAGTAAGGCAGGGGCTATGATTGTTTTCCTGCCAGAAGTTAGGGACCGTCTGACAATTCCTATCCACAGCACTAAATGAAGGGAGAATTTCACTGCATACAGTCAGGTTTCTTATAAAAACGGTACACATTTTTAAATTAAAGTATATTGGAGACAGATTTCTTATTCATTAAAGAAAGCAAAAATGGGATTTTATTTCTTTGCCCTTTAATATTCCAAGGCTTGGTATAAAAAGATCAATCAATAAATGAGCTTGCATAAATATTGTACAAGCTGAGGACCTGGCCCTATTCATACTTCAGAATGTAGAATAAATCATATTTGAATACTGGGATTGGTACAATGGCAATATATCATAATCAGATCAAATACCTGGGATTAGAATCTAAATTGATTCAATTGAATCTCCATTACCATCACCATCTTGAAAGAATTGGTGATTTGCATTTAGCATTAATCCTATCCAGAAAACCATCCACCGTAATTAGTACTTCTGATTTATATTGTGTAGTGTTGCCAGTCTATCCTGAGTAGTGTTGCTAGTCTGCCCTGAGTAGTTTTAGTGAACTGTTTTGAATAGTACTGTTCCACTACCCTAACTAGTAAAGTTAATCACTCTCAAATAGTATTGCTGATCTACTCAGCACCAAAGGTTCATTCTTTTAGTATGCTGATATCTTACGCTACAGATATATCACAGGTTTATTTTATAAAGGGGGTTCAACATTGCTGTTGTACTCTTCTTCAGTACAATTACAAGGCCATGGGCAAAAGTTTAGTAAACATAATCTAACCAATATCTTTACCATATCTACGTAAGGCAGTGTAGCAGGATATAATTGAAAATGTTTTATGAGTTGGTAGCAGGGTGTGTAGATCTAGGGTTGGAAAACCACATGGGAAGCTAAGATAAAAGCAATGGTCAGAAAAAGGCACACAGATAGGTGAAATTCATAAACGAGTTCCTAAGTTTGTATTTGTCTAAAAATGCTACAGGCAAACAACACTATTACTTAACAGCTTGAGTACCACCGTTGCCCAGATTCTTCACATATAAGGTGTGAAGAAGTGCATTCCACTCAACACACCCTCAGTACAAAAATGTAGGACACATGTTGACCAAAGAGAGTCTCATAAAAAGAACTGCAAGGTCAAGTGCATTACCAATAGAAAGAGCAGCAAGGAATAATAAACACTATACTGTATATTTATTTTTCATTTTAAATATCATAATTGATGTATCAGACACTAATAACTAAACCCACAAGAAAATGCGACCTGACTTTGTGATCCACTGTATTAAATAGCTGTTTAATATTCTCTGTACACCAATATGTATATAATGCTGCCATTCACCTGGCAACCCCATGAACTGACTGGCCAAACAGTAAGACAGAGCAATATAGTGATTAAAGAGTGAACACACAAGGTGCTAATCCACAGGAAAAAACCTATTCAGTGACACAATAAAAACTGTATAGTAATGGGAAGGACTGTTAACTCCAGAATACATAAAACACGTGTTTTCCTGTTTCTCCAGACTATGGGGTACAGTATATACAGTATATATACTAGTCCCATTCATGCAAAAATTGCAGAATTGGAATGCAAACATGCACCACATAAACTACCAGTTGTTGATACTCCCCTCCTGGCCCACTGCTGGAAGTGCTTGGTATGTCACATGCCACATAGAACCACAACAACTGTAGCATTACTACATGATGAAATACTGAATGTACATATTCCATGTAGAGCCTTTTGAAGATCATTCAGTGGTTGAAATGCACATTGATTTACTAGCAATGTATTTTCAATGTTAATACACTGTTACAATTCTTTACATATTTTTGGATTGTGCAATCCTTTCCATTACTATAGCAAAGTTTATGAGAGGTCATACATGGTACAGTCGCCTTTCTATAGTTCCAGATAGTTATACTGTAAATTGGACAAGTTTTTCTTGTGTGTACCTCTACAGAATGGTTTACCCATTTGTCTGTGACTGCTACAAAATGCCTTTTTGCATAACCTACATTTATTAAAATGTCATTTGTGTTGAGTTCATCATCTGCCTACGTAATACTGTCTACTGTGTTAGCACTGACAGTTCCAACCTAATTTGAATTCCTAAATGTTTCTGATGACCTGTACCTCTTCTGTGCTTTCATATACCAATTAATAGGCAATTCTTTATTTTAACCACAACAAATTTCTTGGAGTTGCCAGGATATTAATGTCAGCAAGTGATTAGGAAAGACTTATCAAAGTAGCTTAAAGGACTTGCAGCACGACATTGCATCATCCCGGGTTGTAGCCAAGATGCACACGTAGTTCTGCTGCCAATTCAAACAATAGGTCAGACAGCTCTTACACTGCCTGTTTGAAAAGACTGCAAATGACTAATGGTTAAAGCCTTGGCATTATATTTTTCTTAATCGCACACTGGGGAAAAAGCACTAAATCTCTCAATATGTAAACCAAGTATTACAGTACCTTGCATATAACAGCAGGGCATATTTCATGAGATTAGCTCTTTGTGTTAAATTAAAATCAACTTGTTTACGATTACAATCTAAAATTGGATGGAAAATATAATTACACAATTGGCTTCATTTTAATAATAAGTTATATTTTAGACAATCCTGGATTGCAACTAAGATCTACAGCCATTTGCGCCATCAAATATGACTCTTAGAAAGTTGCAATATATAGTTGTATGTTACCTGTTACGGGGGATTAGAATATCTGAACAGGATGGAAAGCAGGACTACTGATATTTTTGAAGTCGCTGGGTCCCTGTTACTGCAAAGTTTTTGCACAGTTATATAATAACCAATTACTTGGCCATTGCAGCCAGGCAGGGACATGCAAACGGGGTGGTATTCTGCCCTTCCAGTTTGAAAGCTGATATAACTGTCATGTTGAACGGCACATGACAGATAGGTTCCTATGGGTGAATGTAATTAAAAGTCGCAAGTGTTATTTCAATGGCGTCTATGTGAATGTTTAGTACTGCTCGCAAAGTAAAATCAGTCGCTGGAGAATATTACATTGAGCATTTTCACTACGAAAGGTTGAGTATTAACATCTGCTTTGTTATTAACTCCTGCTTCGTTAAATATTCTGGCACAAAAAAGGTTTTGTGATTGCGAAATTTTATTACATCCACTGCGATGAGGTTGTTGAGTTCAACATGGTCGCTAACGTTCACAAACGCCTTTGCGCTCCAGCAAAACATATTAAATTCCCCCTTATATGTTTCAATCATAAAATCCCTGGCAACAGTAAGGGGCCGATTTATCAAGGGTCAAAGTGAAAATTCAAAATGAAAAAATATTTAATTTCACAGTAATTTTTGGGTATGTTGACTAACGAATAGGCCAATTTTTTTACTTTTTTTAAACCTTTTAAAAAATTTGATGGTCGATTTTGAAGTTTTTTTCACTTCGATATTCGACCCTTGATAAATCTGCCCATAAGTATGTGAATGATAAATTATCTCTGCTTTATAAAGCACTGTGGAATGTCAGTGATCTCTCTCTCTCTCTCTCTGTAAATATATATGAAACAGATAATAATATTAACAATAAACATTGTTGTTTTCAGTTTTTTTTTCACTGCCACATCCCAATATATTTATAATGCTCTAACTTTATAGCAAACCAAAGACACATATATCTTACATATATGAGTATATGCACCATAATAATTATGTTATTAGGCATAGTTAAGGACAGCTTTATTAGGGATCGTACCTGAGGTTTGGGGTAATCAGGTAAAAATGTATGTAAAAAAATACACATTTCTTTCCATGACACGTATTTTTTTCAAAAACTACAAATCTTGAAGAAAAAAAAAAGCCACTAGTGCAAGAAAATATTTTTTGTGCGTTTTTTTTACATTGATTACCCTAAACTCCACTCTTTAATAAAAGATGTCCCTAAGATATGTACAATTCTACAGTTTCTATGTAAATTACAAAATTAATAATATTGTATATGTGTGCATTCAAAATAAATAATACTAAATATAAATGCATTTTTATTTATATTATTATATTAAACAAATAGAAACATACATTTGTCAGTTGTATTGCTGAGAAGCATTCCATTTTATTGACTGGTAATTTGGCTTAGTGCCAGATCTACCAGGTTAATAATCATTACTTTATCTCCTAAGGGCCCTTACACACGGGCGTTTTTACCTGCGTTCTGTTTTGCTGCGTTCAGCCGCAGGGGAGCGCAGGTATAGACGCACTCAATTATTTTCAATGGGGCTGTACTCACACGAACGCATGTAGGCGCCAAACGCAGGAAAAATGAAGCATGTTGCGTCTGAACCTGCGTTCGGCGCTTACACGCGTCTCGTGGGTACAACCTCATTGAAAAGAATGAGGTGCGTCTAGACCTGCGCTCCCCTGCGGCTGAACGCAGCCAAACGCAACGCAGGGGAGCGCAGGTCCAAAACGCCCATGTGTACGGGCCCTTAAAGCAAACTGTGTCCATGTTGCTACAGGCCTTGGAAACAGCTGTGAAAGATAAGTGTGCACAAATTCCCCTCCAGCATCCCCTTACGTTTTGTAAGAGCTTCACAGCTGATTTGTGTAAAATACTGACATATGCAATACTAATGTAATATTATTAGTCTGCTGGCAAAAAAGTAAAACAAACAACCAAATATTAATACATGGTGTAGGCCTTTGAAAACTGTAAAAAAAAAATTGTGAAGTGAATAGATGATACAATTAATTTTATCATGTCACATCAATGTTATATGTCAAAGCCTAAGGTTTCTGGTCTTACTCGTTGTTACCATGTATATATAGTTGAAAGGGCCACAAAACTTTTTTAGTTTATATATTTGATTTATACAAACACCAGAAAAGTATAATACCCTATATGCTTTTTATGCGTCACATTCACAAACTGCCATTTCCAAAAACCTTTACGGTTTCTAGATAGCATAATATTTGAAAAATACCTTTGCAGACAGAGTAAGCTTTGTTTTGATGTCATACAGGGCATGCACCATACCATGGCACCAACTCTCTACATCTATAGAATTCAATCAAATTCAGAATTAGGGAGATGGACTGACGACTTCCTCTTTCTTAGATATAGTCAGAGGAAAAGACTTCTGAAGAAATGGGAGCAGCAGACAGATAATTCTCTGACTGCCCATGGGCTAAACCATGAGGTCAGTCACATTGAACTGATACCCCTTCTCCCAAGATAGTGAGATGGTTTTTCTGCACAAAGCCCTAATATCAAGATATTTCTTGCCATCATCTCTGTAATATGTCAGTATACTGACAATTGATTCAATCACTCAGGAGGAATAGAGAATTTGTAATCAGCAGAGTGTTGGCTTAGTTGCTGTCAGTCTGTGTATTGTTTTTCAGGCTGACAAAAATGGATCTGCCCAGTACCCCATCTCCATTCATTTGAACTGCTTCTACTTGCATGCAGACACATGCAGAAAAGTGGAGTTAGGCCTGAAAAAGCCTGCTTTTGTGTATTTGGGCCGACCTCCACTCACTTGCGTGTGATTGCACGCAAGCAGATCTTATTCAATTCAATGGAGATGGGGCACAGAAAGGATTAAAAAAAAAATCACGCAGGCTGACAGCAGTGGAGCTAACACTCCATCTGCCCTTGCCCTAGCCTTATCATCCCACCTGCCATCAGGATGCTGATTTTTTAGGTTTGTGGGTACCAACTACATAGTTAATTGTACATCTTCAATCATGGAATATCAATGGACCAGATTCAATTTAATGCAAAAAAGGTTATCTTCTAATTTACTTACATCAAGTTTTCACATGATAAATCATAAAATGACTATTCTTGTGGAATTTAATCTGGCCCAGTGTCTTAGAATCAAATATAGAACATTCTACAAGGCTGGATATGTTGGCTGCATAAGTTGTACATATGGGCAAGCATGGAAATCTTATCTCATTAATATATGGCTCCACATGGCTTCCCTCAGAAGATACTCTACCGATGCATTTTCATGACGTAATGAAAAGACATGGAATTGGTTACAGCAAATATCCCAGCTGCCACAAACAAGGGTCAAATAATTGGATCTAATGCAATGTTCTGCATATGCACTTTAGGGGCTAAGATAGGTGCTTTCATTAAAAAAGACAGGCATATCATACAAACATCAGTTTAAGTAGCATATTTCTAGTGATTGTGAAATTAATGGTTTCACATGCTGAAAGCAATGCTTCCTCCTTTTTTAAAGTTAATACCATTAGTACAATTATATTTATTAAGGAGATTTAAGCAAATCTGAAAGTTACTCTGATGTTAGGATGTTTAGACTAGTCATTTATATCAGTTTGAGGGTCATAACATTGTCCCTTTTCTAAATCTGCATTGTTTCCAGTAACACATTAAGTTAAAGACACACATCCACCATCCACTAAGTTCAACCTTTTGACTCTGCCTAATTGCTAGTTGATTCAGAGGAAGACAAAAAAAACATTAGAAGCTTCTCCAATTTGGGGGAAAAATCCTTCCTGACTCCAAGATGGCAATCGGACTAGTCCCTGGATCAACTTATACTATGAGCTATCTTCCATAACCCTGTATTCCCTCACTTGCTAAAAAGCCATCCAACACCTTCTTAAAGCTATCTAATGTATCAGCCTGTACAACTGATTCTCACTGAAAAAAAACCCTTCCAAATATTTAGGTGGAACCTCTTTTCTTCTATATGGAATCAGTGATATTGCGTCAGCTGGAAAGACCTACTAGTAAATAAAACATCAGAGAGATTATTATATGAATGCCATTATATACTTATACATAGTTATCATATCACTCCTTCAGCATCTCTTCTCCAGCATGAACAGCCCAAATTTGGCCAGTCTTTCCTCATAGCTAAGAATTTCCATACCTTTTACCAGCTTAGTTGCCCTTCTCTGTACTCTCTAATTCAATAATGTCCTGTTTGAGCGCTGGACCAAAACTGTACAAAACATTCTAGATGGGGCCTTACCAGTGCTCTATAAAGTGGAAGAATGACCCTCTCCCATGAATCAATGCCCCTTTTATTACAGCACAAGACCTTGCACTTGATGCTGCTGACTGGCATTTTCTATTATGGATTTGCCTAGTGCAATCCCAATACACAAAATCTGTATAATAAAAGTCCTTTTCAAATTAAACATGAAATCCAATTTCAAATTTTTATTAAAGCATTCATAGCTGTTTTAAGCTCATTTAAAAATCTCAGCTGTCAATCAAATTTTGTCTGCCACTCCTCTATGCCTTAGGCATAGAGGCGGGGCAGATAATTACTTTCACTTTCCATTCAGCACTTCCTACATGTAACTGCTCCCCACACATTCCCCACTTCTCTTAACCATTTAATTGTGTAGCCAGGACATGAGGATAGACATCGGGTCCCCCATTCTGGTGCACAAACAAGATTCTGAGATGATACAAGGCTTGCCTTAATAACAGTGTCCACAAAATGGTTCCTGCCTGCTTGCTAGAATTATGAATTCCCAAACTGAAGAAAACAAGATTAAAATAATTTATATAGTGTAATTAATGTTCATTTTGCTTGACCAATTTGATAAAATATGATTTTGAATATTTTTTTGGGGTGACAGGTCCACTTTAAGGGTATAAGTGGCTTGAATATGTTTACATCCCAGGTGCATGACTTTACATTTATCAATATTGAATCTCATTTGCCACCACTCAGCTGCCCAGATTTTGCCAGTTTGTCAAGATCCTGTTGCAAGAATGCTGCATCCTGGATGGAATTAAGTGGGAGGTATAGCTTTGTTTCATCCTCAAACACTGATTCATAATTACCAATACCCTCCCCTAAGTCATCAATGAACAAGTTAAATAAAAGCTGCACCAATACTGAGCCCTGAGGGATCCCACTAAGAACCCAACTCCAAGCAGAGAATGTACCATTAACAACCACCCTCTGTGCCCGATCCTGTAGCCTTCATTAAGTATGTGGGGTACGGTATCAAACAGTTTGGCAAAATCCAAATAGATCACATCTACTGCTACCCCCAATCTTACCTTATCTTGTAAAACAAACAAATTTGTCTGACATGACCTATCCTTAATAAAGTCATGTGATTTCTGATAATGCCATTCATTTGGATAAACTTTTAAATGTGAGCCCTTAACAAGCCTTCAAATAATTTGATAACCACAGATGTCAAACTTACTGGCCGATAATTGCCAGGCTCAGATCGTTATCCCTTTTTAAATATTGGAATTACATCAGCTTTCATCTAGTCCACAGGTACCATACCAGATGAAAGCGAATCTGATAAAATCAGAAATAGCGGCTGGTCTAAAACTGAACTAAGCTCTCTAGGAACCCCGGAGTGTCTGGCCCCGAAGCCTTGTTTACATAAATTTTTATTAAAGCTTGATGAATCATATCCTGAGTCAGCCACAGACTAGATTGAGTTGGATCAATAGTTAAGCTATGAGATGGGTCTGGGAACTAAAACTTCTCTATTGTATACACTGGAGAAACGAACTTATTTAGCACATTTGCCTTTTCTGAATCTGTTACAGCCATGCTGGTACCTTTATTTAAAGGAGCAGCACTCACAACCCACATCTTTTTACTATTAATATACTTAAAAACATTTTGGAGTCTGTCTTAGCTTCAACGCACTCCTCATTTCCTATCTTTGCCTTCCGGATTGCTGATTTACAACATTTATTTTAATATTTATATAATGCATATTGTGCTTTTAGGGATCCACTCACACAACTCCAGTAATAACTTCAGATAACAAACGGATTTTAGTTTAGTTACCACAATTATAGAGATTGCCTGCAGTGAAAGCTTCTGTGTTAATGGTCGAGATAGAAATACTTTTAAAGTGATAAGGAGCCTGTAAGCGATATCACCAGTGAGAACAAAAATCACAAATGTAAACTAAAAAAAAAAAATCTGCTCCTACGTATTAAAAAAGAGTATTCCATCATTAAAATATTTGGGGAATGCATAAAATTGTAGCTGTGAAAAGAAATTTGGTGTGATGAGTGCATAAAATAACTGTGTAGTGCAAGTGTTGTATAAAATGTCAAGTACAAAGCCTTTCTGAGAATATTTCAATAAACATGTGGTTATAAAGTAAAAGAGCACCCTGTCTGGGCCTGTGTAAACCTCTAGTTGTTGCTATCTAATCAAAACCTGGAGAGGAGCCAGTCACTCCCACTCCACTGCATATAATCTGACACCTTCAAATCAAGTCAGTAAATCACACATGAAGGGGTAAATGCTTTGCTTGGTAATACTGAATGGTAGTAATAAAAGAGATGCCTGTCTTTGTGTTGATTTAGAAGAAGGATCTGTATGTTGCATTCCTCTTTAACCCTTAAACTTCTGAAAATACGAAAGTATGTTGTAGTCAGCTTTAAGTGCTAAACTGTGTTGTAATAACATTTGCCGGTAATCCCTATTCAAAAGTTTTAATGATTTAAGATTGGTTAGGGCTGCTAATTAAGGGGGTTACATTTTACTGAAATACTTTGGCACTTTTTGTAGCTATACTATACAGATACTATTTATCTATGCTTGCAAAAGTGGAGATGAATACTTTGGAACGATATAACCGAATGTATACATACAACCTGAGGGTTGTACAGAACAGTATATACAGGACCAGACTTGCAATCTATGGGTTCTACTTTGTAAAAGACTCTCTTAATAAACAAATGCAATGTCAGTCTTTGAGACATCTGACTCATACAGTCACTTTTACCTTCTGCGTGTTCGGGGGTCACATCATAACGTTGTGATTACAATACTGAAACCAACCTCTGCATATTTTTCGTCCTATTCTAAGGCAAAATAAAACAGGGTTACCTTTGGCTTCATTTACTATTCTCACTATAGCATCTCAGTCTTAATTGCATTACAATACCATTAGGTCATAATTCCATTATGGCATCATAAAACAAACTTGACTTTCCTTAAAATGAACTCCCTGACTATTTTCACAAAAACAGTTCCAGATTTGTTGGAAAGATCTTGTTGAATGTCTAAAAACTTGTTGGCATGTGATTTTCTATCTGCTAGGATTTATTGCTATAGTAAACTTGCCCTCAGCATTGTTCAAACACAAAACTCAACATTTTGACATCTAACAAAACCTGACCAAAAATAATCTTCAGTTTAAACCAACCCTAAGGCATTGTTTACTCAAAGTGCTTAGTTGGTCAGGTTTTGGTGAATGGAAAATGTAACTGAACAGTGTCAAACTGGATGTAAAAGGGCCAGTTTGGTCTGAATGTTTCAAGTTTCAATAGACTTTGCATTTAAAACCCAGCTAGATCTAGTCTGGTCTATGAGTTTAGGGGTCATTTATGTGCAGGGCAGGGTACAAAGTGCAAAAAGCACTTTGCTCACCCAATTTGCACTTTGTCCTATACCCTGCTTATGCGCATAGAGGAGTTGTCATGGGTGTATCTGCTCCAAAACAGTGTAGAGAGCTGTGTACCCCAGCCAATGAATACAACACTGTATTGAGGGGTGGGCTACAGAGTTACATAAGAACTTTTGTGCCCTTTAGTACTCTTGCACTTCTGTTTGAGGGTCTAGTTGAATCTCTGCTTTTATGTACTCCATGCCTGTACAATTAATTTGTGTACAAATATACAAAGCTGCATATATAAATAGTGATATATAGAGATATATGTCTGCATACATTAAATTTACCCTAGTGTGTTTGCGTGTCTGCAGTAAGGAAAACCAATTGTAAGCTCCAGTGGAGCAAGAAATGATATTATACATGTCAAACATTCTTTCTAAACTGCTGTATAATATATATATATATATATATATATATATATATATATACATAGATAAGTCCCAATTCCATCAATGTTTTGCATAATTAATTTTTTTGTGATACAGAGAATCCATAGTTTACTGTTGATGGGCAGTATTCCCCTGGAAACACTGTTACTATTCCGTACGTATTAAGAATATCTTGGAAAAGAGAGAGAGGGCACACCCTACTGGTTAGTTAATTTGTGGAATATGTTTACTTTGTATTTCTCAATACAGAAATAATCCCAGAGCTAATGACGCTGAAATGTTGCCTCATGCAAGCAGATGGTTATAGTAAAATTCTGTTACAAAGCGCAAAGTAAGGATGATGCAAATCATATAGAAACCAAGGCTCCAAACCTGTGGATCTGCACGTTGCTTGAATATACAATAACATTTGTGTTTACTCACTCCTACGTTTTGTGCTGTATCTCGGCCATCCAGCACAGTCATTACACTGTCTTTTTCAACTGCCCATTCCTCTTTATCCTCCGTTTTTTTTTAAGGGTACTTTTGAGATATAGTCAAGAAATATTTTTTACAAATAAAGGCACAAACACCAACATAATTACCTTTAGGGAAAAGGTCCTTTTATGTAACACCATGGCAACATAATGGTACAGTCTGTGCTG
Organism: Xenopus borealis; assembly: GCA_024363595.1. NCBI lineage: Eukaryota > Metazoa > Chordata > Amphibia > Anura > Pipidae > Xenopus > Xenopus borealis. Next base: position 99,524,776 of record CM044443.1, read on the forward strand.
TTATACCTAAAACAACATTTCCATGTATAAATGTACTTTCCACATAGCTCATGCCAATCTAGAAGCTATTAGAAAAACATAATAATAGCAGGACTAGTTCAACCATAACAACCTTCTGTATGAAAGCAGACAGTTGATTGGTTACTAGACCCAGAGCAAATGTTAGAGGTACTTTGCGTCCTGTGCAAATTGCAACAAGCACTAATAAGCCCCTTTAGCCAATATGAATGAAGTGCAAGGAAAAGGGTCATGGTGATTCCAGGCATCCCTTGAGTAAGAGCACAGGGGATGCCTGGAATCACCATGAACCTTTTCCTGTCTGAAATTCCAGGGTCCTTTAACAGGTTGCCTTAATAGCTGCAACTGGCTTGTACAAATTGAATCAGAGTCACAACGCATTTAACTTACAAATCCAAGTGACTGTATCTGTATAGGAGAAAAAAACATACATTTGAGACTGTATTGATGCATTGCACTCAAGTTGGCTGCTATTTTGATAGCATATTAAAGGGGAAAAAAACACGCCTTATAAAAAAAAACTTTTTCAAATTCTGCACAATGAAGCCATTGATACCCAATTCTGTAGAGCCACAGTGTGAAATAATATTACAAATTGCCTGTAATAAATATATGACTGAGCTAGCAAACTTCATGACAAGAATAAACCAAGTGATTTCCACACCGTGCCTAACATTAGAAAATCGATATTTTATAAAAAAGGCTGGTCATGGTATTAGTAAGAGATTGACCAAAATATGCAAACACAGACATTTATCTTCCAAGGAGTGTGTATGGTGCTACACTTGGCTATAAGGCTCCGTGCCTAAAGAGTGGGCAAACATAAATATTAAGTGGGTGACTTTGAGAAAGTGCAAATATAAGCTTTGGGTTTGGAATTTCCTGTGAACTTGTTCTACTCCTCCTGCTCACATTCCTAATTTTTTATAAACACCCAAATGCAATCAAGTGCTCTATTTTATAACTTAGGGAGTTCACTTTGTGTTTCTAAACTTTGGAAGAAAACAAAAAGACACAACTATGTTTTAATAACTTGAGAACCCTCAAAGTCGAGCAACACATGTGGACTTAGGGATTATAATGTGAGCACACACTGTAGGGTTTGTTCTCCAGAGTGCAACATGGTTGCATTATTTTTAAGCAGATGTTCAATACTAAGGGAGTACAAATAGTTTTAGGAAATAAAAGGCACAGTTAATGAATAACATGTTCAGTCGCCATTCCCCAAACCACTGAAAACATTAGTGCAGAGAACACATGGTAAAGCCCATAAGCTTGCACATTTACAAATTAATTACTGAACAACCCAATATGCAATCATGTCTCCAGTATTTACTGGAATGTTTTTACAAGTTATTTGTAGGAAAATGTATGCACCTTATATATTGCAGAACTAGGTCAACCAACCTGCCAAAAGAGACCTGTGTTGCCTTAACTGGGTCAACACCTGCCCCAACCCCACAGTACAGTAAGTCATCAATACCAGCCGCACTCCACCTGACCTAGAACCCTTCTAACAGCTCAACCTGCAAACAGCTTTCCCTTAGAAATGTGGAAATCTGTTATCATAAAGACTAAAGCTGGCCATAGAAGTAAAGATTTTTGAAAGATCTAATGGTTATCGTGAGACCACGATTGTCCCAAAACGATCGCTTAAACGCCCGGTGTGTCCATCAACTAAAAAGACCATTTCAGGCGATATTGCCAGCAAAACTGAAGGATCGCAGCCTGCTTGGCCCTGCAAACATAGGTAGATTGCATGGGGACCGATAAAGATTTTCTAACCTGGCCGATCAATCATCAGACCAATGTCGGACGAAAAATCGTAAGATGTACGATCGTTTGTATCCCACTAACCGCACGATAACTTGACAGATTGGTCGGACTTCCCTAAGATCGGTCGTTCTGCAGGGAAAGATTGTTGCATCTATGGGGAGCAGTAACACCAAAAAAATGTACATGTTTTAAAGGAAAGGCCCTGCGCTGATAAAATTGGTGGGTTTGCTTCAGAAACTCAACTACAGTTTATGTAAAGAAACTGTCAGGTAGCCATGGGGCAGCCATTCAAGCATAGGATAAACAATAGATAGCAGATAAGTTCTGATGACTTCAAACAACTAGTTGCTTACAGATAGATCACCAGAAATAACTTTTTCAAATTACTGTCTATTTTGTATTTGTAACCGTTTCTCTAATATCGAAGTTTAAAGTGTCATTTTTCCCCTTCTAAAGCAGCTCTGGGAGGGGGGGTCACCGACCCCCCCAACTGTTCTAAACGGGTACATTTAATGGATACATTTCTTATCTTTGTCCCTGCTGAGCAGAATCTCTGTGTTTCATTACAGGCAGCTGTTAGATTTGATACAATAGTTGCTAATACTCCAGAGATGTTGCTGTGAAATGTATCAATTACAAAATTGTATCAGTTTAGGGTAGGGACAGACAGGGATATTCGGGGAGATTCTGTCGCCTGGCGTTTTTAGCAGGCGACAATCTCCCCGAATTACCTTCTCCCTGTCTGCCGCTAGTATAAGTGATAAAGCGCCAGCGCCTGTGCACGCGCTGCTCAGCGATTTCCGGAATCGCCCGAAGTTTCCTCACGAAGTATCTTCGGGCGATTCCGGAAATCGCCGCGCAGCGTGTGCACAGGCACTGTCGCTTTATCACTTATACTAGCGGCAGACAGGGAGAAGGAAATTCGGGGAGATTGTCGCCTGCTAAAAACGCCAGGCGACAGAATCTCCCCGAATCTCCCTGTCTGTCCCTACCCTTAGAGTCTGCTAGTTGAATTACTGAGCTGCCAGACTCAAACACCAGAGACACCAATATTCAACTTTAAACTTAGATTTTGGAAACACAGCAAAATATAAATAATGGAAAGTAATTGAAAAAAGTCTTTATTTCTGGGGAACAATTAATCCTTATTGGAAGCAAAACCAGCCTATTGAGTTTATTTAATGTTTACATGATTTTCTAGTAGACTTAAGGTATGAAGATCCAAATTATGGAAACAATAGTAAACAATACTCAATAGTAAAAGGCACGTCCCATTAAGACACATTCCGTTACATTGAGTAGTAGAAATAACAGTCTGCCAGAAAGCAGTTCCTTCTTAAAGTGCAGGCACAAGTCACATGACTGGAGGCAGCTGGGAAACTGACAATACGTATGTCTAGCCCCATGTCAGATTTCAAAGCTGAATATTAAAAAATCTGTTTCTCTTTTGAGAATTTGATTTCAGTGCAGAAGTCTGCTGGAGCAGCACTATTAACTGATGCATTTTGAAAAAAACATGTTTTCCCATGACAGTATCCCTTTGAGGAAGAAAGGGGGCAGCACTATACTGAGAGTGAATGAGCTGCTCATCACTTTCGGTTTAAGGGGTTATCTGTACAATACCCCCTGCAACATCTACCACAACCAGGATAACCTGTTCATTGCTATACAACTTACAATGTATATCAAGAAATATGTTAGAATTCTGTCAATTTTAGGGAAATAATGTCAGAGTCAGGGGCTGCCAGGAAAGCACTGAATATGCAGAATTTGGGGATTTAAAATTTAGCCACATTCCCATATTCAAATTGGATTTAGTTTGTCCCGTCATATTATTGGGTAGGATTTGGTTTGACTCAATTAGGGCCCAGGAAAATCCTGCGTTCAGTTTATCCCACATACTTGTTTTGGTAGCTATAAGATATGTACATATTGTAATCTATTGGCAATTTGTTCAGTACTGCACATTGTTATTTAATTGGGAAGGCTCCATTCCAGCATTAATAGCCCAATTCTCTATTTACTTCCACTTATTGAGTCCCCGTTGTCGTGCCTTTAACCATTCTGTATGCAAAACACTCTAAATGAGTTGAATAGTATGAAGGCCGCTCGTGGGGGCATTTTCCCCGGCTGTTTTTGAAATGAGGCATTTTGCAGAATGTTTAGTTCCCTGCTTCCCTGTATGTGTGAAGCTGACAGCAAGCAAGACTGTTCAGTGTCTTTTACCTAACATAACCCCAAGTACTTTCCCTTGTGAGACATTGAACTGTTTGACTGAGGACAGCTAGTTACACAAACAAGCAGTATTTATATTATAAGCCAAAACTATGCAGGACAAAAGTTGTTCGGATGTGCAAAACAGCAAGGGGCTAAAGAAATATACCAGTATGAATAAATACTAAACTGCTATTCTGGTTTCTAGGTTCACTTTTTTTTTTATCAATAAGGGGCCATGATGTAGCCATAATTCTATCTGTTATTCGCTTAGTCATGCCTTTATCTCTACACTAAGGGTTAAAGGGATTCTGTCACGATTTTTATGTTTTTTATTTCTAAATGACACTGTTTACACTGCAAATAATTCACTCTACCATCTAACATTTTCATTCCTGGACCAATGTTTTTTTTTTTTTACCTGTAATATTGATATGTAGGCAGCCAAATTAGGTCATTTTGCCTGGTCATGTGCTTTCAGAAAGAGCCAGCACTTTAGGAGGGAACTGCTTTCTGGCAGGCTGTTTCTCCTACTCAATGTAACTGAATGTGTCGCAGTGGGACCTGGATTTTACTATTGAGTGATGTTCTTAGATCTACCAGGCAGCCCTTATCTTGTGTTAGGGAGCGGTTATCTGGTTACCTTCCCATTGTTCTGTTGTTAGGCTCCTGGGGTGGGGGGGGGTTGATATCACTCCAACTTGCAGTACAGCAGTTAAGAGTGATTGAGGTTTATCAGAGCACAAGTCACATGATTTGGGGCAGCTAGGAAATTGACTAAATTGAGTGCTGTTCTTAGATCTACCAGGCAGCTGTTATCTTGTGTCAGAGAGCTGTTATCTGGTTACCTTCCCATTGTTCTGTTGTTAGGCTACTGGGGGAAAGGAAGGGGGGAGATATCACTCCAACTTGCAGTACAGAAGTAAAGAGTGACTTAAGTTTATCAGAGCACAAGTCACATGACTTTGGGGCAGCTGGGAAATTGACTAAATTGAGTGCTGTTCTTAGATCTACCAGGGAGCTGTTATCTTGTGTCAACGAGCTGTTATCTGGTTACCTTCACATTGCTGTTGTAAGGGAGGAGGGTGATATTACTCCAACTTGCAGTACAGCTAGGGGTGCCACATTTTCTGGAAAAAAATACCAGCCTTCCTATATATTTTCTATTTTCCCTATTAAAAACATTGGGATCAACCATCATTTTTATTGACCAGGTCAGTAAAATACCAGCCAGGCAGCAACCCTAAGTACAGCAGTAAAGAGTGACTGAAGCTTATCAGAGCATGACCTGGGGCAGCTGGGAAACCGACAAAACGTCTAGCTCCGTCCCATTTCAAAATTAAATATTAAAAAATCTGTTTGCTCTTTTGAGAAACAGATTTCAGTGCAGAATTCTGCTGGAGCAGCACTATTAACTGACGCATTTTGAAAAAAAAAATTTCCCATTACAGTATGCTATAACTGCTCCTACAGCTGCTCTGGCACTGATTTTGGTGCACCATAAAAACACCACAAAACAGGGACAAAGTATTTCCAGAGCCAATAAGACTAGTAAAAGACACTTGGCACAGCATGTTGGCACATCCCTGTAGCAGATATGAATATTGGTAGCTTGGCAGTATAGCATTTGGGATAAGACATAAGAGATATGTTTTATCTGACGCATTCCATTATTATTATAGGATTAATGAGCGTAGGATTTAAGTGGGAGGATGTAATGTTACCCTACTACACTACAGAAGCTGTCGCCACCGCATTTGTGGAAGAGAAAAAAAAAAACACTGCCACCATTACCACAGAACCCGCGCGATTACTCACTCGCTGCCTCTTCCTGCTTTCCCCACGCTGCGCCACGGCTCTTTAAGGAGGCAGATATGAAGTGGGCGGCCCTCCGCTGACGTCACTCTCCAGCTCATTCATATAAGCGTGTCTCGCTGCTCTGTGAACAGGAATTACAAGTTGAGAGCGGAGTGGACTGTAGGGAAGGAAGGGGGGTGAAAAAGCTACCACAGTGCTGGAATGCTGCGGACACTGGGATATTACTAACGCGGGACGGAGAAGGGATTGCCGAGCGTGAGAGAAAATGAGCTGACCTATTGAATTACTGAGCTGCCATAGGTATGACTTTGTTATACTCTGCCTTGCATAAAATTGTATGCGGCCATGCTGAAGCACAGAGAGCAAAAGCTGCCCATTACTGGTTATCTGCATGCAGACTCGTTTGTCTGTTCATTTGCTTACTGTTTGACAAGCAGTCACTTTGTGAAGTGTCCTGGGATTGGTGAGTGACAGACCCCATTTAATAATAATAATAATAATATTTTTAGTTTCTAGAGCCTCAAACCGGAGATCCCTGAGCTAGAATGATCAATAGCTTTCAGTAGTAGCTACTGTGCAGCCTGTGTGTCACTTCATCCATGGAGTGCCCTAGCATCGCAAATCACTTCTCTTGCCTTTAATTCTCATTATAATACACTGTTATTGGACTACAGTTTGTGTCACTGGGCACTAGCGGCAGGGACTCAAATAGAACCACTGACAGTACTGTAGATTTACTGTATATCTATCTCTGTCAGCTCTATGAGATCATACAGAACCACACTGACATCGAATAATATACAGTAAAATCTACAGTACTGTAAGGGGCAGCTCTATGGGATCATATAGAACCTCTGACAGAGATAGATATACAGTAAATCTACAGTACTGTCAGCTCTATGGGATCATATCGAACCACTGACTGAATAATATACAGTAAAATCTACAGTACTGTAAGGGGCAGCTCTATGGGATCATATAGAACCTCTGACAGAGACAGATATACAGTAAATCTACAGTACTGTCAACTCTATGAGATCATATAGAACCACTGACATTGAATAATATACAGTAAAATCTACAGTACTGTAAGGGTCAGCTCTATGGGATCATATAGAACCTCTGGCAGAGATAGATATACAGTAAATCTACAGTACTGTAAGAGACAGCTATATAGAATCATGTAGAACCACTGACAGAGAATCATATACAGTAAAATCTACAGTATTGTCAGGGACAGCTCTATGGGATCATATAGAACCACTGACAAAGATAGATATACAGTAAAATCTACAGTACTGTCAGCTCTATGGGATCATATAGAACCACTGACAGAGATACTGTCAGAGATGGTTCTATACGATCCTATAGAGCTATCTCTGACAGTAGTGTAGATTTCTGTATATCTATCTCTGCCAGTGGTTCTATACAATCCAATAGAGCTACTTGCAGAGACAGATATACAGTAAGATATATAGATATACAGCAGTATGCAATATGTTGGCACTATGTAAATGTATGTTAATAATAAATAATATCAGTACAGTACTGTCAGGGACAGCTCAATGGGATCATATAGAACCACTGGCAGATTTAAATATGTACAGTACAAACCGTAGAATATGGGGCAACTCTAAGGACTAGAATAACACACATTCTGTACTTTGCTGCTGTGCCCACTGAGGTTAGCTGATGCTCTACAGAGTCAGAATCTTCTAGCGATGCCCTAGAATTCCTTTTTTTCATTCTGCTTACATACCTGCAAAGGTAGAATCAAACGAGCACAATTGTGCATGAAATATGCATATATATAAGTATGTATATATATATGCTAATGTTAAAAAAACTTGTACAAATACCCACCTTGATAATGTTTATTATAAGGGCTCTCAGGACTGCAACTTTTCGACCGCTGTGCATATTGTCCTTTCTTGATTTGTGGTTACCCCCCTCTCTACACACACACAAACATACATTGTTTATTGTACAGCTTAGTAGAACATGCCCGCACATTATAAACTGTAATTATAATGTCTATGTGGTGCATACACATAAAAATCCAGTCTGCTTGCTGCAGTAAATAAGGGCCAATTAAAGGCAGTAATATAGATAGAGACAACCCACATACGTGCTGCCGAAAATCCGAGTTCAGTGGAGTTGAATGCTTACAGTATTGTACCAAAGCAACTTCCCGTTCTCCAAAACAAGAAGGTGAGATGGTAATGTATGTATTACACTAATATTAGGAGCAGGTATTTTATATATGAGACTGGTTCCTGGAAAGCACAAAGTGCTGTCTGTTTAGAGAGCGTTTTCAGACGTTTAAAAGGGATCTAAAAAAGAAAGTTTTTATTTATAAGGATAGAAAATATTCTAAGCACCTTTTCAATATGCATTAATAAACATGTGAGTGGTTTGGTAAATGTTATTGCCATCTGACTGGCTGTTTTAATTCGGTGCAATACAGGTTCTGACCTAGACAACCAAAAAGGACTGACCTATACTCCTTTCAGTAGCAGTTACATTTACAAATAACATTTAAACCACTGACATTTTTTCTTTTATAGTAAAAAGTTGCTTGCAATTATAATTATTATTATTTTTATTTTTTTTAGTTGGGAATCATCCCCATTAATAATTGAAAGAAACAGTTCTCAAATTAGAAAAATACATGTACTTTTTTACTTCTTTGAGAAGCCACTGTGTCTTTAAGGGGGTGTGTCAGTGGCTAAAGGTGCACCTGCCGCACAGGTAGGACAAGAATGGCTGCTAAGCAACTGTCAGGGGTGAAAAAAGGTGAGGTTAGATTTTTTTTTTTAATAGGTCGGTCCCTCTACTGGCTTGCAACAAATTGTAATCAGAATTGTAAATATATATGGACTATGACCTTTTCTAATGCCGGCCTCACATTTTAAAGGTTTTCTAGTCGAGTACCCAGTCTTTGTCCTGTATGTACACGGTAAATGTGACAGCCACTTTCATTCAGTGATATATGCTGATCAGGGTGCAGATCCGTGCAAAGAAGAGACTATGTGGGCCAGGGAGCAGAGCAGAATCTATTTCTAATTTCATTTAAATCAGTCTGAGGATTATCTGGCTAGGGTGCACTGCAAGTGGAAGCGTCGATTGGAAATAGGGTGTTGTAATCTTCTAGTAAGTCAACTGAAGATTGCTGTAAGTAATGATTGCTGTAATGTAATAATTTTTTCATCAAGTGTCCCCCTTCGTTAATCATGTGCATCATGGTGCCTTGGTCCTCTCTGTATATTTGAATATTTAATCCTTTTTTGGTTTATTTAATGCTTATATGATTTATTTTAATAGACTTAAGGTATGAAGATCCAAATTACGTAGAGATCTGTTAGCCGGAAAACCACAGGTCCCAAGCATTCTGGATAACAGGTCCCTTACCTGTATTACACTTGACCACAGTTAGGCATGAAGGAATAAAGAAATAGTATACATTAAATGGGAAATGTGACCTCTAAAACACCTCTTTATTCTACTGAATATAAATGGCATGCACAAAAAATTTGCATGTATACATATGAATGGGAGCTCACTTGTTGCTGGGCATTTTCTATATTCAGCTACCTTTTGTTTATGACCATGAGTTCTATTCCACTCTCTGACGAACGTGTCTAAGCAATGTGCGCAAAGGCAAATATCACAAGCAATGCACTTTATTATTTCTATAAGGGAATTCAGATTCAAGGCAATGTAACCTATTGTTGTTTTTTACCTATATAGCAGCAATATATTGTCCAGTGCTTTACAGAGATTATGCATCATGCAGAACAGTCCCTGCCCCAGTGGAGCTTACAATCTAACCTCCAATAAAAGGCTCACCATTTGCCCAGCTGCAGTAACTACTAGCAGCCAATAAGATATTTGTTGTGACCAGCTAATACTACTTGCTGATTAGATGTTGTAGACCTGTAGCACAATTTGCTCCCTTTATTACATAAACCCTTAGGGGTTTAAAGCTGGCCATAGATGTAACCTGTACAATCTTTCCTGGAAAAAGAAGTTTCCAAGAAAGATTATTCATTACAATACACACATGTAGAGCTGAATCGTCCTATATAGAAACAATAGAATTCTACCTGTATCTGACAATTCAGCGCTAAACAGATGTTCAGGTGTATTCAAAGTCACCCGTTAAAAATATACCGTCCAGGCCGATCAACAACCGAAGTCTTCTGCCGATATCTGTCGCCTCGGTTCCCACCATACACGCACCAAATATCATACAAAAATTTATTTCGTACCATATTATCGGTGCATCTATGGCCACATTAACACGCACACTATGGGACTGTTTTATTATCAGCTAATTGACCTGCTTGGAAAATCAGCATACATGGGGAGTACATACAATCTCCTTTGCAGACCTGGCTGGAATCAAAACATGGGATTGCAGGGCTAGAAATAGGGAAAAATGTTGTGCACAAAATAATAAACGTAGCTTTCATACAGTCTTTATTTATGTTTATTCAAGAGAAGGGCTAAGCCCTACTTATATACAGAGTATATTTTCCATTTATATACACACTTTACTGCAAATCCTCTACTCATTCCATTGCATGATGGAGAGGAGATGATCCTTACAGTTTGCTTTTCCTTGGAGACTAAGTCACTGATGAAAAGGGGAACATGAACACTAAGCTCAGTTAAGCAAAAGATGTTTGTTTTTTTGTAATTCCTGCTCTATGTACAGCAAAAATACAGGAAGAAAGGTCACTAATATTTTTCTACACTGCCTTGAAGCAGTATTTTCGCAGGCCTGACATAGTTGACAAAAGGATTAGAAATGTGTCTTCTCATTTCCCCGTCCTGCTCTCATTATCACCTTGCAGTGGTAATGTCTGGTTCCTAACCTGGGTGCAAATAGGTCACGTATCTTAATGACTGCAAAAACAAGTTTTCAGGAGAATGCATGCATCATCAGCAGTGATTTGCCCCATTGTTTGTCACAAATAGTCCAAATAACCCCTTGCTCATTCATTTGTAATTCCTCCCCATTAGTCATAAAACTTCCTATAGCGAGGCATGGGTGTGGGGCTTTACAGTGAAATATGTGAGCTAAAAATACTCCTGAGCACCTAACTGCTGTGGTGTATGTGCTCTGTGATTGGTGATATCTATGCTGCTTTTTTTTTTAATTAGAGGTATAGGATCTGTTGCCTCAAATGCTTGGGACCTGGGAATTCCTGGTTATGGGGTCTTTCTGCAGTTTGGATCATCATGCTTTAAAGGGGAACTATCGTGAAAA
>CM044443.1:99545778-99556396 GCA_024363595.1 Xenopus borealis
ACATCAGGAGAATAAAAGGAGTCTGCAAAGAATACAAAATGACAACTGCTGGGATTGCAACACAAGAAACCCAGGTCCCATTGAAACATGTGTTTGTGCACAGTGGACAGGGAATAATGGGTTCCAATTCATGCTGGACAAATCACAGTAATTTTGAAAAGTACGTTGAATTTAATCCTTAGAGACGTATTGCACTTTTGACAAATGTACAAAGAAAAACATATATTTTATATAGTAACAGCTACGGATAGTTGCAGATCATGCTGTCTTGTTACTAATAAAGAAAATACATTATAGAGTTGTTTGCGGGTTCTAAAAATCATCAAATGCTTTTAGTAACATTTTGATTTGGCCTCCAACTAATTTGGTGCAAATTTAGTGCACTGCAGAAATCCGATGATGCTTTAGTTGTTCCAACTGTACTTGACCAATGAAAATGTTCTATGTAAGCAAATGAGCCAGTATAATCATTCATTCTACCTACTGCAAATATGCAGCAAAATGTGTTTTTTAAATTGTGATTAAAATAAATTGTATATTCGAAACTTTTTTTTTTTTTTTTTTTTTTGCAGTGCATACTCTCTAACCTGTAGTTTAAGGGCACCTACTCAGCATATATCAGCCATTGGTAAGTATTTATATGATGCAGTCTTTCTTTCTTGCAGTAATTCAGTTAGCTAAACATACAGAAGATTTCAAGTTTAGACCAGGGCTGCCCCAGCCATACGGCAAGGTGAGAACCTGGCATCAGCTACAAGGGCCAGCAAAAAGCCGCGTCTGGTAACTTTAAGAGCCGAATTTCCGTTTTTTAAAATGGAAATTCGGCTCTTCTAGTGCAGCAAGCACAAGTGCACTAGCGATGCGGCCCCTCCTCCACCCGCTCCAACGCTACAAGTTAGAAGAGCGGGAGGGGGGGCGGCAGCAGCCCCTGAAACGCCCCTGGTTTAGACAGTATGGAATTTAGACCACACACACAATTTTATTCTGTTAGACCGTATGTAGGTCGTAATAGTTTATTATTAAAGGAAAATTATACCCCCAAAATGAATACTTGAGCAACAGATCGTTTATATCAAATTAAGTGGCACATTAAAGAATATTACCAAACTGGGATATATATTTAAGTAAATATTGTCTTTTTACATCTCTTGCCTTGACTCACCATTTCATGATGGTCTGTGTGCTGCCTCAGAGATCACCTGACTAGAAATATTTCAACTCTAACTGTAGGAAGAAGTGTGGAAGCAAAATACACAACTCTGTCTGTTAATTGGCTCATGTGACCTAACTTTATAGTTTGTTTGGTATGTTTGTGTGCACCGTTGAATCATACGATCTCAGGAGGCTGTCCTTATTTTTTAAAATGACACTTTTCTATTTATGATTACCCAATAGCACATGCTACTAAAAAGTATATTATTATGAAAGTGGTTTATTTACATCAAGCAAGGTACATATGAGTTGTTTTATGCAATATCTTTTTATAGAGACCTACCTTGTGGTGGGGGGGGGTATAGTTTTCCTTTAAGATACTGCTACAGTTTACTGTTTGATTCAAAGAAAGCTTACAGGATTGTTATACTGCTATGAATCTGCTCTGCTTTAAAATGTATTCTAACAACTAATTGAATTCTTATTTTACATTTTAGGCCACATTTCAAAGCCAATAATGAATGGACATTGCTATTCTGAAAATTGCATGAATGTACATTTGAAAAAACCAGGGTTTCTTCACCTTGACATACCAATTGTAGAGGATTTATCTACAAACTATGTAGAAGATCACATTGTTTCTTCCTTAAAAAAACTATCAATGAACAGTGGATCTGGTAATGAAAAAACACCTCCACTTACACCTATCAAAAGTGGACCACCACAGTTTTCTGCCATCTCTTCACACGATCGAAGTTCAAGGCCGCTTCCTCCTCTTCCAATATCAGAGGATCATTATTTGGATGATGCAGACAGTGAGGTTGAATTCTTCACGAGTTCTGATACAGACTTGCTTTTACAAGATAATAGACCTTTAGCCTTTAAGTATGGAGTTCCAAGCAGGCGAAGCTTCAGGGGATGTGGACAAATAAACTATGCCTATTGTGATCCGCCATCTGTAAATAAACCAGCAGATGAGAGTCCAACATCTAACCAAAATGGACATATACACAGCTCAAAACCTCAGAAATCTGAGCAAAGCCATAGGAAGCTACGGCGATCTCATTCAGGACCAGCTGGATCTTACAATAAACCTGCAATTCGTATAGGAAGCTATATAAACAGGACTTCCCCTAATTCCGATGAAGAAAAACCTGAAGTTCCACCAAGGATTCCCATACCTCCCAAGTCACTAAAACCTGATCACAGGCGGTGGTCGGCAGAAGTTTCTTCAAACACATACAGTGATGAAGATAAACCACCTAAAGTGCCACCAAGGGAACCTCTGTCAAGAAGTAACTCTCGTACCCCAAGCCCAAAAAGTCTGCCATCGTACCTCTATGGGATAATGCCCCCTACACAGAGCTTTGCTCCTGATCCAAAATATGTCAGTAGCAAAACTTATCAAAGGCAATATAGTGAGGGATCAGCCAATAAAGTCCCTTGTATTTTGCCCATTATTGAAAATGGTGAGAAGGCCAGTTCTACACATTATTACCTTCTTCCAGAGACACCCTGCTTAGTGGAGCAGATATGATCGTACTTTATGGAAGCAAAAGACTTGGAAGCAATCAGTTTTGTTCTAGAGACGGTAGCATATCTTTCAGTTCACCAAAGTCAGATGTAAAGATTAATCTAGACCTGATGTAGTTGTGGCAGGAATGCCCTAGAAAGGTCATACAATATCTTTCAGGATGTTACTCAAAATGTTGTACACTGACTTGTAAAGAAAGCTAAATAAATACTGCTCCTATAGAGGAAGTAGGTACAATAAGCTTCAGGTTCTGCTCTTGTATTCTTCAAACAAATAAAGATTTGATTGAAGCAAAGTCAAAGCCACACTGAGCCTGCAAATGTCTGCCCCATTAATCTACAAGGCCTTCTGTCATGAAAACCAAATGATGGATAGCCATGGAACGGCTAAGTCAATGCTGAACAATTATTTACTGTAACTTGCTTAGAGGCGGGTTTGTGTTTTCGCAGTTACAAATGAAAGAAAAAGGACTGTTGTGTACTGCTGTGTTTAAAATGGAACGATTTAGTGAAGGAATAGAGCAGTATTTGTATATCCTGCCTTTGTGTTTAACACTTTAATCCTGTTCGACACTTTGATTCCATAATTGTGAATTTCTTGAACACCATTCTTAAATTAGCTGTTGCCACAAATTCCCAACAGGCTCCATAATGTTCCTATATTCTCAGAGCTGAGGAAATCTACAGATATGTGGAATTTCTAAAATCTCTCTGTAATGCCTTTTTTTTTCTTCTTTCCACCCTTTTTATGGACAATTGGCACATGCTTGCGTCTGTGTTGAATAGTTGCCAACATCTGCTCAATACATATGTCAGAAGGTCCAACAGAAGAATGATATGAAGAAAATTCAGTGTTTTCATTTTCTTTCCCTTATCGTTCGTATAGTGTTTATTTTTAGTTGCCAGTAAATTCACTCATTTTAGCTGTTAATTCCGATTTCGGTTTTTATTTTTTTTTTTCTAGTGTGTAATTAATGTGATGCACAAGCTGGATTTGTGTTACTGTCATCTATTCAGTATTTATCTTTTCATATTCTCTAAGCAATTCTTCAAGGGCACATAACACAAGCATTGGTTTCTAGGCTTCTCAAACTCTCCTTCCTAAATGCTGATATATTCCATGTTTTGGACTTGGCATCCAAATATTTGCTTAGACCAAGCAGTAATTGAGGTGTCTGTGCGTGACTTGTTTGCCTTGTCTGTGACTTTGTGTGTGTATTTGTCTATATGAGAAAATAATAACTAGTCTGTGACTTGTGATAAAAAATTATTTATTAGGTTAGTTCCCTTTCCATTATAAAGAGCTGGCTGGTGGTTGTTGTCCAGATATTTTTGACCCATGTTTCTCAGGTTTATTTCCAGGAACTAAAAAAAAATCAAACCCAAATTTTTCCTGTTTACCTTTTGAGGTGCTTAACTGGGCTGGTGTGTAGCTCATTTGTGTAATAGTCCAAAATCAATCCTTGTTAAGACATATTGTCACTTATGGATGTCCACCCTGTGACTCTGGTGCTGTTTAGCTACAACTCTTGAGGGGTTATTTATCAAATTTTCTGAAATGTACTCTGACCAAAGGCACACAGGTTATTTACCTTTATTTATCAATATATTTTCCCAAAAATGTACGGAGCACAAAAAAAAGCTTGAAAAAATCGTGAAAAATTTAAATTGTACAATTTTTTCAAATATTTGGTCGAAAAAAAATCTCCAGATCATTGCACAAACCCCAGAGTAGATATCTTTGGGACTTCTCCCATTGACTTATATACAACCTCGGCAGGTCTGAGGTGTCGGATTTTCAGATTCTGACTTTTTCCATCCTCGGGGTATGAAAAATCCAAAAAAAACAAAAAATTCAGTAATAAAATCTCGAGTTTTTAGCATTCGGACTTTAATAAATAACCCCCTTGGTGTCCACCAACAGCCAAAGGACTGGAATTACAGGTTCAGGGTTACTGGACTAGGCCATTAATTGCTAATACTGCAACCAATGAAGTAATTACTACTTTGTCCAGGATTAAGCCAAATAAAATTATGTTACAGATTCATATCTATAGTGATGAGTTAATTACCCCTCTACTCTAAATATGGCCATAAATGAGCAGACCAGTGATATACCATGTACAATTAGCCTATGGGATGCCATACAGAAGACCATTCTTGCAAATGGGCACTTTTCTATTATTCTGTGTTTGATTGTCTGCCTGAGAGATGGTAATGACAGCAAGCTCTTTTTTCACTTCTTGTCTGCTGACCAATGGAAATATTCTGCCAGGATAGACATTGCTCGATCCTGCAGAATCATAGGATGTCTAAATTGCTTCCAACTTGCCATACATTCCCAGTTTGGATGAGATCAGCCAATGTGCCCAACAAAATCTGAGCATGTCAGGCCACTTTAAGAAGCCAGAGTATTCAACCCATAAGACAAGTTAAAGAATTGTTCATATATATATATATCGCCAATAATGTGTGATGTGCCTTTCTATAACAAAGCTGCTTTCTTTCTTTCTCTATGTATTTTCGCAGGCTGCTTTTTCCATTTTAATTCAGTGGGAGGAAATTTGGGGCTGATTTAGCCATTTTACATCTGTACACATTTGTAGAATGTTGTAACTGTAATAGAAGAGGTGCTGCTGTCTGAAACAGGTTCAACATTTTATTTGTCTCTGTCTTCATTATCCAGTGATACACATGCTGTTTACAGTTCGAAATGGATGGATGTTGTATAACAGCTATTTAAGTTGCCATGTTGTACTACAAACTAAATGAAGGTATAAATGTTATGCTAGAGTAAATGCACTGATATAACTGCATATGTACAGTATTTGACAGAATGATTTTTTTTAATACCGTGTGTTATGTCTTTTGAAATTAATAAAACTATAATATTTATGACACATTTAATGGTGTTGGTATATTCTTCAGAGGGGATAACGGATTGCTTGGCTAGATATTATATAAGCATCACAAGGAATAGGATTTCTGCTTAGTACCCTGTACAAAACTGTCATATTGAAGTAACTCACAGCAACTAATCTGATTTATGCTTTTATCATGATTCCACATATGGTAGACTGGTCAAAGCATTGGAAGCTCATGGTTGGACCAGTGGAAAAGTTTATGGAAAATGTCTTTGATACGCTTATTAAAGGAAAACTATACCCCCCGAACAATGTAGGTCTCTATAAAAAGATATTGCCTAAAACAACTCATGCGTAAAACCCTGCTTCATGTAAATAAAACATTTTCATAATAATACACTTTTTTAGTAGCATGTACTTGGGTGTGCCAATAGTATAGTAACACACCCCCAAGTGAACACATTACTTACCTGATGTACCAAGTAGGAGAAAACTGCACCAGCCCAGGGGTTACTCCAACGAGCATCACGGAGTGAACATCTTCTAGTTTCTTCTTTTTTTCTCATGGCTGCGCATGTGCAGTAGAGAGAAAAGCTAAACTTTGAAGAACGAAGAAGCCAGAAAACAATGCTCCATGGTGCTCATTGGGGAAACCCCGGGCCGGTGCAGTTTTCTGATGATAGGAGCTCCAGCTCGACGTGTCAGGTAAGTAAATACAATCCCTTTCCTTGAGAGGTTGGTTGCTGTACTATCAAATATATTTATCCAAGAATAAAGAGACTATTGACTGCAAAAATTCACAATAGGCTCCTTTTTAGAAATATTCCCTGTAATATCAATTTGTCTAGATAAAATACCAATTAACATTATTAACCATATTTGATCCTGGTTTTGCCTGTTTTTTTTTTTATTTGGTCCCAAAATGTCACTGTTTTGTTTTTGTTTTGTTTTTTAACTGCAAAGAAAAACAGTATTAGTACCTGTTGGCATCCAGTGAAATCAATAAGTAAAGGTATGGGAACTGTTATCCAGAATGCATGGGACCTGGGGCTTTATGGATAACTGATCTTTCCTTAATTTGGATCTCCACACCTTAAGTCTACTAGAAAATCATGAAAGCATTAAATAAGCCCAATGGGCTGGTTCTGCTTTTAAAAATGATTCATTATATCTTAGTTTGGATCAACTACAAGTTACTGGATTGTTTGGAATAAATGGAGTCTATGGTAGCCTTTCTGTAATTCTGAACTTTCTGTATAACAGGTTTCCAGATAACAGATCCCATGCCTGTACCTAAAGGCTTAGGCTAAGGCCAGACGGGGAGATTCGGGGGAGATCCTCGCCAGGCAATTTTGAGCGACTTTTAAAATCGCGCTGCTCCGTCTGAACAAGCGCAGGCGACTTTAAGCCTAGCGGGCGCGCAGCGCTATCTAGCTATTCGGGGAGATTCGTCACCGCGAGAAGTCGCCAGGCGATGGATCTCCCCCGAATCTCCCCGTCTGGCCTTAGCCTTAGAAGGACAATGTGTATATAGTACTATATAATAATATTGTGTCCATTAATGATAACAAATCATAAAAGATAAAGCCCTGCTTGGGTTATACATATGTACAGTATAGTCCCCAATCAAAAAAGCAAAAAATGTTAGGTACTGTAACCCTGTACTGGACAATGGTTACATAGTGCTACATTGCCATGCTATAGAAATACATGTTAATAATAATAATAATAATTGGAAGGGAAGGAGCATGCAGCCACGGAAGGATAATAATGCTTTAATTGCATGCAAACATTGATATTCTGACATTGGCAATACTAATTTGAGGTGACAATAATCACATATGTATATCTAGATATTCAGCAATGAGACCTATAGGCCTGCCCAATTGCTTCTTACTACCTCTTTCAGAGCTGCCCACAATTTCCATTTTGACTGGCTTACCTTACTGAAAGTTTATCAAAGTAATTAAAATATAACGCACTGGTAAAACTGGTGTGTTTGCTTCAGAAAGACTACTATAGTTTTTATAAACATGCTGCTGCTGTGTAGTCATCGGGGCAGCTATTAAAGCTGAAAAAAGCAGAAAAGGTACATAACACATAAAACACCATTGTATTTGACAGAGCTTATCTTTTATGTGCTATGTAACATGAGCCTTTTCTCCAGCTTGAATGGTTGCATCCATGGCTACACAGCAATTTGTTTATATAAACTATAGTGGTATTTCTGAAGCATATACACAGTGCATGCTAACTGTATATGTAATTGCTTTAAAACACTTTCATTTTTTGGTATTAATGTTCCTTTAAGTAGGCATAAGAACCCTGGTGGGCTGTATCTGCCTCCCAGGGCCTTCATCTGAACAGGCCAGGCCTAGATCAAGAATAGATTACAAGTAAAGCCTAAAGATTTCTGCAACTTCTGCAGGAGATATAAAGCACATTTATTGTGCCAAGGAAATCATGTCCTTGTTTAGCCCTGTATGGAAATTGCTTTTTGTCCCAATACATAGCAGTCCAACACCACTGTATCTGTTCTGGATTGTTCTAGCAAAGTATTGATATGCAGAAACCATAATAACCCAGTTACATAAGGCAAAGCATGTGGTGTTTTTATGGTTATGGCTTTAATGTGACTGTTCTCTGCCAAGGAATATGTGATTGTGTAATACAAGGAGCACTGGTGCCAGCACTAGATTCATTTATTTTATTTTTTTTTGCTCTGGATCTTCACAAACCCTATTCAATTAGAAATTGTATAGTGTATTAGAGTTGCTGGCCCTGATGTTCTGGGCTAATACATTACTCACCTGCATATACCTGCAAGGCCACTGCAGTGCTTCTGTCTGTAACTGAGGTTAATCTGTGAAAAGCGGGACTGTCCCACGCAAAACGGGACACTTGAGAGGTATGATATATGACAGTTATTGGTACACAAGTACAACCACTGGCAAACAGTTTTGCATCTGGAAGACAGCAGGGGTAATTGTTTCTGTAACCCCCTCTGGTTTGCCCCCTTACTCTCTCCACATCATTTCCTCACTCTATCCTTCTTTGTTTTCCACATTTCCTCTCCATCTCCATCTCTCCTCTACCCCTTACATCTATCTTCTGATTTCTTGTTTTGTTCTCTTTCAATTCCTCTTTCCCTTTGTGAATCCTCCTCCTTTTTGAGCTTTGAATTCTCTTCTCATTTTATTAGGCTTCCCATCCCCATGCTTCTCTAACCCTTGTCTTTTCTACTGTGCTCCCCATAATTTTTCTTTTTTTCCCTTTTGGCTCCCCACTTAATTGTTCAGTGCTATACTTTTCTTGCTTTATTTTCTTTACTTTTTTTCCAATTTTTCTAATTTGGCACTCTTATCTTTTCTACTTGTCAAGTCCCTCCTCTTGGTTTTTTGCCTCTTCTCTAAAAAACAATTGAAATAAACCACCAGAGCACAATTTTAGGAAGATGTGGCTTACTTGCAGGCTGAATGCAGGCACACTGTTTTCTGTTTCCTGCTCTTCCTGAGGACTCAATTTAGCTGTGCTGTGATTGGACAGGGGGCGGGTTCTGTGATTGGAAGGGGGACTAGTTCTTCTTGCATTAGCCAATGACTAAAGGCTTTGATTGTGCAGGATGTAGAGGAGCATAAAGAAAACGGCAAGCAGTCCAGTCTGATGCTTGGGGGGCTAATTCAAGTAAGTGAACCCACCGGGTCCGGGACAACTCCCCCCCCCTGATGGCGGCGCTGGTTATGTCCCATGTGGCCCCCCTTCAAGTCACTGACTAACTCAGAGTTAGAGAGCTGAAAAGCAGGAAGTAGTGTTCTGGCTATTATGTTAGACACCCAGTCACTCCAGCCTTTATACATTACATTTTTCACTAACTAACTATATTAGAATCATTATTTATTTTGCACAGCCTTTCTATTTATCCAGTTTTTATGTTTATACTGAATTCTTAATTTAAAACTGCCACCTTAGGCACAGGACCTCTCTAGTGCCATATGGTAAATACCCCCCCGGGCTTAGTTTGTAAATAGCAGCTAAGGCCAGCCGGCAATCTGCCAGGGTGCACCCAAATTCCCTCTCTGAGTTCCCGACCACAGCTCAACAAAATTATCTTCCAATTAGGCCAATGATGTCATGGCTCTGTCCCATCGATCGAACTTTGATCATTTCACATGAATTACATAAATTTGCCTCTAAGGGGCAAATTTACTATTATTCCTGAAAATTTGCTCGACCAAATTCAAAATTCGATAAGCATTCGACCTTTTCACTTGAATTTCGTAAATTTGCCCCTAAGTGTTGGGGGGCCTTGCTACGCAAGGTGCAGTCCTGACTAAAGTAAGGCAACCAAAGGGCAGACGGTAAGGACAAGGCTATTTAGCACCCTGACCCCTTTGGTACTTCCTAACCCCCTGTGTATAAAGGACAGATGGGGGACACCTTTGTGCCTTGCCAACCCACCTCTCGTGAATATGGAAATGCTGAACACAAGAAATGTGAGGCTATTTATATCCACTCTAACAGTTGCAAGTTTGGCATGCCTGTTCTGTTGGCACAAAATTACATCTAAAAGAGGCAGTTCAGTGGCCGAGGTTTATAGGTGTGAAATTTCTAAGCACACACCTACAACACACACATGTTCCTACTAACTCTAAAAACCAGGATCATTCTCTCATTGTAATTATACACTCAGGGGTGTAGGTAATTAAGTTACATCATAATGGGTGTTGCATGTATTAGAAACTTCTAGTGCCTCCCTAAAATGTTGTAATCTTATACACACCCTTCTCCGGCATATTACTTAACAGCACAAGCACAAAACATATTCTGGAAACAAAAAATGAACTCAGAGGTGAGCTATGAACAGATTTCCAGCAGCATGGGGCTTGGGGACTCCCATGCAGTTACCAGCGAGCAGCAACTTGTTAGCTTGCAAGTCAACACAATTCTCCTCAACTGTACTTTGCACTAAATATACTATTACTAAATGCATTGTACAAAGGAAACTTTTCTGTAACAGTCAGGTATGTTGTGTCCCTACAGTGCTGCATGTGTGGATGTGTAATAATTCT
>CM044443.1:99587131-99599097 GCA_024363595.1 Xenopus borealis
GCTATACATCTTGGGAAACAGAAGTGCTTATTAACAAATGTAACCACAAGTAATGGGGAAAAAACACTGCACTGTAGTTAAAAAATAAACAACAACAAGGCAATTTGCATCGAACGCTGCATTATCAGAAAGGGATAAGAAACCGCAATACACAGACTAAAGGCTATGCTTTCAGCTGCCTGATGGATGATTTTACAGTATAACCATTATGTTACCTGGATTCACAATTTTATCTTTTGCCAGAGGGTGGGTTGTGATGGTTTTCCCAATTCCTACTCCGTGTACAGTCAGGGCAGTGGGTCCTGCAGAAACATGGAACCAGATTATAAAGACCAACTTAACGTGAATATTACAAACTAGAACTTGCCCCCGCATTCTTTTCAATCATATTTTACATTTAACCCCATAGGCTTAAAGACATTCTTTATATCAGTATCAACCACCCCCCAGGACTCCAATAGCTCACAATATAAAGAGGTTTTAAAGGGCAACTAAAGTCTAAAATAGAATAATGTTCGAAATGCTGTATATGTATATATATATGTATATATATATATATATATATATATATATATATATATATATATATAGAAGTAGAAAATAGCGACACTCACAGGATTTTCTTCATGAGGTAAAAATAAAAGATTATTTTATTGTGCTCGACGTTTCGATCCCCCACAGGGATCTTTGTCAAGAGAGTTCCAGTGAAACAAACAGAATACCCACAATCCCACGTATTTTTAAACCTTAGACCGTTCATTCGGCGCCAAATAGGGTTGCTAGGCAACGCTGGACGCTAGAACAAGTGAAGTGTTCTAGCGTCCAGCGTTGCCTAGCAACCCTATTTGGCGCCGAATGAACGGTCTAAGGTTTAAAAATACGTGGGATTGTGGGTATTCTGTTTGTTTCACTGGAACTCTCTTGACAAAGATCCCTGTGGGGGATCGAAACGTCGAGCACAATAAAATAATCTTTTATTTTTACCTCATGAAGAAAATCCTGTGAGTGTCGCTATTTTCTACTTCTATGATTATTTCATCTAGACGAGCACCCAGGTACTAACCCTGTCTACGGAGTGCACTTTTTGGATTTGATTTTATATATATATATATATATATATAAAAACATGAACGAACTGCAACAGAAGCTTAATTAAACAAATGATTTATGCTTTCAAAGTTGGCGCAGGGGGCCGTCATCTTGTTACTATGTTAAACATCTTTGCAAGACCAAGACTGTGCACATGCTCAGTGTGATCTGGGCTTGGGAGGTTAAGCTTAGGGATCATCATAGATTATTGAAACAGCCCAAGTCAAATATTATCTGCCATAGAAGCTAATACAGCAAGACTAATTAATAATCAGAATATACAGACTGCACTGGGTCTGTGGATACAAATCTACACAGTCGCCGGCTGCTCTACAGGGAAACAAACAAATCTACTCTAGTTCTGGAAAGTAAGGGGGGCTCCCCCTGCCATTTGAAAGTATGATCATTTCCTTGAGCAGCAGTTAGGAACCATCTGACGTTTCCTATCTGCAGCTGTCAGAGCAAGTAAAACGGGTGCATTTTACTGCATACAGTCAGGTTTATTATAAAAAACGGCAGACATTTTTTAATTAAAGTATATTGGGGGATAGATTTCTTTTTCATTAAAGAAAGTAAAAATGGGATTGTATTTTTTTGTCTTTACATACCCTTTAATTCATTAAAGGGGTTCTCTCATGGGAAAACATGTTCTTTTCAAAACACATCAGTTAATAGTGCTGCTCCAGCAGAATTCTACACTGAAATCCATTTTTCAAAAGCGCAAACAGCTTTTTTCTTTTTATATTCAATTTTGAAATCTGACATGGGGCTAGACATATTGTCAGTTTACCAGCTTCCCCCAGTCATGTAACTTGTATATGTAACTTGTGCTCTGATAAACTTCAGTCACTCTTTACTGCTGTACTGCAAGTTGGAGTGATATCAACCCCTCCTCTTTTCCCCTCCAGCAGCCTAACAACAGAACAATGGGAGGGTAACCAGATAACAGCTCCATAACACAAGATAACAGCTGCCTGATAGATCTAAGAACAACACTCAATAGTAAAACCAAGGCCCACTGAGACTGATTCAGTTACATTAAGCAGGAGAAATAGCCTGCCAGACAGTAGTTCCATCTTAAAGTGCAGGCACAAGTCATATGACTGGGGCTAGCTGGGAAACTGACAAAATGTCTAGCCCCATGTCAGATTTCAAAATTGAATATTACAAAAATCTGTTTGCGCTTTTGAGAATTGGATTTCAGTGCAGAATTCTGAATAAAACATGTTTTCCCATGACAGTATGCCTTTAATAACCTCTCTCTTCTTTCAAGGTGAGAATGTTAGCTCTTCCTATGGAACCCTTCCCCTGCCTTGTGCTGCCAGTACTCACTATCACAGTTTAATATAACAGCAGCACTGTCCTCTTTTCACTGTAATATAAGTGCAATAGGGAGATGATATAGTACCTATATATGTTCATCAAGTGAGCGAGGCATGACTCAAAGGACTACTTCTGGCTCAGATACATACAGTTAGAGCTTCTATATTCCGTGGATACAAATGTGTCAGGCACAAAAATTTCTGCTTTATGCACGAGGACATGATGCAGTAACATCAGCAAACTTTGTCTTCGTCCAGTGATTGAGACAATAAGAGTAATTTAATTAATATGATTGTATAATACCGATAAACGTCAACTGCTTAATGTTGCTTTGAATTAATAATAAAAAATGTATTAGTTTTGTCTATTTTAAAATCCCCTTACGATGATATCCTACGGCGTTAATGGCCTGAAATCATTATGTACCAGTAATATGCAATTACGGAGTCCTGAAATATTCCCAACACGACAGATAAAAATGGATATTTTACAACATTGCAACTGTACTATACCTGCACATATAGCTGCAATTAAACCTTTTTTGGCTTCCTGCTCCTTCAACACCTCCTTCACTACAGGAGACTGAAAAACAACACAAAGTCATTTGTTATTGGGTGTGCTTTCCTAGCATAGAACCATTTAAGTGAGGCAGCTTTCTAGCAGGTGCTTTGATAAAGGACAACTAAACCCATACTGTAAAAAAACCCTCCACAACTACACCTCCCCCAGGCAAATGCTCCTAACTTTTTACTCATCCCTCCCTGCAGATTCAGGCATCGAAGTTCACAGCAGCCATCTCATTCTTCTTCGGTAATCTTTGTTTATTGAATGGCATTCCTAGACAACTGCACATCCACTGAAACTCACGGGAATCACTGAAGAGCCGAAAGAAGACACAAAGATTACCGAAGAAGAGGATGGCTGCCATTAACGCTGATGCCGGAATCTGCCGCGAGGGTGAGTAAAAAGTTAGGGGCATTTGCCCAGGATAACAGGTAGGCTGGGGGGGGGGGGGCTCAGGGGGTATGGTTTTTTAAAGTATGGGCTTAGTTCTCCTTTAAAGAAATGCAGTAAAAGGTTTTATAGGAAGTTGGGCATGTTGGGTATTACAGGCGTAGAAGGATGTCTTAAAGAGATCGTTCACCTTTAATTGAACTTTTAACAAGTTATAGAATGGCCTATTCCTACCAACTTTGTATTGGGTTTCATCATATTTGTTTTTCATTATTTGCCTTCCCTTTCTTACTCTCTCTAAGTTTCAAATGAGGGTCACTGGCCCCGGCAGTCAAAAACAATTGCTCTGTCAGGCTACAATTGTATTGCTATTGTTACATGTTATTACTTATGTTTCTATGCAAGTCCTCTCTTAAATAACCGAAAATCCATAAAAAAATAAAGACTAATTTCATATTGTCTTAGTACAGATATGGGACCTGTTACCCAAAATGCTCAGGAGCTGGCGTTTGCTGGATAACGGATCTCACTGTAATTTGGATCTTCATACCTCAACTCAAATCATGTAAACATTAAAAATTTTACTACTGTAAAGTTTTAGTATTACAGAGAAAAAGGAAATGATTTTATAAATAATCTGTATCATTTGGAAAAAATTTAGTCTATTGGAGCGTTCTGGATAATGGGTTTCCAGATAACAGATGCATACCCGTATATCAATGTCTTTGTCATACTAAAACAAACCCTTTAACTATAAAAAACAAATGATCGCTTCTGACTTCAATAAAAATCATAATGAAATACTGGATGAAGCTAATAAAATGATTTACCTCTGACAAATTCTGAGCCCCCAGATTGCCCCCCGGAAGTACCACCACATCATATGGCCCCTGAAAAACAGAAAGGAAGGAAATGACATGTTGTGTGGACCCTGGGATGACATTTTTTATTACAGGATAAAAGGAGTATAATATGACAATGGAGCTCTTTCATTCTAAACCAAGAGCTGCATTTATGTCAAAGTACAGAGTCCCTGAGAAAATCTATTGCATTATGAATCAGCAGAGCTACATCCCTAGGAATGACAGGAGATTCAAGAGAATACCAGGGGTCATATTAATCCCTCTTTAGGTTCAGTCCTACCGGCACATGGGTGATGCCAAACCTTAAAGGGAAACTGTCATGGGAAAACATTTTTTTTTTAACACATCAGTTAATAGTGCTGCTCCAGTAGACTTCTGCACTGAAATCCATTTTTCAAAAGAGCAAACGGATTTTTTAATATTCAGTTTTGAAATCTGACATGGGGCTAGACTTTTTTTAAATTTCCCAGCTGCCCCTGGTCATGTGACTTGTGCCAGCACTTTAGGATGGAACTGCTTTCTGGCAGGCTGTTGTTTTTCCTTCTCAATGTAACTGAATGGTATGCAGTGGGACATGGGTTTTTACTATTGAGTGCTGTTCTTAGATCTACCAGGCAGCTGTTATCGTGTGTTATGGAGCCATTATCTGGTTACCTTCCCATTGTTCTGTTGTTCGGCTGCTTAAGTGTTCCTCGAAAAGTCAGCCAGATCTCAATCGGGCAGGTTAAAAAATCCCGTCGGATCGCGGCCGCGATCTGACCACCTGGGTCTCCTCCAATTTAATACGATTGCCTGTGTCTCCTCCATTCTAATCCGTTCGTTGGGCCCTAGAAACCACGATTGGATAAGCCCAATATCGCCCACCTCAGTGTGGGCATATCGAGGAGAGATCTGCTTGTTTTGGCAACAACGCCAAACAAGGTGATCTCCCTGTGTATATCCTCAATATAATGATAATGGGTGCAGAGATCTCTTGTATTTGTCTATGTGAATTTTGTGGTCACAATCTCATTGCACGCCCACTTAATGGTTTTAAAATTAGTGGTGAGCACAACTTTCTCTTGTGTCTTAGAAATATGTGTGTGGGCCGGATTTATTGTGTGCGGTACTGCACACTGCACTGTAGGATAGAAACCAATCAACGGCCAGACTGACCTAGTTGGAAACTGAAGCCTGTCTGCATGAATGAAGGAATGACTGTGATTGGCTATCCTCCTACTGTGCTTCTGGCAGGGACTACAATTCCTCATTTGAAACAGACAGGGACCGTTGCAGATCTATGGGGAGTTCCAATTAAGGGGTCATTTTTGACAAGAATACTAATTTTTAGCTCCAGAAAAACCAGCATGGTCTATTATTCATTATTGCTTACAAAGTTATGGGGTTTTATTGCATACCCTATATGTCTCCTTTAAAAGCCAAGCTTTCTCAGAAGCCTGAAAAGCTGGACAAAGCAGCACTTACAACGTTCTACAGATCAACTATTAAAGCTTACTGTTCGGCTCTGTTTGGCACTGAAACACAACACAAAAACATAAAAGCTCTACAAGGATCATAAAGATCACAGAAAAGATCAATGCCAAAAATGTTCATCCTCTTGAAACAATAGAATTGGCCTTCTGCAAAAACAGAAGGACCAAACGCTGTCATTCTTCAAGCCTTACAGAAAAGTTTACTTACATAGTTGAAGCATTAGAAAGGGTAGTTTGGTTATGCCATTCCCCAGCGATCACTGTATTAAAGGAAAACTAAACCCTAAACTAAAAATGAATAGGGTTAAAAATGCCATGTTTTATATAGTAATATAATGTAATATAGTAATATTTTTGCACCAGCCTAAAGTTTCAGCTTGTCAATAGCAGCAATGATCCAGGACTTCAAACTTGTCACAGGGGGTCACCATCTTGGAAAGTGTCTGTGACACTCACATGCTCAGTGGGCTCTGAGCAGCTGTTGAGAAGCTAAGCTTAGGGGTCCGTCGCTAATTATCCTGCAGAAAATGTGGTTAGTCTGTAATATAAGCTGATGCTACAGGGCTGATTATTAAATTCTGATGCTAGTTGCACTGGTTTCTGTGCTGCCATGTAGTAATTATCCATATTAATTATTAATCAGCCTTATATTGTGACGTTTCTATTCTATGTGTACGGTATATTGTGAGTGGGTCCCTAAGCTCAGTAAGTGACAGCAGCACAGAGCATGTGAATCAGTGAATCAGCAGAAAAGAAGATGAGGAGCTCCTGTGGTTGTCTTGGGCTGGTACAGAAGCACAAAACATGTACAACATTTCTACCTACTTCATTAGTTTAACTTTCCTTGTCCTTTAAATCCCTGTCTCCCCCAGGTGAGATCCTTTAGGTGCCGTTCTGTGCACCCTTGCCACTGTGTGAGAATTTATTACATCTTATAGACAATATATCTTACTGCCAATGAGCTGCTTGTGGTAGATCTGATTGTTCATGTTTTTAAATGAAATGTGAAGGTGATATTTTATCATTTTTTTTTTTTAAGTTTTTATTTTTGAGTTTTTACAAGGGAAGGGGAAAAACATATATTTTATCATTTTGAGTAAAAAGTAAACACAGGGTATGAGTTATAGTGACCCAAAAAATCTCCCCTTTAACTGATGCGGATATATTAATATTTACTCAATAGCAGTTTGAACTAATGTCTTTTTTTGTGTGTCCATCAAAGAGTCTGAAGCCATTCTGCAGTTTAAGAAAGTAATACCTAACATTATAAATGCAGAGGCTTTTCATTTAGCATGTGGGTGAATTATTAGAGTGTCATGTACTACGAAAATAGACTTTGACCTTCAAACTGCCATTTAACCAGCCAAGCAGGGCTGAACTGGACTGTCACTAAGTAAGCCCTGGCAGGCAATGCACCCAAGCCCATGCCTGTGTTCAAGTAGTAATTAAGAGTTAAAATTAGCATTCCACTGGAATAAACTATATTAGTATTAAATACCATCATTATAATGCAACTATTGTTTTTAATCTCTCATTTTCACAGTATCATTCCTGTGGGGCATCTAAGGACAACTTATTGGTCGCTTAGCACAGAAGATCACAAGAAAGTCACAGGTTAGCAGAACTCACAGACCAGAACATAAGAAACATCAAAAAGCTGGATCTAAGGTGAGTGTTTTGAATTCATTATGTTGCACCTCTCTTATAATGTCAGGGTGCTGCTAGTTGTCCATGGTTACTGGCCCTTATATACTGGGGAACAGGAATCCCTTTTGGGGGTACAGATGATGTCGCTACAGCGGGGTTCCTGTGCAGTAAAGCCTGTAAAGGCTTTAGATCTCCTTGAAAATCACTTCCAAATAAAAACAAACAAGTTACATCTGTTTGATAAATGCAGTAGTTTCTTTTTCAGAAATATGCTCTTGTATCACAACAACATTCACACACAATTAGAGACACAAACATTTCAATGGCCTGTTTATACCGGGAACTCGGACACTGCAAGCCATATTGCAAACTGTGGATGATTTCT
Organism: Xenopus borealis; assembly: GCA_024363595.1. Classification (NCBI taxonomy): domain Eukaryota; kingdom Metazoa; phylum Chordata; class Amphibia; order Anura; family Pipidae; genus Xenopus; species Xenopus borealis. The sequence continues at coordinate 99,594,865 of CM044443.1, forward strand.
CTGCCTTTCATAGTCTGAAATTCTACAAAGAAAAACTGCTAATTAGCTTTTCTCAAGGCATATGGTTCTGATTTCCAATAGAAAATAAGGTATAGTAAAGCCAAAGAAGAATTGATGAATAAGTAATGTATCTCTCACCTGTGTGCGGGCCTCCTCCAGACTAGTGTCAGGACACAGCATTACATCTCTGCTGCATTGAACAGGATCCTTTCCACTTAGACCTGCAACTGTTACCTTTATCTGGCAAATAGAAATATGCCAACTGTAAATAAAGTATTCATAACATTCATAGGTGGCCTCTCCACAAATCCGGACCTGGTTCCCTGCAAAAGCCCAGCTCATTCCCTGCAAAAGCCCAGCTCATTCCCTGCAAAAGCCCAGCTCATTCCCTGCAAAAGCCCAGCTCATTCCCAAAAGCCCAGCTCATTCCCTGCAAGGCCTAGCTCATTCCCTGCAAGGCCCAGTTCATTCCCTGCAAGGCCCAGTTCATTCCCTGCAAGGCCCAGTTCATTCCCTGCAAGGCCCAGCTCATTCCCTGCAAGGCCCAGCTCATTCCCTGCAAGGCCCAGCTCAAGTCACAAGAAGCAAGGAATGAATGTCTCCAGGCAGGAATAAGCCAATATTCCGATAATTAGCAGTGCTACTCTGGGTAATAATAGGAGGGGGGGGGGGCTTTATTGAACATTGTTTAACTGATGGTAAACTACAGCCCTCCAACTACTACTGCTGGTGCTGCTGAACTACTTCCTGCATGTTGGAACTATGTCGGTCTCTGCAGCCAATACAGTGCCACTCCTCCTGAGTGAGCTCAGGCCTGTGTATTCACCAGCCAGGCCAGCAAGCAAGCAACTCGTATGCAACGGGCGGCAGCAGCCATGTACTACTCACTCCTGCCCTTCTCATGACATCAGCGGGAATGACTGTCTCCATCTCTTCGGCACCCTTGGCCAGAATCACTAGTGCCCTCTTGCACACCATACTCTCTGTCTCCGCTACTTCACAGACTCCACCTCCAGCGCCCGAGCGCACTAATGTCACGGGTATAGCCACACCCTCTGGATCAACTGACAGAAAGCTCCGCGGGCCAAACTCTGCTTTATTTAATGAAACGCGCGTCAGGAGGCTCTGACTGTAGATTGTGAAGCACAGCTGGCTCACGTGACGCGTGGCGTCACCCACTGTCTGTTCTATTAACTGGTAGGGATAGGGAGTTAGCAGCGGCGACTGCAGGCGCATCTTGTTCCCGACCGAGAAGGCGATTATTATGCGCTATCCCTGGGAATAGGCTCACAGAAACACTGACGGTAGGGACTACGCGGCGGCCTCACACACTGATAACGCACATATTCCCAGTAGCAGCAGCAGCAATAAAGCGCACATATAGTGTCAATATAAACCTTGCTGCACGCGTTCACACCTACTCGCCATTGCAGCCATCGCTACATCAAGCCCCGAATAAGAGGTGGGCTCTGACTGTTAATCTCATTGTGGCTAACTTTGCCTCTTCACTAGGACCCCAGCCTCAGCTGTGCTGCTGGTTCTACGTTAGAGCAGAGGGGACATTTGTTGTGGGGCGAAGGGTTCAGATTTTGTGGGGAAGTTATAGTTCAGCAACTGCTGTGGGGTTTCCACTCGGGGCTCTTTTGTCACTAAAACTGGCCATACACCATTAGATCAGGTGCCCCCCCCCCCAAGTGTTCCATTGTATGGTCGGCATCATTCCTGCTCAGCTGCGTGCCACACTTTCCTAGCCCCTCATATTGATTGTGTCCCTCAGGACTGGACTGCTATTCCCTCTGCACAGAGGCAGGCCCTGACTGGCAATCTGTGGGTTCTGGCAAATGCCAGAGGGGCTGCTATAATGTGCCATACAGATTCAGTATTTATTATTGGGCTGGTGGGAACTGTTTGGGCCTCTGTGTACCTGAAATGCTAGGGCCTAGTTTGACTCTCAGACCCCCAGTTTGACCCCCAGATTAAGTTATAGTTCAGTCAGCACTAAGGTTGCAACCCAGCCGGTATTTTACCGGCCTAGCCGGTAAAACGCTGGCCGGGGCCGGTATTACAAATGTAGCTGCCGGTAAATCTGTAATACCCCTGTTAAAGGGCACCTATTGGGGTAAAATGATGCCCCCAACCAAAAGTGTGGGCTGATAGAGCCCGCATTTCGGTTGGGGGTTTCACTGTTTTTTTAAAAAAAAATATGCCCCTCGCAAGTGCTAGCGGCCCCGCTCCGGGAGGGAGCTCCCGGAGCAAGCAGCCGTATCTCCAGAGGCGCACGTCTTAATGACGTCACGCGCATGCGCAGAATGAAAAGCTGCCAGAATTGAGGCCGCTTTTTCATTCTGCGCATGCGCGCCTATGGAGAGACGGCTGGGAGCTCCCTCCCGGAGCGGGGCCGCTAGCGCTTGCGAGGGGCATATTTTTTTTAAAAAAACAGTTAAACCCCCAACCGAAATGCAGGCCCGCACTTTTGGTTGGGGGTATCATTTTACCCCAATAGGTGCCCTTTAAAGGCCCTTGGCCTGCCCCATCCCACAAACACATGTACCTTTTTCCCCCTTGTTGGGTTGTAGCTCTGCCCCTTTAAGGCAAGCCCTGCCCCAACCCACAAAAAAAGTACCTCCTCCTTCACCACGGGTCATAGCCCCGCCCCCTTTAAAGCATGCCTTGCCCCTTGTGCGTCACAGCCCGTCCCTTTCTTCCCGCCCCCCACTGCCGGTAAAAAAATATTTAAAAGGTGGCAACCCTAGTCAGCACTCACCCCCATATAATTTCAACAATCGCATGAGCACTTGTCTGGTGGTCCACTCTCCACTCCAACTGTAGACTTTCCAAGTAGAACACAGCACTGCTACACAGGAATTTCCATAAAAAGCCTTTATTAGAACATATGGCTTCTGATCCAGTGCTTGTACCGGATCAGAAGCCATATGTTCCAACAAAGGCTTTTTATGTAAATTCCTGTGTAGCAGTGCTGTGTTCTACTTGGAAAGAACCCCCAGATTGCCAGTCCGGGCCTGTGTCCCAGATAATTGTTGATTAATTGCTCGACTTTTCTGAGTTTTTGGGTTGTTAACGTTGAAGTGAGTTTTAAAACTAAAAAAGGCAGTCTGTCAGAACTGACCCCAGACTTGATATACACGTGCCTAAGCATTCACTCAGTCACCGTCTAAACTGCCCCCACTCTATGCATTCTTGGGCACAAATAAAATAGATAAATAAGTAGCTGGGTAGCCATGGGGGCAGCCATTCAAGTTGCAATAGGTCTGTAGGACACACGTTGATACAGCATATAACTAACAAGCTGTGTAAGATACAATGGGTTTAGTTCTTACACAACCAAATGGCATTCGTGGTTCTCTACAGGACTACAGAATGAAAACCTGACAAATAGAACATTTGTTTATATGTAGATGATGCATTAACAAATACATATTTTACATGTAAACGAAAACATAAATTTGCCTTCTATTATCTAGACCAGGGGTCCCCAACCTTTTTTGCTCGTGAGCCACATTTAAATGTAAAAAAGAGTTGGAGAGCAACACAAGCATGAAAAAGTCCATGTGGATGTCAAATAAGAGCTCTGATTGGCTTTTTGGTAGCCCCTATATGGACTGGCAGCCTACAGGAGAGAATGTTTGGCAGTACATCTGTTTTTTATGCAACCAAAACTTGCCTCTAAGCCAGTAATTCAAAAATAAGCACCTGCTTGAGGCCACTGGGAGCAACATCCAAGGGGTTGGAGAGCAACATGTTGCTTGCGAGCTACTGGTTGGGGATCACTGATCTAGGAAAACAAATAGGTGGTTTTCCTAATGGAGTCACAATACATTGTTGAATAGCAAGTAAAGTATACACAGGTGACCAAGAAGCTTGTGGGTTATTAGCGCAGTTTGTCAAAGAGGCCCATTGTTTAAATGAGAAGTAAAGCGACCAAGTCAGTTTATTGCCAATACATTAACCATAATAGTGCAAGCTAGAATGCTATATTTATTCATCAGCTCAGAATGATTTATTGTACTTGATTAAACAGCTCTAAAATCTTTCTCTTTGTTTAAAATAGCAGCTGCCATATTAGCCTGGTGCGACATCACTTCTTGCCTGCTCACTCAGCTCTGGGCTCAGATAACAGCAGTCCATGTGTACACAATAGAATACTTAATTTTACCTTTCCTTCTTCTTTAATGATCTGTATTAGTTAGTGTTCTCAAGTCAGGCTGCTCTGTA
>CM044443.1:99603390-99617866 GCA_024363595.1 Xenopus borealis
AAAAAAAAAAAAGTAAACATCCATGTTTTACACACTTTGCTCCCTGCTCTATGTTGAGTGCCCATAGGTGTAGATGTTTGCACGCCAGAATATGTAGAGAAAGTTCACACTGCTTGCTGCTGTAGCCCATGCTGCAGTGGATTTCATAAATTAACATTAATATTTAACAGCAGAACAAACTGGTCTTTTCAGAACCATTTTATTAAACTGAATTAAAGCAAATACCTTTGCACTTACATGGCCCTAGTAAGTTAACAACATCTGTAGCATCACTCCCAGAACACAAGACTTTTCTGTTAAGCAAGAAGACACTCAACGTTATATTAATTTTTAGTGTGTTATAGACACACTATAACAGTTCAGTTTGCTGTTTCTCTTATATTTAATTGCCCATTGTTTTCATGCCCTCTTTTCATCTCCTATTCTGACTTCTATGGGAAGGGTGCACAGAGTAGGTTATCTGCTTTCCTTTGCCTGTGTTTTGCACATAGGTGATGGAAAGTGAATCTGCTCTCACCTGCTCCTTCGTGTTAGGCCTTTATGGAGATTTCATAGCAAAAAGTCAAACGCTGGCATTTCCGCACTGAAATCCGCTCAATGTAGTGGCATGCATAGGCTGACTCCATGTATGTCAATGGGACTACATGAAGGAGTGGTTAATATCATATATATATAAAGCAGATGATCCCCTTCCTGTTTCTTTCCTGCCCTAAACTACAACTTGATATCTAAGGTAATGCCGTCCTAACCTCCATATAGCAGTTAAAATTCCATGCTCAGGGCTACAGGAAAAAATGCTTCACAATGAGTTTAAATGAAGACTAATTTTTAAACATCATAGAACATGGATAAGTATTCTGATTAAAGGAATGCATACACTGTAAAGTGTAAATTGCATAATAATTACATAGAGGTACATTGCTGATTGTTTAGGCTGTAACTTGTCACCTAAAAGGTTTAGTTGAAAAATGGTTTCTTTTTTAATTTAACAGAGGAGCTGAGTTCTTGGATTCAGAAATCTTTCAAACACTACATATTAGAAGATACAAAAGAGCATTTTGCTGAAATTGACAAAGATGACGATGGCCTTGTGACCTGGGATGAATACAATATGCATATGTATGACCGCATTATTGATTATGATGAGAACACTGTTCTTGATGATGAAGAAGAAGAATCATTCCGACAGGTATGATATTGTAGCATGTATTGTACTGCGGATATGGAAAACCATTTTTCCTTCAAATCAACTGCGTCTCACATAATTACAGCACACTCACATCTGACAGAGAGCTTCATGCATATTGTTGACCCTATAACAATCTGCCTTTGTGACAAAAGTATTAAACTGAGTATCAATGTGACAAGAAAGTAACATTCATCTAACTGACCTCTTTACCGTATAATAACATACCAATAACATAATACCAGTACCATTCTTTACCCGATTGTACATATTGGAAGCAAGTTAGAGGGAGACTACTACCTCAACTGAAAGTTTTCGTTTAGGTTTTTAACTTTTAGTATGATATAGAGTGTGATATTCTGAGACTATTTTCAGTTGGTTTTCATATTTTATTTTAGGGTTTTTGAGTTATTTAGCTTTTTATTCTGCAGTTCTCCAGTTTGCAACGTCAGCCATAATTACCCTAGCAACCATGCACCGTTTTGAATACGAGACTGGAATATGAGTAGGAGAGGTCTGAATAGAAAGAGGAGTAATAAAAAGCAGCAATAACGATACATTTGTAGCCTTACAGAGCATTTGTTTTTTAGATGGGGTCAGTGACCATTTGAAAGCTGGAAAGAGTCAGAAGGCGGCAAATAATTCAATATATTAAAAATAAAAAATGAAGGTCACTTGAAAAGTTGCTTAGAATTAACCAGCTCAAACAAATTGTCAATAGCTGCTTAGGATGTGATCCTTCCATGTTCAGCAAAATGAATGTGAACAAGGGCCCAGCCACTTTTTTTTCCAGCCTCACTTTTATCAGGCATCATACCAATTAATTGGAGGCTAGCTGTTGTAATTACAGTATATAAAAATCTCCTATCTCAGTCTGGCAAGTCTGACATTTATTGTGGGCAAGTTATTTAAAGGTTTGTTTAGAGATCACATTCAAGGTAATTAGGAAATTGCATTATAAGTAATAATAAGTGACTTTATGAAGGACAGGTAAAGTTTGTGTACTGTGTACTGTGCCAGTAAAAATGTTATTGGGCAACCCTTTTGAAATAAAAAATAACAAAATGGTAAAAAGGTGATACCTTTATTGGCTAACTGTTATAATCATAGCATAGGTTCTGAAAGCTTGCTATGATTATATTAGTTAGCCAATAAAGGTATCACCTTTTTACCATTTTATTTTTTATTTCAACAGGGTTGACCAATAAAATTTTTGAAGGACACACACACACACACACACACACACATCAGACACATTTAATAGCTGAAAATATCTAATAAACTGCTAAAAATAGAGAATTAATGTAAATTGCAAAAAAGTACCAAAACAACAATATCTTGATATGTATTCTGTGGTGACCACTGAAGAACCTGCTGTATTTTCCAGAATGTTTGATCGCGGTGAAATGCATGACATATGCTTTGGGCAACATGAAATGAGTGTGTATAACGTAGTTCAGGGACAATGGATTTCAGATGTAGGAAATATGTACAGGTATGGGATACATTATCCAGAAAGTTCCAAATTACGGAAAGACTGTCTCCCATATGCTCCATTATAATTAAATAATCTAACTTAAATTAAAAAGGATTTCCTTTTTCTCCGTAATAATAAAACAGTAGCTTGTACTTGATCCATACTAAGTTATAATTAATCCTTATTGGAAGCAAAGCCAGCCTATTGGGTTTATATAATGTTTACATGATTTTCTAGTAGACATAAGGTGTGAACATCCAAATTACGGAATGACCTGTTATCAGGAAAGCCCCCGGTCCTGAGCATTCTGGATAATGGGTCCCAAACCTGTATTGCAATTACATCCCTTAAATAATTAACATAATTTAAATGGTGAACTACAACTAGTCCCAATATTCAGTGGATGTTTAGTTAATGCAAATGACTCTTAACATGCTAATTCTATTTTCTTTGCATTTAAAGATTCATTTGAGAGACAAAAGGCGCTTTGACCATGCAGACAGAGATGAGATTTCTGGTTTGAATCTGACAGAATTTACAGATTTTGAGCACCCGGAGGAAAGTGATCATATGTCGGTAAGAAGTAAATGAATGGAAAACAAAATAAATATACAGATTATGGCCTTTGTACATTCTTCACAACATTTGTTTCTCATTATTTTAGGAATTTGTCATTGAGGGAGCTTTAGAAGAGCATGACAAGGACGGTGATGGATTTGTTAGTTTGGAAGAATACCTTGGGGATTATACACAAGATCCAGGTAGGTTTATAGATCTTTAATCTGTGGCCATTCACTGAAGACTTTATCACAATTTTGGAACTCTGGTAACAAGCCAGTTATTAGAAATGTTAGTACAGGTGTGGGATCAGTTATCCGGAAACCTATTAGCCGTTACCCGGAAAAGCCCAGGTGACGAGCGTTCTGGATAACCGTTATGGGACAAGCAAACTGCAATTTTTACCATCCCACTATTGTTTAAAAGGTGTGTATCATGGGGTAGTCCACCAGTCCAAATCCAATTTTCCAAAATGAGAGAACTTTTGCTGTGGTTTCTTTTAATGTATTTATTTTTTATATGGCAAGGTAATCTTAGCAGCAACATTTCAAGTGAATCCCTTAGCAGAATGTTACTGCTATGATTCTTTTATCATACAGAAAATAAAGGCATATAAATATGAAAAAGTGTCATTATGGAAGTTCATTTAAAGTAGCCTTATTGTTTGTATAAATAAAAATTCTCATATTACAGAGGTTGACTTTGGAAGCTTAAAGGAAGCTGGAAGCTTAAAGGACCAGTAACAGCAAAACATTTTTACAAAGAAATTCATTAGAATACAACGGAAAAAAAACACAGACAAATGTAAACTTAAAATAGCAAAGCCTTTATTAAGAAATAACTTACAGAAACTCCACTTCCTGTCCTCTTCAGAAAAGGCGACAGGGGGACAATCCATGCCGTGGCGCTCGATTTCTCTTCCCTGGCTGTTCACCGACAGTGTCCTCTAATGAGCAGCAGTAGGAAGGCAATGTCGGCGGGGCTCCATAAGCTGCTGTTCCTTTCTCAAAGGGGATTGGTTTTTAGTACTGTGTGCAATGCTGTGACTGTTTTGCGACCTTAGGATTCCAAACGATTTGGCTTACCAAGCTTGTGACAGCCTAGTGTTTTTGTGGTTTTAGTATTTTCTTTTTACTGGTTAGTTTAGTTTTTGTTTTTAGCATTCATTGTGTTCTAAGGAGACCCAAGATGATGTGAAGCAGTATCCTTGCCATTGTATGTCCAACAAAAGTAAAGGGAGAATGGTTTATATTACAGTGTATATTAAAGAACGTTACGGGATGACTGTTTTTATTTTCTTTAGAAGTGATTTCTGAAAATATATTATTGATCATACTAGAAAATCAAATATGTCTTTGGTTTACTGTTCTTTATCAGTAATGTGAATAATTCTAGGAATCTGTAAACAATACAGGTATTGGATCCATGATATGTTATCCAAAAACGGGAAGGCCATCTCCCATAAAGTTCGTATTAATCAAATTATGGAAATTAAAAAAAAATCTTCTTTCTCTGTGATAAAAAAAAAATTACAGGTATGGGATCAGTTATCCAGAATTCCATTATCCAGAAAGTTCCAAATTACAGAATGGCCATATCCCATAGAGTCCATTTTATCAAAATACTCCAAATTGTTTGAAAGAATTTGATTTCCTTTTTTTCAGTAATAATAAAACCTTAGCTTTTACTTGATCCAAGCTAAGATACAATTATTCCTTATTGGAAGCAAAACCAGTCTGTTGGGGTTATTTAATGTTTACATGATTTTCTAGTAGACTTAAGGTATGAAGCTCGATCATCGAGAAAACACCAGGACCCGTGCATTCTGAATAATAGGTTCCATACCTGTATCTTGTACCTGATCTCAACTAAGATGCAATCAATCCTTAATTTAGGCAAACCAATTCTATTAGGTTATTTAATGGTTTATGTTTAAATGATTTTTAGCAGACTTATGGTACAGACATCCAAATTATGGAAAGACTCCTTACTCGGAAAACTCCAGGTTCTGAGTATTCTTGATAATGGGTGCTGTACCTGTATTATCCATTTGTATTGGTGGCATATTTCCTAGATTAAATGTATGCTTTGATAATTAGCCTGTTAGATTACTTTATGCGTTTTATTTTAATTAAGGTACAGCGGAAGATCCCCACTGGTTAATCGTTGAGAAAGACAGATTTGTCAATGATTATGATAAGGATGGTGATGGCGCACTCAACCCTACAGAGCTCCTCTCTTGGATTGTTCCAAATAACTTGGGAATTTCACAGGAAGAGGTAACCTATTGTTTTCTTTGGTTCCTTATACACATTGTTTCAGTAGCCATTATGTGCACCAGTTCTCTTTCTTTTAAGGCATAATATACAAATTTTTTAATCTCCAGTGGAACCGTTTGCCATTTCATATTATTATTGCATAGAGCAGTGGCTCCAAACTTGTGGAGCTGTCTTCTAACCGAACATTTAGTTACGTGGCCCACTTCATTTACTAACTATATTGAAAACATTTTTTTTATTTTCACAGCCTGTTTATTTACCCAGTTTTAATTTTACACTGAAATGTTAATAGCCCAATAGGATTATTTAGCCATGAACATGTATTTTTATCCTTATAAACTACAAGGTATTGTGCTATTTCCAAGGAAACCGGAAATCATCCAAAAATGTTCTGATGTTCTTGGGAAAATTCTATTCAGTGGCTAAAATATTGATGTCCTCTAATAACCTGTACATCATGTCCTAGCACTCTCTTTATAAAGACTTGTCAATTTTGCTCTATATTATGTCTTTAAGGCAAGCCATCTGATGGAAGAAATGGATAAAAATGAGGATCAGAGATTGAGCGAAGAGGAAATTCTACAAAGCAAGGATATATTTTTAAGCAGTGAAGCCACAGACTATGGAAGGCAACTTCAAGATAAACATTTTTACCATGACGAACTTTAGTTCCATAAGATATTGTTTTATTATTTTTATTTATAGGAGATCACAAAACACCTCAGCTAGTTTGCTAGTTACACATTTGGAAGTAGGAGCACACTGTTCTGTTGAGTAGATGGGTTCTAAATGCCATTTAAAGCTTGGAATAATTAGTTCTACATCTCAGCATTTTGACCAACATTTGCACTTTGAATGTTGTTCTCCTTGTTACAGACTTTTAGGGGCTGGAGATGTTGTTAAAGGGGAACTATCATGAAAATTAAAATGTATTCTAAGCTTCAGCATAACGAAATAAGAAACTTTCTAAATACAATCAATTAAATATTCTGTACTGTTTCTGAAATAATCAAGTTTATGTTCACTGTCCCTTTCTCTGCATCTGTTTCTCCTCATTCTGTCTTTATTCAGGAGTTGGGTGTCGGATGAATGATCCAATATATCTTATAGGGGGACTCCTTTTGCCTAGAAGATGTATTAGAGTTCACTCTATTAAAATCACCAGACATCATGGCTCTCTACATGCAGGATTTGTGCAAATGGCAGTTATTTTATTAGATTTTGTTTGTACTGGAATCAGTTATTTGAGTGAGCTCTAATTCACCTGCTAGGAAGGAAGCCCCCTTTATAAGATATATTGGATCTAACTGTCAATGAATATCTGACACCCAACTGCTGCATGAAGAGAAAATGAAGAGAAACAGATGCTGAGAGAGGGATAATGAAGATAAACTTGATTATTTCAGAAATGATGCAGAATAATTGATTGATTGTATTTAGAAAGTTTCTTATTTCGTTATGCTGAAGCTTAGATTTAATTTTCACAATAGTTCCTCTAAAAGTAGCAATAACTCCATGCTTGCAAGAAGGATGATTGGACTTGTGGTTTATCACTATTGGAGAGACGGGACATTGGCTTTCCCTCATTTAATCATACAAAGACTATATTTTCAAATTCTACAATTTGCTCTTTATTTGTCTTTGAAAGACTGCAAAGGAAAATATATGACTGTTAACAAAGAACAAAAAGTCTTTCTAAATTAGTATGTGTACATGGGCATTTTCTGCTGTATTGCTTGATTAGGCAAGCAATTAGAATAGAGTTGAATAAATGGAAGGATGTGTCCCTGTTTACACAGTAAAATGTTTATGGAAACCATTAGTGGGTTTTCAGACTTTGGTGGAACCTGCAATAAGCAGCCTGTAACTGCAGTTTCACCCACTTTTCTCAGTTACTAGACAGTGCCACACACAGATACACAAATGACTGTACTGCATAGCTACTTTTTAAGCTACATTTAAGTGAGTATACTTATATTTCTGTTTTTTATGTTTCTGTTTTCCTCCAGCTGTTTGCATTGTAGGTTAATACTCTCAAATGCATCAGTATTTCCATTTGCCATAAGTCCACCTTGGTTATAAGAAGGTAACACAGGTAACAATCAATGATTTAAAAGAAAGTGCATCTTCTTTACTAACTTTTTTTTTAAGTTGTAATCTGTCCTGTTCCCTGTTATTCTGTCTTAACTGCTGTGATTTATTACCATCTTTCACAAATAAAAGATGACAGTAATTATTTTGTAAGTTAGGCTTGTTTGATTACTACTTTTATAGCAGGTGGTCAAACTACCATCACTAGGTTTACAGTACAATATACACTGAACAGGTCTGGACTGAGATTCAAAATAGGCCCTGGCATTTCAGGTACACAGAGGCCCAATCAGCCCACACAGAGGCCCAAACAGTCCCCACCAGCCCACTAAATACTGACTTTCTATGGGACCTTATAGCAGCCCCTCTTGCCAGAACCCACAGATTGCCAGTCCGGAACTGACACTGAATCTATGGGCTCTAGACTGTGAAAATTGGAATTCTGTATTGTGTTATATGATCACATGGTTGCATAGATAATTTGTAATGAAAAAAGACAAAAGTTCAACCCTTCCAAATAAACCCTAGTGCACACATACATATTTAGATCATACACTGTATATATAACTGTATATACCTATACTAAACTAACTGTAGATCTTAATATCCCAATAGCCTTGGATATTATTATGCTTGTTCAATAAATCACCCAAGCCCCTCTTCATTAACAGAATCAACATCACCTGGCAGGTCATTCCACATCCTCACTGTGAAGACCCACCTATACTGCTTCAAATCATAGTTCTGCTCCTGAAGTCTAAATGAGTGGTTCCTTAATATTTAATGGGGGGGTGGGTCCCCTGCTATTTGTCTGTAACGTGCTCCAATTTAATATGTGAAAGCAACTGGGTGTAGGATCAGAAGTGCTCTCAATATCAGGAAGATGACCCCACTGGTGTAACAATCAGCCAACAATTGTAACAAAGAGAGCCTCTAAAAAACATGTTAATAATTTTAATTTCTGTTTTCATCCCTCGAGTCAATGCCATTTTTATGGAAGACAGCACTTTATTTGCTTTAGTAGCCACTGATTGACACTGCCTAGTGTTGCACAGCTTGTTATCCTTCAAAATCCTCAGATTCTTTCCAATTAATAATAACTGTAACACACTGCTATTTAGTGTAGAAGTCTCATTTCATTGATTTGTAGCAACATGCTCATACGTCATTTCTCAGTTTGCTGCCTAGTTCTCCAATTGAGTCAAATGTCTCTGCAAAGTGGCAGCATCCTGCGTAGAACTCATTGTTTTACACAATTTAGTATCAGTCAAAAGTGGAGACCATATATAACATATCAAACACCAACTCATTAATAAACAAGTTAAAAAAGCAAAGAACCAAGACCAGACCATTGTAGAACTTTACTAACATTGCTGGTCCATTGTTAATACAGAAAAAGGATTAGCATTGACCCCAACTGGGTTTGAGGGATAAGCAAGAATTAATTTGCTCTTTATAATAAATAAAAAGTATAACCTCAATCCCACTCTGGGATAACCAATCCATAGCTGCCCCATGAGCCCTGTTGGAATATAAATAAGTACTTTTACCTGTAGTTTGTAGTTACGCCTTCCTTCAATATTCCTTAAAGATACACCCAGCCCTAGGTAATGAAATGCAGCACAATAACATCACAATTCCTGCAGCTACAGTAGTAAGAAGATATTTTCAACTGTCTGCTGCCATTTACAAATTTTATTTGTGTTTATTAACCTGTACAGGGTATACATACACTAATTATTGGAAGGGTCTACTTACTCCAATGTTGAGTGATTGCTGTCCTCATAAATTCAGTCCATGGGTGCCTCAGTGGGAGTCAGAAGGCATGGTGTCCATATCTGGTATTAGTGAAGCCATTTCAGAGGGTGGAAATGATTGCGAGCTTATATAAAGCCAGAAACAGTCTCTTCCACAGTTCGCTCTGTAGATATACGGTACTAGACAACATGAAAAAAATCCTGCCTGTTTCAGCAGAAACAGGGGCGTAACTACAGAGGAAGCAGACCCTGCGGTTGCAGAGGGTGGCAGGAGGTATAGGGCCCCCACATTTTGGGGGCCTGAAAAATAATGTGTTGTGGGGCCCCAGTTATACCACTGAGCAGAAGGGAAAGAGATCACCCTGATAATGGAACCACATCTGTCCACATGGTCCAGCCAACAGATCTAGCCATAGAGCTGCACCTATCACTAGAAGGCATGGTAGAAGGTGACCAAATATGCTCAGATGGAATTTGGTCAACCTGAACAACCAAATCTGGTAATGGGAGTCAGAAATGTAGAAAAGAGGGGTTGATGAATGCACAATTCTTGTTCCCCTGTTTCTTTAGTAATGTATTATCTGTGCAAGTGTATATATTTTCAGTTACCAGGTAGTGATCATAATATTTCCACGCTACAGACCCTATATGGTGGTCCTAACTGCGTATCTCTAGTCATAGGTTTCATATGTTCCCCACCAGGAGATCAGAAATGCATATTTACCTTCTGAAATCAAAGTTCTAATGAGTTTATTCTCAGAATTTTACTGAAAGTTTTACTTGTTGTTGTAATGTACTGTATGTGGTCCAACCTAACAAAACCTGCACACACAGACAACACAGCCTAATATGTTCTGCTAACCTAAGAGAGGTCTGTGAGGAGGCAGTTGCGATTGTAAAAAAAAAAAAAAACCCAATAAAATCCCTTTGCTGCCGAGCAGGCCAAGTTCAAAGAATGAATCACTCTAGATACTGTATGTGGGTGGGATATCAATCTTCTGAGTCTTTGCATAACAATAGGAACTCACGGCAGTTTGTGGCTTACAACTGGGAAATGAATTAAAGACAAAAGTGGGTTGAGATACTATAATTATCTACTGAGAGATATCGTAGTTTCGCTCCGGAAATTGTGGTTAATTTTTGTACTTTCTACAAATTATATCCCAAGAGTTTCTCTACACTGTGCTTATATTGTATATGGTTTTATAGCCAACAAAGTAAATGTTTCTGTTATTTTTCTACTAGTCTGCTAAGGATTATGGGAGTTTTTGCCACACAAGAAGCCATTTTTTAAATATTATTTACTGTCTTTTTTTTTAGGGAAATTGTTATTGTAGAGTGGTTATTGTAGAGCCCAACCCTAAACTGCCCCAACCTTAGCCCCCTGGCTTCCCATGGCCCTTTATATACCCACGGTTACCCCATCTTTGACATCAGTGGAGGGGCAGGGCAAGTGCAAATATATACTTGGGTACTACCCCATCAATACTGGAGCTGGACAATGTGGAGAAGTCTGGCCTTTTGGGGCAATTAGTCAGCATCAAGCCCACCTGAACCATGGGTAAAACAGTGAGATCTTACCCATTTCTGACTTACCCATTCATCAATACCCGGTGAAAAACCTTGAGCAGTAATTTGATTTCCTAGACACTCCTAGAAGCACTTAAAGGAAAACTATACCCCCCCCCAAACAATGTAGGTCTCTATAAACAGATATTGCATAAACTAACTCATATGTAAAACCCTGCTTCATGAAAACAAACCATTTTCATAATTATACATTTTTGTAGTAGCATGTGCCATTGTGCCAAATAGAAAATAGCCATTTTAAAAAATAAGGACAGCCTCCTGGGATCGTATGATTCACGGTGCACACAAACATACCAAACAAACTATACATTTAGATCACATGAGCCAATTAACAGACAGAGTTGTGTCTTTTGCTTCACTGCTTCTTCCTGTTACAGTTAGAGTTGAAATATCTGGTCAGATGATCTCTGAGGCAGCACACAGACCATCTGTTGCTCAAGTATTCATTTTCGGGGTATAGTTTTCCTTTAAAGGTCAGGTAAAGGATATGTAAAACCTTTCTTTTTTTCTCGGAAGAGGCAACCGTACATACCAGGAAACAACCCCCCCAGTCTTACAGCTCCGCCCTCTGTGTTCCTTAAATACACAAATTAATTATAGAATCACAACCATTTGGAGTGTAAGCTGCTGCAAATAATTTACCATACGTACATTAAACCTAAGTCTAAAGAATGGGGAAGGCAGATATACAGCGCTATGAAATAAGTTGGCGCTATAGAAATTCATGTTAATAATAATAATAATTCCTCCCAAAGAAGCATGGTGGTCCATGTGAAAAGGGTCAAGGATTAGAGCAGTGGCAATAGACCTGTTTTAATTTAATTGTTCTCAA
The DNA here is from genome assembly GCA_024363595.1 of Xenopus borealis. Taxonomy (NCBI): domain Eukaryota; kingdom Metazoa; phylum Chordata; class Amphibia; order Anura; family Pipidae; genus Xenopus; species Xenopus borealis. The sequence goes on from CM044443.1 coordinate 99,615,161, forward strand.
TTTCTTGTTATTTTGTGTTTACTCAGTTTAGGGGGCACATTGTTTTAGTAAATCTGTCGGGTTAGCCTGCAAGTAGAGCAATTGAATTTAACACGTACATCCATCCAGTGGTCTCCTGGAAAAGCCACGGCAAGGTGCCCAGCCTGTCAGTATTTCTAGTAAACTTTGTCCAAATTGCCCCATCAGATTTGACCATTTATGAGTCAGAGGAGAAAAACAGCAAAGAACAATTTAACTCATTAACTGGCAGCAACATAGAATCCATGTTGCTGGCCAAAAAAATCCAATAGTCTGGGGCACAGATTCAATGTTCCAAGAGATCATACAGTCCTGGAGACGTCAGTGACAGCTGAAGTGAAACCATTATTGCATAACAAAGATGGCATCCGTTATTTGTTATATTTGAAATTAGCTGGAAAACGATGTAAAATAAATGGTTAACTTTTCCGCTATGCATAGATTTTTACTTACACTGCTTCGGACCTTTGTAAGCGAGTTCCAGTTTTTACACCATTTACACACCGACGCCTGGCAATGTGTGGCAAATTATTCCGCCGGAAGCAAATTATAACTGAGAAAAACACAACAAATATTTTTATATAAATTCTCTTTTTTTATTGCTCTTGGATTTTTTTAACTTTTGTTTTCAGAATGTTCTAGTATTTGACTTGTAGCCAGGCTAGGTCAGCCATGCCTCATACTATGGACACAGCAATCAAAAGCAAATGCTATAAATGCCAGCACCCCACTGAAAAATTGCCGTTTTAGTATGTAAATGGAGTTCGTTACTGTAACCAACTTACAGTTATGGTGCTGTCCAAGCACCCCCTTGTCGTCATTAGCAAAAAGCAGCATTTAAAGGCCAGCTATCATAAGAAAACTTTGGAATGCAAGATTGTGTTCCATCTGTATTCAGCACTTACAGGGCTGCCATCAGGGGGGGTACTGTACTACTGTACCAGGCCTAAAGGGGGGCCTAGCTGTGCTGCACCTTTTGAAATATCTGAGCCCCTCTTGACTGCCGAGCCTCATCTATCATAGTCTGGAACCGCCGATGTATAGTTTTATGAAGTTTTCTATAGATCAAAAACCTCAAAGTGATACAGCAGAAAATAGTGTTCTTTGGATTACAAAGCCAATAAATCCTGGAATAAGTTTGTATGTGTAACACTTACCTTGGGAAGAGGCTGCAGATCGTTATGGAGGGGTAAGTAGAACATCAGATTTCCTTCTTATTCCAGCAGAAAGGGGGTGAGTGCTGGGGGGGGTCCAGAAGCATGTGCAGCAGCAGGACATGGAGATTTGACGTGGCTGCTGCTGCCTTGGGGCCCCTGGGTGATCGGGTCCCGGGGGCAATCGATCAAATATGTACAGCATATCTAAATAAAATGCTGCTTAAGATTGTGTGGTTATTGTATTGTTATCAATGTATGTATATTGTTATTTATATAGTGCTATTTATGTAAGCAGCACTGTATAGCAGAACTATAAATTCATAGAACAAACAAGATGATATATTTACATCCTTGATTAATGTTATGAAGTCTAATTTATAGGCCTACTCCTTACTCATACTCTCAAGCCTGGAAACAGACCTGGGGATGGGGTAGAGTTGCTTCTCTCTCTCCGCTGTACTTTTAAAGTTCTTCCACCTGTTCCTTCCTTATCATTCTCCTCATTTGAGGTTCACTGCATTAGGCTCTTTTCTCTTGTTTCACTCTGCATTGCTTTCATATATCAACCACCTGGATGAACCACACAAGCGCTCCAAAGACACTCAAGTGTCAGAAGGGACATTACACTAATCAACCCCCTTAGGCTTCCACCGCCCTCCCTCCACACTTCCCAGTCTCTCCTGGGCTCCTTCACCCCTATCACTCAAGACGAAGTCTCAAAACTTTTGGCCTCTTCTCACCTTACCACCTGCCGGCTTGATCCTATTCCTTCAAAACCTCTCCGCAATACCAGTCCATACTGTGACTACAACATGCAAATGAGTTCACAAGCATGCTCAGATTGTAGCACTGCCCTGAGTATCCTACCCAGAATACCTAGCTTTAGTATCATGAGATTTCCCTATCTTGTCCCCTGCTAGTGATGTCATTATGCAAATGAAGGGCACACAGCAACTTCCAAAAGGTGGCAGCACTAACACAGAAGTTTGGCAGATTTCAAAATAGCTTAGAAGGTTTATCAGGCAAACAAGAAATTTCAACTGAACATGTGCGAGATTTCAGAGCTGCAGTTGGCTGTGAAGATATAGGTAGGTGGAGTCAGTGAAATCCAAGATGCCTGCCTCAGATAGAACTTCAGTGGTGATAGGGGAGATTTTGCAGAATTCTAACTTTTAAAAATCAGATTTCTTGAACTTTCACATAGTGTTTTACTTAGTAAATGATTTTAGTTGTGATTGGTGCCCTTTAACTATTTCATCTATTTAATCTCTCGCTCTCAACTGGACTGTTTCCTTCTCAACTAAAACCTGCTCTTGTCACCCCCATTCTGAAAAAACCCTCTCTTGACCCCTCCAATCTTGACAACCTCCGACCTATCTGTCTGCTACCTTTTATCTCTAAACTACTTGAATGCCTAGTCTACAAATGGCTAACCTCATTCCTCTCTGACAATAACCTGCTTGATAATTACTTATACTGCTTGATCTGTCAGCTGCAATTGACACTGTAGATCACCCTCTCCTCCTCCAGT
>CM044443.1:99624604-99649389 GCA_024363595.1 Xenopus borealis
TTTAAGACCTCAATTTTTTATTATAGCTACTTTTTAGTGTTCACCTTTCTAATCAGACCTCTCCTATTCATATTCCAGTCTCTTAGTTAAATCAAAGCATTGTTGCTAAGGTCATTTGGACCCTAGCAATCAGATTGCTAATATTGCAAACTGGAGAGCTGTTGATTAAAAAGATAAATACAGTGTCGGACTGGGCCGGTGGAAAAACCGGGAAAAAAAAGGTGGGCCCTTTCAGCCCATTTGCAGGCCCACGGGGCTTCTAGGTAGGCCCCCTTCAGACCCCTGGAACCCACAGCTACAGTGTGTGCTATGCCCCCCCATCCACCATGCTGCTGCTCTGCCGAGAGCATGCGCTTGTGCACAGCCGCACACACGCACTACGTTTATTGGGCGACAGGCATGCGCACACGCACTCTCTCGGTGGAGCAGCAGCACAGTGGATAGGGGGGCGTTGAGTACGCAGTGGCACGCCAAAACAGCTGCGGGGCCCCTGGCTAGCAGCCCCGGTGGGCCCCAGGCCCCCCAGTCCAACCCTGGATAAATAACTCAAAAACCACAAATTAAGAAAGTCTCAAATGGTCTCAGAATATCACTCTTTGCATCATACAAAAATTAATTTAAACCCCTTTAAGGTATGAAGATCCATATTATGGGCAAAAAAAACCCCTGGTTCCAAGTGTTCTGGGTAATCAATCCTATGCTTATTATGTTATTATACATTATCCATCTGACACTGTTCTACCCACTGTAAACAGCTCATCCATGCTCTTTATCAGTAGGGCAGAATTATCCTGCATTACTATGACACCAGCATATGCCACCGCATTTCGGTTGAGAAACATTAAACAATAAAAATCTTTGGATAAATGAATAAATTATAACTGCAATGCTTCCCCTTTTACTTTGGACCTGCGGCTGCTGGAGTCTGGAACAGCAACGCTTTTGCCGGATTATTAGGCTGAGAGTAATATAGATGAAAGTAAGATCCCATGTATAGAGAATAAGGAACAGCCATTAATAAACATTTGTCATTTCTGTACAACTACCTTAAACAAACTGCCTTTCACCTTTCGCTTCCTCTTTTCAGTAACAATAATTCACTTTTACTTCCTTAGGTAGAGCCAGTTCCTCTGCACATTCCAGACTGTCTGGGGTATACCTAATACAACATGGAAATCGCATTTTGGATCTTCTTGATTGGGCTGCTAGTGCCAAGGAGTGTTGGTGCTGATGAAAATTATAATAACGGTTGCCAAAATATGTTGGGAAACTGCTGCAGTCGATGTAATCCCGGTAAGATTGTTTGCACAACACGGCAATCTCTGCCCAATTTGGCCACCCATACTGTGCACCACATCGGGCAGATCTGGTCATTTGTTACTAACAGCCACAGCTCTGATGGGATTGTTTTGTGTATCACCCACAGCACAATGTTAGCACTGCTGCATCCCTAAACTATTTTGGTTCAAGCTCACCAGTGATATCACTCCCCCCCCAGCAGCCTAACAACAGAACAATGGGAAGGTAACCAGATAGCCGCTCCCTAACACAAGATAACAGCTGCCTGGTAGATCTAAGAACAGCACTCAGTAGTAAAACCCATGTCCCATTCAGTTACATTGAGAAGGAAAAACAACAGCCTGCCAGAAAGCAGTTCCCTCCTAAAGTGCTGGCACAAGTCACATGACCAGGGCAGCTGGGAAATTGACAATATGTCTAGCCCCATGTCAGATTTCAAAACTGAATATAAAAAAATCTGTTTGCTCTTTTGAGAAATGGATTTCAGCGCAGAAGTCTACTGGAGCAGCACTATTAACTGATGTGTTTTGAAAAAAATTAAAGTGTTTCAAAGTAATACAAATATAATTCAGTGTTGCTCTGCACTGGTAAAACGGCTGTGTTTGCTTCAGAAACACTACTATTGTTTATATAAATAAGTTGCTGTGTAGCAATGGGGGCAACTAGTCAAAGGAGAAAAGGCAAAGGTTACACAGCAGAGAATAATGGTGTTATCTGTTATCCAATCTATTATCCATAGCTAATCTGTGCCATATAGCGTTTTTTTCAATTTCCACTATTGCTACACAGCAGCTTGTATATATGAACTATAAAACACTTTGGTGTTACTGTTCCTTTAACTAGGGTGTTTAGCTTTCCATAGAAAAGTGAAATATATATATATATAGATATATAATTAAAAGAAAAACTAAATGTAACATTGGTAGATTATCAGAAGACAAGATGGGGAAGGAAGTTGAAAATAGCAACATTTAACTTGCACAAAAAACTCCTGTCTGTCCAAGCTAATCTTAAACTTCATTATGAAGTACAACAATGTTCCTTTCTTACTTCACTGTATATTCAAAGTATGTATTTATCTAGATCTCAGCATTGGAAAAATAAATCATGATTTTCTGCACTCCAGCTCCCCCTTCTCTCTATTAGGGTTGCCACTTTTTCTTGAAAAAAATACCTGCCTTCCTATATATTTATCTTATTTCCTATTATTAACATTGGGATCAACCAGTCTTCAGTCACACTGGCAGATTCGTGGAGATTAGGCCCCCCCGGTGACAAATCCCCTCTTCTTCAGGGCGACAATCTCCCAGAACTGCCTTCCCCGCCTTCCCACTGGCTTAAATGAAAAATCTCCAGTGCGATGGCACTCGCGGAGCTTCATTTTCCGAAATGAGGCAGCTTCAGAAACCGAAACGCTGTGAGTGCCATCCTGCTGGCAATTTTTCGTTCAAGCTGGCGGGAAGGCAGTTTAGGGAGATTGTCACCCCAAAGAAGAGATTTGTTGATGGGGCGACTAATTTCCCTGAATCTGCCCGTGTGCCTTTACCCTAAAGAAAAGAATTTAGAATTGCTGTTTTCTAATACACACACACATACATACATAAAAAAGCTTAGAAATTGCCCTGTGCAGATTGTTTTAAAGGGGAATTCAATCCCTCGGGCGCTAACCCCCTCCCCCCCCGTAGGCCCCCTTCCCCAACCTACCTCTTCCCATGGGCAAATGCCCTTAAGTGGCTCCTTACCCCACCGTGCAGGTTCCCGGGCGCCATCTTCTTCAGCAACATCTTCTTCCTTTATCCGGCGGCGATTGGCTGCGCATGGACAGAAGGACGCATTTGCCAGTTTGTACTACTGCGCATGTGCTGAAAGCTCACAAAGTTCACCAGTAGAACTTCGTGAACTTTCAGCGCATGCACAGTAGTACAAACTGGCAAATGCGTCCTTCTGCCCATGCGCCACCAATCACTGACGGAAGAATAAGAAGACATTGCTGAAGAAGATGGCGGGGTAAGTAGCCACTTAGGGGCATTTGCCCCGGGGGAGAGGTAGGCCGGGGGGAGGAGGGAGGGGGGCTACCGGGGATTAGCGCAGGAGGGTTTAAATTCCCCTTTAAGGTTTATGTATCCTTTAATTAAGATGCACTGAGGAAGTGACCAAGGAGGTCACGAAACGCGTTGGCAGTCTTTTCACTGTAATGTAGCCTAACTGTGTATGCTTCGATGAAGACGAAATAAAGTAAGATTTTTTAATGATATCGGGTGAAAGTTTGCTGTGGATTCCAGACACATGACCAGTTGTTAGTTACCGACCACAGTGCCGAGTGGTGCATGTCGGGAGGTCCGCAGGGAGCGGAAGGAGGCGAGCTCCTCGGCTCAAGTCTGTTTGTAACTTTCCTTTAATTAAGATGCACTGAGAACAATGTTAAGTTAGCCAGCAGCCTGACTCCCCATATAGTGCCACCAGTTCTAACTCCTTTAATGGGGGGAGATACACATTGCACCTTGGACCCTCACACTGGGCTGAATCTGCTTATTGGTGCATCTAGGATCGAATTGCTTGGAGGTAACAATTATTTTGAATTGGTTTTTTTTGCAGGATACCGACTTAATATGGTGACTGGATGCGGCCAGTGTAATCGTTGCCCCCAAGGAAGCTTTATGGAAACACCTAACAGCAAATCCAGCTGTCAAAGATGTAAAATATGTGAAAGTAAGTCCTATATATAATTCTGATTTGTGCCTGTAAAAGTAACACAGTACAAGTATAGGAGCTATTATCCAGAAACCCAATGTCCTCAAAACGGCCAAATTACAGGAATGTTGTTTCCCATAACATTTAAGCAAGAAGCTCTTTGACTGATTTCCTGTTTCCTATAATAATCAAACAACTTGTACATTTACGGGACCTGTTATGCAGAATGCTCAGGAGATGAAGATTTCCCAATAATGGATCTTTCTGTAATTTGGATCTTCATACCCTAAGTCAACTTGAAAATTATTTCAACATTAAATAAACCCAGTAGGCTGGTGTTGCATCCAATAAAGATTAATTTTATCTTAGTAGGGATCAAGTACAAGGTACTGCTTTATTATAATAAAGAAAAAGGAAATCATATTAAAAATTTTGGATTATTTGGATAAAATGGAGTCTATGGGAGATGGCTATTCTGTAATTTGGAGTTTTCTGGGTAACGGATATCCGGATAATGGATCCCATACCTGTACTTGTACGTGACTAAGCTGTATGCAAAAAAATCCCATTGGAATCCACGATCTGATCCAACATGCAGCACCACTCAACGGCATGCAACAGCATGAGATTTTATACGTGCTATCATATCTGATCCCCTTTAGCTAGAATGTAAAGTCAGATCAAAGTCGAATGGAGTATTTTGTTCATGTGTTTACATCCAACTTTCAATGTGTTTGAAAGAAAAAGAAAAATTTGGCCACACACTATCCGGTTTTTATCTTATCGGATGATGATGCAGCATGCTGTGTTCCTTTCCGACAGTTGTGTCATGTTGGATGGCAAATGTTCCATGTACTTTACACAGATTTTTCTATATTGTCAATTTCCCAGCTGCCCCAAGTCATGTGACTTGTGCTCTGATAAACGTAATTCACTCTTTACTGCTGTACTGCAAGTTGGAGTGACATCACCCCCCCCAGCAGCCTAACAACAGAACAATGGGAAGGTAACCTGATAACAGCTCCCTAATGCTGGCCATAACAATTACAATCATTCTCGGAAAAGATGTTTCCAAGAAAGATTGTTCGTTTCAACACACACGTATAGAGCTGAATCGTCAGATATACAGGTAGAAACAATAGAATTCTACTTGTATCTGACGATTCAGCACTAACAATAGCTGATGTTAAGGGTCCCTTCAAAGGCATCCAATCAAAGTTTTCCGTCCAGCCCGATCAGCCAGCCAACCGATATCTAAATCGGCTGATTTCCCACCATACACACACCGAATATCGTAAGAAAATTTGTTTGTACGATATTAACTGTGCGTCTATGACCACCTTAACACAAGATAACAGCTGCCTGGTAGATCTAAGAACAGAACTCAATAGTAAAACCCATGTCCCACTGCGTTTCATTCAGCTACATTGAGAAGGAAAAACAACAGCCTGCCAGAAAGCAGTTCCCTCCTAAAGTGCTGGCACAAGTCACATGGCAGCTGGGAAATCGACAATATGTCTAGCCCCATGTCAGATTTCAAAACTGAATATAAAAAAATCTGTTTGCTCTTTTGAGAAATGGATTTCAGTGCAGAAGTCTACTGGAGTAGCACTATTAACTGATGTGTTTTGAAAAAAACATGTTTTCCCATGACAGTATCCCTTTAAACTATCCTGGTAAAGTAAATTATGAAACTTCATATATATTATTTATAATATCCATTTATTCCACCATCCCAAGCATGTATCATGGCTCAGACTGGAATCCTCTCTGCCACTCACAAGCCCATAAAATAGAGACTGGCATTTGCCAGAACCCACAGATGAGACTGCCTGTATCAGGTGCTGCTTTGGACTTCCTTTAGCATCTAAATCGGCACATTTTGTGTTTAATGAGTTAAACTGCATCACTTGTAGTGTTTTGCTGGGTTAGCATTTCAATGCTTCTCTTTAAGAACCGAGAGTAAGGAAAAGAGTCACTTCCTCACAGCTTCCCCTGGGCTGGTGACATGCAGCCATAGACACGCATGATGGCATGGGACTCCCTGGTCTATACATACAGTTTAACCACAGTCATAGGAGTTCCCTTTCCTCCCACGGACACGATACACCGCTCTATTATATATATTTTTATATATATATATATATATATACTGTATGTCTCTGTCTGCTTCTATCAGCTGTGTGTTTTCTCTGGATATAACAGATACTGGAACTATTTTCTGGAAAACCATTATCCAATAAGCTCAAAATATGGGAATGTTATTCCCCATAGAATCCTATTTGAGCAATTAATTCTTTTTTTAAACTGATTTCCCTTATACTTGATGCTAAGATGTATATATCCATATTTTTGGGAACAAAACATGTTTTAATGTTGAAATGTTTCTGTGGCCTTTCAAGCAAAGTGCTCCTAATTATGGAAAGACCCTTTTGGGCAGAGACACACGGTCAGATTCGGGGAGAAGTTGCCTCACGAGGAAACTTTGGGTGACTTCGGAAAACGAAGCGCTCCGAGTGCCATAACACCAGCGATTTACATTCTAGCTGGTTGGAGGGCAATTTGGGGAGCTTAGTTGCCCTGAAGAAGAGGAGATTTGTCACTGGGCAACTAATCTCCCTGAATCTCCCTGATCCCATAACCAGGGCTGCCATTAGAAATCACGGGGCCCCACACAACAAAATTGTCAGGGGCCCCTGGGCTCCGCCCACCGAGGCACCCAAGCCCCGCCCCAATCCCTGCCGAATCCACTTCAAAGTTAAAAAGACCACACAGACATCAGCGCTAAAAAAGTAACCCCCCCCAGGGCTCCCTTATAAGTTAAAAATTTTTTTTTTTTTAAAAAGCATTGGTGTCAGAGCCCCTCATACAAGTTAAAAAAAATTGGGGCCCCCAAAAAAATATATTTAAAAAAAAACATTGGTGCCAGCGCCCCCCTTACAAGTTAAAAAAATTAGGCCCCAAAAATATTTTTTTTAATAAAACATTGGCGACAGGGCCCCCCTTACAAGTTAAAAAAAAAATGGGGCCCCAAAAATATTTTTTTAAAAAACATTGGTGGCAGGGGCCTATAGAGTATTAAAAGAAAACATTTGAGGCCAGGGGATTTAAAAAAAAACAAAAAACCCACATTGGTGTAGTTAGAATTGAACTTGTGGCTTCAAGACTTCAGCATCAGCTCCTTTCGTGACTTCGGGTATTTTCGCCGCTTCAGGACTTCATTGTCGGCTCCTTTGTGACTTCGGGTCTTTCCGTCACTTCAGGACTTCAGTGTCGGCTCCTTCGCATCTAGGGTTGCCACCTGGCCGGTATTTTACCGGCCTGGACTGTATTTTTGATGGTTGATCCCAATGTTAATAATAGCAAGAACAGATGAGTTTATAGGAAGGCCGGTATTTTTTTCAAGAAAAGGTGGCAACCCTATTCGCATCTGTTCGGCACTTCCGCATTCCGCATCGGAAGAAGCCGCACAGGCTCGGCGCTGGTAAGGGGGGCCTGGCTTTTGGGAAAATGCAGCACTGCCAGGCCCCCCTTCAGCCCCGGGCCCGGGACACTTGTCCCCTCTGTCCCCCCTGATGGCAGCCCTGCCCATAACTGTACTTATTATCTGCAGCATTAAAAAAGAAGACTACAGACATCAATGAGACTGTTACTGTACAACATTATCTGTCTCACAGCAGGGTTGAAATGCCTTGGCAGAGTATCTCCCCCTGCCCTAGTGGCAGTGTTGGACTGGATCACCAGAATACCAGGAAAACTCCTGGTGGTCCCAGGTGTCAGTGGGCCCCTTGATGCTAAACATTTGTCCTGTTTCATGGCCATTCCCTATTTCATTGAGAACAAAGAGGGTAAATAGATGGAATAATATGTAAAGAGAAGATACTAGGAGAATAGAGGTTAAGTGATTAGCGGAAGAATATTGGTACTGAGGGTGGGCCCCTGGTCTAAGGTTTCTGTGTGGGCCCCTGGTGTCCCAGTCTGACACTGCCTAGTGGGCCAACCAAAGACCATTTTCATCAGCCCTGAATTGTGAGAACAGGCCATCAATATGACGAGGCTCAGCTCAACACTACCAGCCAGCGCATAAACTGAGCAGCTTGTTAGCAGCCAAAACTCTCTGGAACGCCAGAAATACATGGTATAAAAAAATAAAATAAATCCAACCACTCTCAGTAGGACTGACCTATATCTATAGTCAGAGGGCTCTAGCTGTGATGGATAAACAGGGTCTCTAGTATATTGTAAGCAACACTCAAGCACTGCCAGATGGTGCACAAGTCCTCTGAAACTGCCAAAGTGCTGATAAGTAATAGTGAATAAAACAATATCCTACTGTCAGGGCTGGATTTGCTATTTATTCTGCCATTCACTCTCCCCCTCTGTATGATATATGCACACAAACAGATTTAAATAATATTGCATTGTGATGGAAGTGGAAGTGGAATTTCCCCTATGAAACTTCCCCATGTATTTAATTGAAGAACTTACACTTCAGCGGCTAAATTGCCTGATCCCAGGTAATACCCTTCATGCATGAAAATAACCGTCGCTGCACTCTTAGTGGCCCTAGTGTCACCATCATCGTCAGTCATTTACTTACATTTCCACTCTTTCACAGTCACTCAGTTTTCCAGTATTTCACAATAATCTCACCATTCCTTCTCTTCCAGTTATTCTGGCTGACTGTGTACCTTTGTGATGCTCTTACAGTGCTTAACTAACAGCTTTCTTAAAATAATTCTCTTTTATGAGTCACTGTAGTCTGTAGTTTCTTTAAAAATGCCTTAACTAGCTACATGTTTGTCTTTCCATATCATCACTGTAAACCTGCTAGAATGAAAGGAACCTGTTATTATCACTGTCCAATAAGTCTATATATGACCTGCCTAACTGCTAGTTGTTCCAGAGGAAGGCAAAAAAATCAATTTGTATAACCTATCACCGCTTCTAATACTATTGTCCCTATTGGACAGTTCATGAATATGTATTTTCTTATTTTTTCTTGACCATATCAAATCAGGTGGGGCCATGTTTGGACAGCCGATAAAGTATCAGAACATACTTGAGCCGATAACAAATAGATTGCAAGGAAAGAACTTGTATTTAAGGTCAACCTAAAGCAGAACTAAACAATCAATACCAAAAAAAAATCCCCTTGGCCTGCCTGGGATTGCCCCCCTCTCCCATCCAGCACTGTGCATTAGTAAAACAAAACTTAAAAATTCTGACTCTAAAATGCAGAGCAGCCCAGAGGAGCTCCATTTTAGAGTCACATTCATTTTTTTAAAGGGTTTTTTTTAACTAATGCACAGTGTGTATGGGGGGGGGCAATGCCAAACAGTTATGGGGGGCTTTTATGGTATGGGGGTTCAGTTCTCCTTGATGGCCATCAGGGCCGCCATTAGAAATCACGGGGCCACGTACAACAAAATTTGGGGCCCCGCCCATCTTGCACCCAAGCCCCACCCCTGATCCCACCCACTCCACATCAGAGTTAAAAGATCACACATCAGTGCTAAAAAAAATATCCCCCCAAACATATTGATGGTCAGGGCCACCTTATAAGTTAAAATAAACATTGGCACCAAGCCCCCCCCTTACACCTTACAAGTTAAAAAAAATTTGGTCCCCAAAAAATATTTTAAAAAAAACATTGCCGCCAGGGCCCCTCTTACAAGTTAAAAAAAATCGGGGCCCGTAAAATAATAATAATAAAAAAAAAAACATTGGCGCCAGGGCCCCCTTATTAAATTGGAGACAGGGGCCTATGGAGTATAAAAATAAAACATTGGTGGCCAGGGGATTAAAAAAAAACCCAGATTAAAAAAAAACCCAGATTGGTCAGTAGAATTGAACTTGTGGCTTCAGGACATTAATGTTTTCGTGACTTCGGGTCTTTTCGCCGCTTCAGGACTTCATATGTTCGGCACTTCCGCATTCTGCCTCTTCGGGACTTTTGTAATTGAGGGAAAGCTTTGGAGCGGTCAAGGGGGGCCCAGCTTTTTGAAAAGTTCAACACTTGTCCCCCCTCCACTGTCCCCCCCTGATGGCGGCCCTGCTGGCCATACATTATAAGATCTGTTTGTTTGTTGACTTCAGCAAAGCATTGGGCCAAACCCATATTATCAACATCTGGACATTTTTGGCCAGATATTGGTCCATGAGGGCCTCATACACAGGCAGATAAGCCTCCATATCAATCTGAAGGAGCTGAATGGACAGCTCATGTATTGTCACCATTAATCATTTTCATTGTTGGGGTAACTACTTTCCCAGTGTCCTGTACAACATGCTAATAATCTATTGACCTATAGCCTAGTTAACCACTAACATTCATTAACAGACCTTCATTTCATTGCTAAAGAGCTGGACATTATATCTAAAAAGAAAAACAAGGAAATAGGACAAAAAGACAGAAAGGGGAAAAAAGAATAGGCTCGTGGTACTATTGGTTTGGGGATGATAAAGTTTGCTGTGACTCAAAGCCACATGCTTTTATTTAGAATGACTGAAGTTTCCATGTTGCTTAATTGGGGACAGAAAAGAAGCAAAGTGTGAAGGTGAAAATGACTGATACGTTTCCTGGAATGGAACACATATAAGCGCATTACATTAGACATGTGTTTAATAATATGCTTGTGTTAATCTTTCCCCAATTAGGCAATCACATAGAGGGATACATTAGGCTGGTGTTTTTTCTCCTGCATCAGTGATCATGTGTGACTGGGACATATGTTGACTCGTTGGGAATCACCAAATCACTGCCCAATGGGGTTTTCTAACCTGTCCATAATGTCTGCCCAGTTTTCAGTTGGACAGGCCATCATATTACCCCAGATGGCAGCTTATATTGTATGTTCAACTTTAGAATGGTGAGAACTAATTTGGTGTTTCAATGAGCTTCCTTGAGTACAGTCCCCATAGAGAAAAATGAGGGCAGTTAACAGGGCCACCATCAGAAATCATGGGGCCCATACATCAAACTTTTCTGGGCTCCCTGGTCCCCGACCACCCAAGCCCCACCAAGATCCCACCCCCCCTACAGTAAAAAGGCCGCAAAGACAATGCTAAAAACAGTAAACCCTCCTACACACAAGTTATAAAAAGCCATTGGTGTTCATGTCCCCATTATAAGTTAAAAAGAAAATTGGCACCAGGGTTCCCATAGAATATTTTTAAAAAACATTAGTGGCTAGGGGCCTATATAGTATTCAAATATTACATAGGTGGCCAGTGGTTTAACTTAAAAAAAAAAAACACATTGGTGTTCAGTGGAATTTACATTAGGTTGTTTTTATGGCTTCAGGTCTTTTCACGGCTTTGAGGCTTCAGCTTCTGCTCCTTTTGTGGCTTCCTCCCAAATGTACCCCCTGTGCCCCCTTGATGGCGGCCCTGGCAGTTAAACCCCTCCAAAAGGAACCAGCATGACAATCCAATTAAAACACACCTATGTAAGGTATTAGGGCCCAGGGGCCCGGCTACTGTGTGTACATGATACCCCTTGCTGGCACGGTTACATAGCCCATTTAGGATAAAAACAACTGAAATGTATATCAAGTTCAATCCTTCAATGTATTATATGCGTATTGTTTCTGTATAAATAAATTGTATTCATCATTCAGTTTATATCATGTTTCTAACCACAACAGATGTCTTTGAGTACAGTAGGAAGTGCACCCCCACCTCGAATGCGGTATGTAAGTGCACCAAAGGCAAAATATGCGTCGGGGAGAAATGTGAGAAGTGCACCATCTATGAATGCCCAGAAGGGCAAGAAATTAGATTGCAAAGTAAGACCACAAGTTTGTACAATTCTACGTAACTAAATTAATATTCTCCTATATAAAACTCCAAAAGATACCAACTATCATTTTATATACTCTGTTGATTCTAGAATGTACTGACTGTCCTAGTGGAACTTTCAAGTCTGGAGGAGAAAACAAATGCAAACCATGGAAAATGTATGTACTCTTTTTTTTTTTTTTTTTTTTTAAGCATATTAGTATGGATTGATGATTTTGTTTCAATAAACATGAACAAAAACCAAAACAAATAACCATTAGTCACCTTCCCCCTTGTGCCTTCCTCTATTCCTACCTGTCACCCCTCCTTTCCCTTTTTACTGTCATCCTGGCAACTCTTCTTTCATTTTCTCTTGTATTTGTCCCAGGTAGATATTAACTGCTAAAACTACAACAATTTCCCTATGGGTTTCCCCTAGGCTCTAAATGTGGGCATAGACACACAGATAATATCATACGAAACTAATTTTCGTACGATATTCGTTGTGTGTATGGTGGCAAACGAGCCGACTGATATCAGCAGAAGACTTGGATATTGGTCGGCTCGTCAATCGGGCTGGACGGAAAATTTTGATTGGGTGCCATTGAAGGCACCCAAACATCGGCCACTGTTTGGTGCTGAATTGTGAGATACAGGTAGAATTCTATTGTTTCTACCTGTTGTTTGAATCTCCCACACCCAGAAGGGGTGTTATATTACTAGTAATGGACGTGCTTTGGGGGCAGGACAATACAGGGGGAGACTGGCTTTTGTCACAGGGGGTATGATTAGCAGGGAACACTGGGTGCCTGTACAGTAAAATACCATGAAACCAAGTTAATCTGCTTTTATTGGTGATGTGGTTCATTGAAGTGGTTCCAGAGTTCCAGGGAAATGGGAAAAGGTGTCTAATTTTTTTATGCCATTTAATGAAACTACACTAGACACTGGAATTTAATGGCTAGTTGCAGATAGGGTTGACACATTTTCTTAAAAAAAAAATACCGGCCTTCCTATATATTTATCTTTTTTTCCTATTAATAACATTGGGATCAGCCATCAAAAATACCGGTCAGGCCATTAAAATACCGGCCAGGTGGCAACCCTAGTTGCAGACTGTATTAAAAAAATGGCAAACACAAGGACCTAGTTAGCAATCAAACAACAACAAAATGGCTGCTGGGAGGTTAGTTTCCTTGGCCATACTTCCTGCTAAATCTCCCAACAACATCCTGCCTCACCAAACCAATACAAATCAGTGCTAATGAGTTAGTTCCTATAGCATTAGTCTCACTTTTTTTACATTCTGTTGCTATAAGAATTAATAACCAAACATTCAACAGTTCTCGCTAGTATTTCACCTAAAATATGCACCTCATTTTTGGCTGCCAACCAATTCTTACTGTTCTTTCTCTATAGCTGTCCCATAGGAATCAAGGTTGTGCTTAATGGTACCCGCACCTCAGATGTGATTTGTGGAGACACAGTGTCCCATACTACAGAGCGAATGAGCACAACATCTTATAGAGTCACCCAGAAACCAAGTAGGTGTCCACAATGTACACTATTCAAACTACTATATTTTACAATAAGGGGCATTGTCTCTTCAGTTATCCATATGGCAGGGCCCTGTAATTACACCTTCTGCTTAAACCGTTCTAATTATGAGGATCTATACCCAAATGAAGTTGGTATCTATTACGGGTATATAGGGTTGCCAACTTTTCTGGAAAATACCGGCCTTGCTATATATTTATCTTTATTCCCCTATTCATAACATTGGGATCAACCATAATTTTTTCCGACCAGGCTGGTAAAATATCGGCCAGATGGCAACCCTACTGGTATAGGATGCATTATCCAGGAAACCCCATTACCAGAAAGCTCCAAATTACAGGAAGGCCATTGCTCATAAACTTCATGTTAAGCAAATTATCCTAATTTTTAAAAACTTTTTCTCTGTAATAATAAAACAGTACCTTGTAGTTGATCCCAACTAGGCTGCATGGATCCATATTAGTGGCAAAACAACCTTTTGGATTTATTTCATGTTTAAATTATTTTCAGCAAAGTTAAAGGGCACGTATTGTACCCCCAACCAAAGCAGCGTGCATTTAAAAAAAAATGCCCCCTGCTGGCGCTAGCAACCTTGTACCGGGAGGGAGCTACCGGTGCGAGCTGCCATGACAGTGGAAGCTCATGCACATTATGTGCGCGTGACATCATGCGCATAGTGAAAAGTGGCCACAATTTCGGGTCGCTTTTCTTAATGCGCATGTGCTTCCACTGTCATGGCGGCTTGCACTGGGAGATCCCTCCCGGTGCGAGTTTGCTAGTGCTGGCGGGGGGCATTTTCTTTTAAAAAATACTGTTATCCCCAACCAGAACTTTTTTTTGCAACAGGTGTCCTTTAAGGTATGGAAATCAACATGGAAAACCCCAGTTCCCAAGTAGTGGCTTAACTATTTCAGCTTTCCTTTATAGTATTAAAGCCCTGCTCCCCGCCGATCTTCTCCTTTGAATTGATGCGCTCATGCTCCTTTGTCAGCATGCAACAGAGTGAGGAGAGGTAATGTGCACCCCTCCAAATATTTTTCGGCAGGGGGGCCTGGGGCAGTCTTGTTTTGCTGCTGGTCCTGAGATTTCTGTATAATAGATTCCATACCTGTATTCTCTTTTATTCCATAAAGCTGTTGAACGCCTGTTTCCTGTGTCCCTACTTTACATAAGATAGAGCCCCCCTGAAGGACAATTACCCTACACTACAGGTAGGGTTGCCACTAGTGATGTTCGGGTCAGGTTTTACCTGCTCAGCCCTCCCTCCACCTTGGACAGACAGCACCTGACGTCTGGGTTCCTTTTAAAGACCCGCCCGACCATGATGTCACGAAAGGGATGGGACAAATAGGGGCGTGTCTATAAAAGCAGAAGCCAGAAGCCAGAAGTGTAAGGTGGCAGGCGGAGAGAGCAGGAAGAAGAGCTAAACTCGGACCCACCCGCAAATGGGGGTGCGAGGTCGGCCCGAACCCACAAACTCGTGGATAAACCCATGGGTCCTGCAGGTATCTGCAGGTGTACATCACTGGTTGCCACATGGTCAGTATTTTACTGGCCTGGCCTGTAAAAATCATGCTTAATGCCAATGTTATTAATAGGAAAAAAACAATAAACTATAGGAGGGTCGGTAATCTTTCCAGAAAAGGTGGCAACTCTAACTGCAGAACAGCAAAGCCAAGGATCTACAGCACTCAGAGGTCCATAAAGGGAATAAACAGGGGCATTAAGTGCTTTAGAGCTGCTAGCAGTGGGTACTGGGACAGCAACTGCCTTATTAAAAACAAGCTAACTTCACGTGGGGCTTTAGTTCCCATATGAACTAAAAGAAGAACTTAAGGAAAGGAATATGAAATTTTAATGGAGCGGAGGAAATTTACACTTAATAGCAATAGAATGAAGGGAACCTGAAGAAGTTACAATGTAAGTAAAGAGTCACATTTTAAAAGTATCTAAAATATTTGATTGCAAACAAATGGTGTAAATGGGGTTGTAAGATAAACGGGGTGGTTATAAAGTCTTTCCTTATACGTGAGTTACTGCCATGCCTCACAATACTGGAAATAATGCATGACAAAGAGTTAATCAGGCTAACGAAGTACATCAATAAATGACACCACTCTAGACCTTATGTAACCTGTTGAAGTCAATGGGGCACATGCAGCGGGCAGGAAATATGGCGTCAAACGCTGTGTAAAAAAAGCAGAGGAAGGAAAGCTTGTGGTTTTCTTTTCAACCTAACTTTTTTACTCTTGGCTATACATTTGCATAGAATAAATACGTCTGTATAAATAGTTTGTGATTTTACACAGTGTCCTTAAAGGAGAACTAAACCCTAACAATGAATAGGGCTAAAAAAACAATGTTTTATATAGTGAACTTATTGCACCAGCCTAAAGTTTCAGCTTGTCAATAGCAGCAATGATCCAAGACTTCAAACTTGTCACAGGGGGTCACCATCTTGGAAACTGTCCATGACACTCACATGCTCAGTGGGCTCTGAACAGCTGTTGAGAAGCTAAGCTTAGGGGTCGTCACTAATTATCCTGCAGAAAATTAGGTTCCCCTGTAATATAAATTGATGCTACAGGACTGATTATTAAATTCTGATGCTAGTTGCACTAGTATATGTGTTGCTATGTAGTAATTATCTGTATTAAATACTAATCAGCCTTATATTGTGACATTTCTATTCTATATGTACTGTATATTGTGAGTGGGTCCCTAAGCTCAGTAAGTGACAGCAGCACAGAGCACGTGAATCAGTGAATCAGCAGAAAAGAAGATGGGGAGCTACTGGGGCATCTACTGGGGAGACACAGATCTTTACTGCTAAAGGGTTGTGGTTGCCTTGGGCTAGTACAGAAGCACAAAACATTGTGTACAACATTTCTAGCTACTTCTTTATTTTAACTTTTCTTGTACTTTAAAGTGGTATGGTGTTTTTTACTTTTCTTTACAGGAGTCGTGCCAGAAGACAAGAACATTGTAAATGTGCATTCTGTCCATAAGAACGTCACTAATGAAGAGCCAGGTAATTAGCTCTAAATTTAGAAGTGTGAGAATTGTATGACACTGCCCCTGGGCACTGGCGTTCTGGAGCTGTTAATCAGCTGGTTTGCAACATTGTTTCAGGAGTCACAGACAGAGGTGCAGTCGCTTCCAGCTTTTATTAAAGGGGCTGTTCACCTTTAAGGTAACTTAGTATGTTACAGAATGGCCAATTCTTAGCAACTTTTCAATTAGTTTTTACTTTTTTTATAGTTATTTAATTATTTGCCTTTTTCATCTGAATCTTCTAAAAAGCAAATCACTTGTAAGGCTACAAATTTGTTATTGTTAATTTTTACTCCTCATCTTTCTATTCATGTCCTCTTCTATTCATATTCCAGTCTCTTATTCAAAGCAATGCTTGGTTGCTAGGGTAACTAAGACCCTAGCTACCCAGGGCGGTATTTAGGTCTGATGCCGCCTGAGGCCGTTACGTTGTGCTTGTGATGGCAGCGGGTCAGGCACGTGATGTCACATGCTGTATTCTGTGGAAATGATGTCAACGCGTCATGCATGTGATGTCATGTCCGCGCGATTCCTTGGACCCCCTACTCCTCACCCCCCCAGCTCCGTCACTGGATTTCCTATGGAAAAAAAACGTACAAAATAGGCACCCCGAAACCGTGCCGCAGTAGGCCCAAGCCCTCGGGGGCCTTAATATAAATACGTCCCTGTAGCTAACAGATTTCTTAAAATACAAAATAAAGAGCTGCTGAATGCTGAGTAAAAAGCTAAATAACTCAACCAGTTGCAAATTGTCTCCGAATATCACTTTCTACATCATACTAAACGTTATCTCAAAGGTGAAGCCCCTTTAAGAGAATACCTTTTTTTATAAAAAAAAGTTTACACCCTGAATATTCAGGTATATGAATTACTAAGCATTATTTTACACGGTTTACCGTGAAGTTAAAATGGTGGTCTGGTACAAGCATGTATTTTTAAATCACAACTTTGTGAAAATGCCACATAGTTCAGTGTAGGATTGGGGATCGGGGGCCCCACCAGGCTGCCACCTCAGAGGCCCCCATACACCCCCGGGCCACCTGCCCCAGTTGCAGATTTAGCAAGTCACCAATGCCGCTGTCATTTCTCCCCCTATATAATGAATTTCACTTTTTTTCTTTGTTTCCAAAAGGTCCAGGGCCCTCTGTAAATGCAGTCGTGATACATGTACTTATTGTTGGAGGCGTATTGATCTCATTAGCCATCTTGTTTTGTTCCTTACCATATATAAAGAAATGGATCAAGAAAATCAAACAGGAATTCAAGAAGTGTAAGTGCTGGCTACTGTTTATTATCATGTCTGCGGTGTGATTTTACCAGAACATGTTAAAGGACCAGTCACATTGGGCTGATATTTGGCTAGATGCTGGTTGGGAAGGCATTCAACAAGCTTGGTCTGGAGCACTCCCCAAACTATGGGCCTGGCTTCCCTGGGGTCAAAGCAGTGGATGGGTGGGCAAGCTTAAAGGCAGGTAAGGGTGAGAGTCAATGGGAAATTTGTATTTCGTGTACCTGCATCCAGGGCTAGAACTAAGGGTAGACAGAAAAGTCACGTGCCTACTACCTTCCTTCCCTAGTTGCGGCGATTAAGGAGTGTGAGCATTGGGGGGGGAGTCTGAATCCAGTTGAGGGCTTGCCTTGGGCATCCCCAATCTTAGACCTGGTGTTTGCCTGTATCTGCAATCTTTATGACCTAGCATACGACAAGAAAGAGGCTGAACCCAAAAATATCTGAGAACCTCTCACTGGTGGAAGTTTGAGACCTGCATTGGTTTAGGTATCCACAGAATACCAGCAAAGTGGTCAGGTTTCAGGCAGTTAGTGTGTCTGGGTAGGGGGAATAGTCGGGTGGTGGTTCAAGGTCTGGGTAGCAGATCATTGTTGGGCACAGGCCTTAAAGTCCCACTATACTCACAATGTTTTCTGTAGAACTGTACTGACTTCAGCCCTATGTTGCTATATATTTGGGGTTGGGCTCTACTAGGAATCCATTGTTGCAGTTAGTTTCATATTTCAGTATCATAATGATAGGTTTATACTGGCTGGCTGAAACAGTAAATTATAAACTTATAAAAGATGTGCTTTTTTTTTTTTTTTTTTAATCTATCTACAAACCGCAATTATGTTTTTGTTGTTTATTCCCAAGAGGCTTGACCAGTGAGGTTAGAACCAACCTTTTTAGCCAATCAGATGATCAGTAAATCAAATACTAGCAGAGCCAACTGTAACTGTAATACAAATACTCTTACCGTTATAAGACAATATCCCCAGAGCCAACTGTAACACAAATACTCCCCATCTTTTGCAGTTCCTATTCAGCCAGTAAAAACCCCTGAACAAGAGGACCCTTGCCCTTTCCCTGTGAAGGAGCAGGGAGATGAAGAAGAAGAGCCAATATACAGGGAGCCGTGATACTTTCCTAAGCTTTCTGCTAACACCCTACTCACCAAGAAATCTTTTTACGTCATGGTATCAATGTGGCAAACTCTGCTGAAAGGCCGGTTATTGGCACCAAGAAGAACTCTGCCGAGGAGACTTGACGTACCTTGAGTCCGTTCTTCTGTTCGACTGTGTCGTGTTTTTTTATGATTAAGGATTTTAAAAAATATACTAAATAGTTCTATAAAATATTTCATCTACTTTTAGCAACTTATACGACTTACCAATAACTAACAACATATTCTGTTTACCTTGATGGAATCCACCACTAAGGCTAATGCACTAAGAACCCCGATCTCCAGTTTTATTGTGTAATAGAACATTTAGTGAATGAGTAGAGACTGGAAGAAGAAGATGGATGTCACTGGAAGCTCCACGAGTAATTCTAGAGATGTATTCCATGACCTGCTGGGAGCCACAGTGTGTGCTGAGACCTGGAATATAAATGTACATAGAGTCCGCCATCTTTTGTATTGAACAAAGACACACGTCATGTGGACGTTGTATGTATACACTGCTGCACTGCTGAACGTACACAAAATACTAAACTTTTTTTAAGCAGTTTGAAGCTCGACCAGTTCCAAGACTTACAGATAAGGAGATAATACATTCCAATGGAAATCCAGCTGGCACTTGGAGATCTAACAACAGGCGCCCAATGAATACTATTTAAAAAAATGCAGGGCACAACAATGCCTCTATATTTATATATTACCCCCTGCTGTGGGTACCAATGTTACCTTTAAATTTGTCTTGGTTTTGTGGCTAAAAAACAGTTTTCTGTTACACTTGTGGTCAAAAATGCACAGGAAAGGGATCCCTTATCTGGAAACCTGATATACTGGTGTATACATACCTGCTCCTGTGACCAGTACTGAAGTGGTTGAAGATGAAATATATTCTGCATTGTACTGCAAGCGATACACCTCACTTACATTCTATAAATATACTTTATGTACCGTTCAGTTTATTGTATCTGTTGATTGCAGCACACTTTATCAACTTTATTCTTCTATTGAGTTAATATTTACTGTAGTATATACACAGTGCCATCCTCAACGTTTCTTAGGCACTATGGATCTATTTAACTGTTTGCAATAGAGTAGTAACTGAAAGTAACCAATCAGTGTGGGGAGACTAACGAAGCAGCAATCTGGTTGGTCACCATGGGGTTACGCAGTGTTAGCAAATAATCCCAGTGGGCCATTGCACATACAGCCAATATCTGGAATATGAGAATCCCCCAGCTGAAGGTCACAGGCTATACTGTATATTGGGTCTATGTATAAATATATGGAATGACTTTATAAGAAGTATTCAAATTCACTTAATTTTTCTATTATATATAAGTAAAACTGCCAGTTGTTCTTCTTTGTTTGGAGCACTATTTATCTGTATGATTTTGTTTTGTATTTCTTTCTCTATTTCTGTTTTATATTTCCTTCTACATTTTATAGGAAAACATCCCTGAACAGCTTATCACCGATAGCCTCATAAATATAGCGATGGGCGAATTTATTCGCCAGAGTCGAATTCCCGCGATTCACGAAACTGTTGAAGAAATTCACCAGCGTCCAAAAATGGAGAGGCATGTCTAAAACAAGGCACTTGTTTTGTTTATTTTTCGCCAAGAAATTAGCGAAAATTCAGGCGAAGCAAAACGCCCCAGATTCGCCCATCGCTACTCATATACAGCCAAGCAGGGAATTGATACTAGTGTGTGTTAGGCTCCTTGAAGGCTGGACAGCTTTATTTATTTTTAAAAATTTAAATTATTTGATTATAACAGAGTCTATGGGAGACAGCCTTTCTGTAATTCGGAAACTTCCTGGATAAAGGGTTTCTGGAGAACGGATCCCATACCTGTACTAGATTAGTATGTATAGCTATATTCCCTTACTATTATACTGTGGTCTTGACCCTTTCCTATAGTTTATGCTCTTACGCAGTCTTCATAAACGACTCCTAAATCTCTTGAATGACTAATGTTATTATTTTAAGAAAAATAATGTAACATAATAATTGCAAGTTTATTTAGATACGTAGTAGGGCTTCTTGATTATACTGAAAAAAACTGTTTACAGTTTCTAGGACTTAAATATGGTTTTGTTATACAAACTTCCAGCCTCAGCCAACTGGCTTCTGTCTACTTCCTAAAAGACTGACTTCATATTCAGAGACAAGGAGAAGAACCACTGAAACCTCAGAGTTGCCTTGTTCATGGAACACAGACAAGACACATGCTGATATATTAGACGCTAGCAGGTGTTACTGATATTCAGATGTTCATTTAGGGTAGAATTACACAAGTGTTTTTAGTCGGATCAATGCTGGGCAACAAAACGCAGACAACAATTTGGATGGAGTCGCACACATCCGACAGCCGTGTCACATCAGATCTAATGTAGTTCTTATAGAGACTTTTCGTTCAGTCCATCTAGAATTTTAACGTTTGCATCTCCGATTTGTCGCCTGCCTTTCATCGCTGGGCGCTGATCCAACGAGAAACGCACATGTAGTTCTACCTTAGAGTGGAGCTAGGGTTTGGAATATAGTGAGAGGGGGACAGAAATGGAAGGGGTCCTCTGCTCTCAACCTTGTTTATTATGGTTTATACATGAGCAGTGACCAGCTCCATGTTGTAGCTCCCACCCTTTGGAGCTATAGTCAGGTGATCCCAGTAGTGGCCAATAAAAGGGCAACCAAGTTTACTATTTTTAACCTTGAAAATTGCAGGTAAAAATTAGTCCCTGTGTAAAATGTATAATGAAGCAATAGAATTCTTAATGAATCAGATGAAAGTTGAGCGTAGGACTGGCCAGATACGGGATGAGTTTTACGTAGTTGTCCAGCTTAAATATATTGCAATATATGGACAAACAATCCCTGTTTTGTTTAAAGGGTAAGGCATTTTTTAGTAGCTGTATGCACAGAATGTCTCAATGTCTTAAATATATTGATAATGGGTTGAGTGCAGAGGATCTATTGTATTTGTCTATATGTATTTTGTGGTCACGGTCTCATTGCACCCCCGCCTAGTGGTTTAAAAATTAGCGGTGAGCACAACCTTCCCTTGTTTGTTATAGAAATGGAAGGGGTATTTGTAAACTCAGGTCTGATTTCAAATGAGTATAGAATTGTTACAGGATTAAAGGGGTGGTTCACCGTTAAGTTAACTTTTAGTATATTGTAGAAGGGCCAATTCTAAGAAACTTTTCAATTGGTCTTCATTATTTATTTTTTATAGTTTTTTAATGATTTGCAATTTTCTTCTGTTTATTTGCAGCTTTCAAATGGGGGTCATTGACACCATCTAAAAACAAATGCTCTGTAAGGCTACAAATGTATTGTTATTGCCACTTTTTATTACTTATCATTCTATTCAGTCCCTCTCCTATTCATATTCCAGTCTCTTATTCAAATCAATGCAGGGTTGCTAGGGAAGTCTCGACCCTAGAAACCAAATTGCTGACACTGCAAACTGGAGAGCTGCTGAATAAAAATCTAAATAACTATAAAACCACAAACAATAAAAAATGAAAACCAATTGCAAACTGTCTCAGAATGTCACTCTCTACATTATACTAAAAGTTATCTCAAAGGTGAACAACCCCTTTAAGGATGGCACTGAATAATTCATTCAGGAATTTAGGGGAGACACTTAATCAGATGA
This sequence comes from Xenopus borealis, assembly GCA_024363595.1. Lineage (NCBI taxonomy): Eukaryota > Metazoa > Chordata > Amphibia > Anura > Pipidae > Xenopus > Xenopus borealis. Next base: position 99,647,100 of record CM044443.1, read on the forward strand.
AAGTGTAGGACAGGCCAGACCTGGGAAGACATTGACGTAGTTGGCCAGCTCAAATATATTGCACTATATGGACAATAAATCCCTGTTTTGTTTAAAGAGTGCAGAGGACCTCTTGTCTTTGTATGAATTGTGTGGTTGTAGCTTCATTGTATCCCAGCCTAATGGTTTAAATGTATTTATGTTACACTTACATGATTATACCCAGTCAAAATTTATTCAGAAAATGTATGCAGAAATGAATACACGAGAGAAAATAACTGCGTTTTTTAAAAAAGTAATGAAAAGAGTAGAGTGGCTAATGAGCCCTAAGTCCAGAAACTGATCATAGGGAGACTTAAACTGGGCATATTAGGGCCGATCTGCTCTATTTGCATACCCACACACTGGACCAAACTGGGCAGATCCAATCTTGTGGTTCCCAGACCAAGATTGGATAATACTGCAGGCTTGAGACCCATTAGGAGAGGACCACACAAATGTGCCAATACAGTCCTTGTCCAGTGCCATTTTGTACCTTGCTCAATATCTGGCCAGTTTTGAGTCAGGACATTGGAAAGGACCTAAATATGCTCCAACAGTTGCCGACTCAGTTTGGAGGGGCCAAGGCAGCAGCTTTTATTGACCTTTGTATGGCCATCTATTGAGGCCTGTGGGACCATAGCATAAATAGAAATGATGCAGGCAAATCAAAGTTGCAAGTGTAGTAGAGCAATGGCAGATACCAGCTATCATGATACAGGCCTGTAAGAGTTAATAAAACAGGCCAAGGCATCATGAAAACAACATTTCCGCCAGTACTACTAGCAGCTATGTAACCAGCCTCTCTTCACTAAGGTCTGGAATCAGCTGAAGTCACAGCCTGTGATGCTCTGCTCCAAGCCCTGGCTAATAACAGCCATTCCACGTGGAGAATTCAACCCCCCACGGAGATAAGTCCCCACTGGCCCACCTACCTGCCTCCCCCTGAATTCTGTCCCCTCTAGAAATAGTGACCCCACATGCAGAGTGAGTGCAGCGGAGCTCACAGGCGCAGTTGGAGCAATCTTCAGGTTCACTACAACTGTGAATGCACTGAAAGAGATGGAAATTGCTGAAGAGGAGGAAGAAGACACAAAGATTACCAAAGAGAAGAAGATGGCGCCCATGAGCTGCACTGTGCTCACTCTGCATGTGGAGTCACTATTTCTAGAGGGGACAGAATTCAGGGGGAGGCAGGTAGGTGGGCCAGTGGGGACTTATCTCCATGGGGAGTTGGGTGGGGGTCACTATTTGTAGAGGGGTAAGACTGTTCACGGGGGAGGCAGGAAAGGGGGAGAGTGGAGGGGGGCCAGTGGGGAATTATCATTGTGGGGGGTTTAGCTCTCCTTTAAGGCACCTCATAGGTGATGTGGAGGTCACACTGTAGCATTTACTAAAACATATTCATCCTCACAGAACCCATACGTATTGTACCAACAGTATAAAAAACTGGTGATGTATGCAATGTGATATCAGCTTTCAAGTGAATCCAAACAAGACTAGGTTTGATACTCTGTTTGGGATGGGAACATCTGGGCTGGGGCAGGTCACACAATGTTGACATTTAGTATCTATGGGAAAATGAATAACCTGCCATACCTCCCAGTATTTGTAAATTAAAGTTAGAACGTGTTAGGCCTTGCCCCTGGTCCAGCAGCCACATATTGTAAACAATTGGGGACAATGTATAGAGGACTGTGGTGCAACTACTGTATCTATGCTCAGGATGTTATTAACTGTGCGTGTCCTAAGGCAACATGGCTAAAACCACACGTCTGTACCTGCCCTGTAACTCCTGGCTCCCACAAACGAGCAGAATTATTATATTTAAAAGATACTATTTCCAGGAAGGTCATTTGACCGGAGCTTCACAAAGCCAAAATCCAGCTGTCAAACCACTTATTACAGATGATAATGCTTGGCAGCAGCAAAAAGGCCCGGTGCAATAACCACTGAAACTAAACAAAGTATCCAAGATCCAGTCTGAAACCACATCACTGCTGTATTTTCAGCCAGTAACAGAATTAAAGGGCAAGGTAAGTGTAAATGGTACAGTGGTGGTACTTTGTAGCTCACTCCTATGAAACTCAGGTCACTGAATTGTTCATTGAAAATTGCTTTTGATCATCAGTGTTCTCTATCTTGACCACAGCACTTATCTAGGCCAAGAACTAATACTGGACAAAGCATACTGGACACGGTAAAGGTGTAATGCATGCACGTTAGCACCCAATGTCTCCTAGTATCCTTAAAGGGATACTGTCATGGGAAA
>CM044443.1:99657348-99682323 GCA_024363595.1 Xenopus borealis
CCCTTACCCAGAAAACCCCAGGTCCTGAGAACATGGATGATCGATCCCATACCTGTATATTATAATGAACATTTGCAGAAATCCAGTGCAACCAATCAGTTCTAGGGTCTCGCAGTGCCAATAGCAATCCATTTTAGCACATGAAGATACTGACATCACCTGAGAATGAAATAAAACGGGTACCGACAGCTTGTAGAAATAATACTGCTTGTATTTTATATAAAAAATGTTGTTTAAAGTAAATTCTAAAGGCATTTGGGAATATATACACAAAAGCACCAGAAAGTATTGGAATAATGAACGAAAGAAAAAAAAAAATCAGTGCAAAAAGTTGTACTCATATGGAACTCTGCATTACCCGCAATATCAAGATTGGGAAATGGGAATCTGATATCCGGTCTGAGCACTTCAGCTACTGAACTATAACTCCCAGTATCCCTGATATAGTCCAACACCTGGGGTGCCAAGGTTGTGACATCAGTGGTTCGGTACAACAGATTAAATGGTGATAGAATGGTGATGGTAATACGAATACAAAATTGTCTGCTGTAGAGAATTCTTTTCAAATTGATGCAGGTTTATCGAATTAACGAATTAACATGATAGTTTAAATATGCAAGCCACGATGAGTCATTATCATATTCCATTCTCTTGTTTATAGTAAATAAAACACTGCTTAGAATAATATTTATAATAATAATAATAATAATATTATGAATATCAATCCTCTTAGGGATCAGACAATATGTAGCTAATATGTGCTTTTTTTTTTGTTTTTCTCCATTGCTTTGCCCAACCCGGGAGTCATGGTCTGAGAATATTAAAAAAGCCATTCTCTAGAGTCAAGAAATGCCTAAGGCACATGAATGCACAAATCAGATTATCTTCTTCTTCATCCCTGAATGAGTTAATACCACTTGTGTTGACGCACACTGAAGAGATCCACGATGCTGACTTGAGACAGGACAGAGTTTGGCAATAAGTAACTGCTGGGGGGGGGGGAAGTACAGGTCACTGCTGTTTGCAGCCTTCTTTTTTGTCTTTGGGTTTGCTGCGCCCTGGTTTCTCCGGCTGACGCTTTGTCGGTGGTATAAACACTGGCTCCGTCCCATCGTCCATGAAGTCGTAGTAACCGTCCACCGGGACAGGGTGTGCCTGCGCTGACACTGGAAATTCTGTATTGAAAAGAGAAAATAATAACGGTACAATGTTTGTCCTACAGCAAAGGCAGCATTTGCAAACTCACTAGACAGCTTACTAGCAGAACGAGCATGGGACCCGGTCCCTATATAATTAGCAGTAGAGACAATAGAGTTGTCTTAGGGCAGGGCTCCCCAAACTTTTTTGTTTACCCGTGAGCCACATTCAAATGTAAAACAAAGAGTTGGGGAGCAACCCATGTATGAAAAAAGCCCATGAGGATGCTAAATAAGGGCTGTTATGTGGGCTGGCAACCTAAAGGAGGCGCTGTTTGGCAGTACACATGGTTTTTATACAACCAAAACTTGCCTCCAAGTCTGGAATTCAAAAATAATCTCTACTGGGAGCAACATCCGAGTGATCAGAGAGGAGCATGTTGCTCACAAGCCACTGGTTGGGGATCTATAGTGGGGCAGTCGTTCTACTTCCGTGTATCTATAGGAAAAGATCATCTTCTTAATAGTTTTTTGCTGCAGGGTTTCCATAGCCCCCACAGCTGCTTTTTTTGTCTGTCATTAGTACAACACTATTATACCCCATGAGGGTGAAGTCCAGAAAAGTTGGTAGAAAAGAAAGGTGGAATAAATAATGGTGCAGATTAAATCCCAGAGAGATAGGAATCTTGAAGTTTGTTACAAGGTGATATGTATGCAGCCTTTATTTAAATGTAGGCACTCCCATCATAATGAGAAACATTTGATTAGTTAGTATACAAAAAGGGTTTACTGTAAAATTACACAAGTGCCTGTTGCCCTTGAATCTGGAAGGGTAGAGCTTGATAGTGGGTCATGCAGAAGACATAATTATACTTCCTAGGCCTCTTTATCTCTCCTTTCACATACCTTAGACTCAGCACCTTCCCACAACAGTATAAAAACAAGCTGTTTCATATCACAGCCCATGGTTATTGCTTAAGCCTATATTTATTGAGGCCAAAACAGACGCCTACCTATGTGAACAGAAAATGCTGCAGAGGCTAAAGCAACACTGATAAGCCTTAAGTTACCGGTTATACAAGATACCTCTATTCAGCAATATTATCTTAAATGACTAGCATGCTCTTAACATAAGGTGGGTAGCACCTTATTCATGAAGGATCTGATGGGGTAGCATGTAGCCACACCTCCTCCTGTGCTATACAGTTGCACAAGGTAGGGAGTGGCAGAAGATTTACTATGACCAAAGAAATGTGTAAAAAGGTGAGTTTTGCATTTCATTTCACCCCAATAGGAGATTAAAGCTACAAGGGAGGTGTTACTAAGCACAACATGGTTTCTCTGCTTAGAGAATATTATTGGATGGACCTGGAAGCTATAGTTTCTGGAAGGAACAGGCAATCCATTTCAGTGATCCAGTTCATATATTGGACCTCCTTCCTGTGGAAAGGTATTTAATTGTAGCGAGAGTGTTAGGAAGGTCTCTCAGAACTGGGCACAGATCAGGAAGGTTACCTGTTAGGAACTCCCAGAGGGTCTGGGGTGCTACCTGTTTGCTACCTGTTACTGCAAGGAGCAGAGGACACGTGACCAAGTGATTCAGTTTCAAGTGATAGAAAAAAGCCAGAATTCCTGAAGCTGGTGAGCAGATATGCCAGGAGGGGAAAGCCAACAAGGCTTAGTGAGAAACCACTGTATGTTGAGAAACCCAGTGTGGGGAAAAGTCCTGAATGCATGCTGGAAAAGTTCAGAGTAAAAATAAAAACTGGGTAAATAGAGAAGACAATGTGTGCAATGAAAAATAAAAAATGTTTTTAATATAGGTAGTCAAAAATGTAATGTATAAAGGCCGGAGTGACTGAATGTCTAACAGAACAGAACAGAACACTACTTCTTGATTTTCAGCTCTCTAACTCTGAGTCAGTCACATGGGACATAACTGTTTAGTGAGTTTGCAATTGATCCTCAGCATTCAGCTCAGATTCAAAAGCAACAGTTATGTCCCATGTGGTAGTGATGTGAGGGCCGAGCCGATACCCGTTGGGTGGGTTCGGGTGACCTCACACTTTTCTTCAAGGGTGGCTCTTCTCCTCCTCTCCCCGCCCACCACCATTAAATGCCAGCTTCCAGGTTTGTCTTTTATAAATGCTCTATCTGCTCGTCCCGCCCCTTTTGTGATGTAATTGGCAAGGTGGGTCGACGCAGGTTTATAAAACCAACCAGGAAGTCAGATGCAGGCGTGCGCAGGCTAAGGTAGGGCAGGTTAGGGTCGGGGAAATCCTAATCCGCACATCACTACCATGTGGCCCTCCCATAAATCACTGATTGGTTATTGCCTGGTAACCAATCAATGGAAAACAAGAGAGCTACAAAGCAAGAAGTAGTGTTCTGGCTATTATGTTAGACATCCAGTCATACTCCAGCCTTTATACATTACATTTTTGGCTAACTAACTATATTAGAAACATTTTTTTATTTTGCAAAGCCTATCTATTTACCCAGTTTTTATTTTTACCCTGAACAATTCCTTTAAAGCACCAATGAACTGTGTTCCTGTGACATTATATTGGGAAGAATTTGCCTGAACCTAAGCTTACCTGTCTACCATAACTAATTTCCCCCAAAAATGATGTGTACAGGCAGCCATCTTGTTACAATATATATATCTGCTACATAAATATGTACTAACAGGCTGAGCCAACTCTAGCGGGTACAGTGCACTTTAACACCTGACATAAAGCAGGTACAGTACATTATATAACCTCAGACTGAAGTATATAATCATCAGACTGAAAGCCGTGTCATGCACCACCATTGTCCTCTCACTGTTTTATTCAAAATAAAGGAAACACCTTTTAAACCATAAATTTCTTGCAAAAATATATATTGCTCATTTAATTTCTTGCAGTAACCAACCTTGTGAACATTCTGTAAAAACATCATTATTCAATTCCCTTTTTGATTTGAAGGTTGGATCAAGTTCTTCAGCAATATTCCTGGGTGATCTGGGCCTGCAACATATATAAAGAATAAACAAATGACTTTTTGGTGCTTTCACAACAGATGATTCTTTCCAGAATCCCACCCCTCCCCTTCTAAGCCATCAGTATGTGTATGTGGAATAGCAGTGCATCTGGGAATAACTGCCAGATGAGGAGCAAAGTTTGCTCCAGGTCTACTAACCCATAACAGGCAATTAAATTCATGTAGGTTACTAGAACCGAAACTTTAAAGGAACAGTTCAGGGTAAAAATAAAAACTGGGTAAATAGATAGGCTGTGCAAAATAAAAAATGTTTCTAATATAGTTAGTTAGCCAAAAATGTAATGTATAAATGCTGGAGTGAGTGGATGTCTCACATAACAGAATCCTGCTTTTCAGCTCTCTAAATCTGATTAAGTCAGCGACTTGAGGGGGGGGCCACATGGGACATAACTGGTCAGTGAGTTTGCAATTGATCCTCAGCATTCAGCTCAGATTCAAAAGCAACAGTTATGACCCATGTGGCCCTCCCTCAATTCACTGATTGGTTACTGCCTGGTAACCAGGGTAACCAGTCAGTGTAAACAAAGAGAGCTGAAAAGCAAGAAGTAGTGTCCTGTTAGGTTAGGTTAGACTTGCAGTCACTTCAGCATTTATACATTACATTTTTGCCTAACTAACTATATTGAAAACATGTTTTATTTTACACAGCCTATCTATTTACACAGTTTTTACTTTTATACTGAACAATTCCTTTAAACATGTTATATTACCATCATATAGTCAAACATCAGAATTACAATTACATGTGGCCTCAGCACAGCATGACCTAGTCCAAGATGATGGCATCTACAATAAGAAATAGTTCAAAGGAAAATAAAGCCTGACAAGAGTGGCTAACATCTGTTATCCAGAAACACAATATGCAGAAAGCGCCAAAGACAGACTCCCATAGACCAATTCCAGTTAGGGAAGAAGCATACCTTTAGATCCGGCAATGCCTTTAAAACATTTATTTGCAGAAGTACAAAAGCATAGAAGAAGTGCTTCTATGCTTTTGTACTTCTGCAAATAAATGTTTTAAAGGCATTGCCGGATCTAAAGGTGTGCTTCTTCCCTAACTGGAATTGGACTTTATATTGGGCTTGGAAGCGGCTCGGGAAACGAATGCACCCTAGAATGTGAAGTAAGTGGAGTGCGGCAGACCAAGGTGTTGTTAGACTCCCATAGACTCCATTTTATACAAATAATCAAAATATTTACAAAATGATTGACTTTTTCTCTGTAATAATAAAACAGTAGCTTGTACTTGTACCAAACTAAGATATAATGAATCCTTATTGGAAGCAAAACCAGCCTATTGGGTTTATTTAAATGTTTACATGATTTTCTAGTAGACTTTTGGTATGAAGATCCAAATTATAGAAAGATTGCTTATCCAGAAGACCTCAGTCCCAAGCAGCTGGATAATAGGTCCCATAACTGTATTTTACTGTATATACTAAACTTATTGCACCGGTCTTGAAGTTCGGCAACCCTATAATAGTAATAGTCCAGCCCTTAAACAGAACTACACCATAAAAATGAATAAGGATAAAAAGGCCATATTTTATATTGTGAACTTATTGCACCAGCCTAAAGGTTCAGCTTGTCAATAGCAGCAATGATCCAGGACTTCAGACTTGTCACAGGGGGGTCACCATCTTCGAAAGTGTCTGTGACACTCACATGCTCAGTGGGCTCTGAGCAGCTGTTGAGAAGCTAAGCTTAGGGGTCGTCACTAATTATCCAACAGAAAATGAGGTTGGTCTGTAATATAAACTGATGTTACAGGGCTGATTATTAAATTCTGATGATAATTGCACTGGTTTCTGTGTTGCCATGTAGTAATTATCTGTATTACTGACTAATGAGCCTTATACTGTGACATTTCTATTCTATATGTACTGTATATTGTGAGTTGGTCCCTAAGCTCAGTAAGTGACAGCAGCACAGAGCATGTGAATCAGTGAATCAGCAGAAAAGAAGATGGGGAGTTACTGGGGCATCTACTGGGGAGACACAGATCTTTACTGCTAAAGGGCTGTGGTTGCCTTGGGCTGGTACAGAAGCACAAAAACATCATGTACAATATTTCTGCCTGTCAGCTTCACAACTATTGGTTTAAAGGAGGAAATGTATAATATTCACATGGTGGAGGGTAAATCAGCACTAATTTTCCAAAATTGGCTCTGGCACTTCAAAAACACAGAGGCTCAAACAGACCCTCCCCAGCCCAATAAATAGTGACAGTCTATGGCATCTTACAGCAGCCTCTCTTGCATTTGCCACAACCCACAGATTGTCAGTCCAGGCATGCATAGTGGCAATTTATTTATTAGGTTTAAAACATACGTAATTGTATTTTACAAATATGTTTTTTTTATCCAGTAGGTAACAGAGAAGAACAAAGCTGCTGCACAGATTTGCCTGCTACAGTAAGCACCATACACAACATTTTCAGCCTAATACTTTTTATTTCTCCTTTAATATTTACTGTGCAAAAGCTAAAGAAATCCTACCATGAAAGGTAGGCGTACAGACTAATTTCCATTGTTACCAAACCTCTGTCTAATAATTGAGTACACAGTACATTATTTGCCAGTCAAATTCAAGAGCAACATTTGCCGACTGAGCGCCAGTATTATGCAAGATTTCCACCGGGGCTCAATACTTGTTACTAGTAAAGAGCCCACAATGTGTGGGCACACTAGCAATTGTATTTTTAGATGTGTATTTTGCGAAAGAGTCAACCACTAGTTTGCAAATCACTGTGCACAAAGGAACATTTTAAAGGTTCAGTAGCCTGATATGACATCTTGTGATTGTTGAACTTTCCTTTAAATTAACCAAAGTTAAATATAAAATATGTAGTGAGTAGTGACCCACAGAATGAGCAATCGATTCATACTTAGATTCGAATATTGCCATTATTTTCTTCACTGGTAAAAAAACAGGCACCATTGTTAGTAATGGTAGCACTTCCGGATTCTTACAGCTTTTATTTGACCACGCCTACTTCAGATGATGTCACTTCCAGTTTACAATAACAGCACTTCATGATTCTTGTTGGTCAGTGGTCGCGGAATGGGTTGCAGAGAAGGTATTTGCGGGTCAGGTAGCGGGTCCAAGCGGGTAAGAATGCAGGTTGCGGGTCCGGGTTGCAGGTTGTGGGTACAGGTTTCAAAAAAATGGACCCACACAGGACTCTACCTAGGAGATCACAGTTTAACCAAATCTCACCCAAACTGGTTTTGGCATTGGTTTCTCCTGTGTACATGAGTATAATGCAGCTATATTTGCATTAACATAAATAGTTTTCCTCAAGTAACTGGCCTATATCTTCAGTGGACTGAATGGTTCAGATCTGACCAATGGATTTTGATTGGCTTTTGCTGTTTAGATAAATAAAATCATTTTTGATGCATTAAAGAGTGGCACTGATTGGCCTGTGAGCTCCCTGATGTGAAAATGTATTATGATGCTTTTACAGGTGCTCATCCTTAAAGGAACAGTAACATCAAAACATGAATGTGTTTTAAAGTAATACAAATATAATGCAGTGTTGCCCTGCACTGGTAAAATTGTAGTGTTTGCTTCATAAAAACTACTACGATTTATATAAATTAGCTGCTGTGTAGCAATGGGGGCAGCCAAGCCCAGACTGGCAATCTGTGGGTTTTGGCAAATGCCAGAAGGGCTGCTATAAGGTGCCATAGAAAGTCTGTATTTAGTGGGCTTGTGGGGGCTGTTTGGGCCTCTATGTAACTGAAATGCCAGGGCCTATTTTAATTCTCAGTCCGGACCTAGGGGCAGCCATTCAAAGGATAATCTCTGTAGAACATAATGGTGTAACCTGTTATTCACTATTTAACCTGTGCAATATAACCTTTTTTCCATTTCCATCATTGCTACACAGCAGCTTGTTTATATAAACAATATGAGTGTTTCTGGAGCAAACAGATCAGTTTTACCAGTGCAGGGCAACAGTACATTATACTGTGACTTTAAACCACTTTCTGGTTTTTGTTTTACTGTTCCTTTAAATGTTTAAATGAATAAAAGAGCATTACTTAGTCTGGTCAGCACATCCTTCTGCTCTTGAACTGTCAATTCTTTCTGGGGTGCGACATTCAGCAGGAGAAGACAGGCCCTCCGAATCCAGCCGTCCTTGGATACAAGAAGGCACTTCATTCTAATGGGATTGGACAGAACAGATACAGATTTTTTTTTAACCATTCAACCAAATTCCAGGATGGAGATATAGGTTTCTGATTTTCAGATTGTGTTTAGATGTGCTAAGGGACATACATTTATAAATACTGTATACAGTACTTTAAACAGCTACCGTATGTCTCAGCCCTGACAGAAGGTATGCAGTCCATATTACCATTTGCAATGATTAGAGCTGGTGTTAAATGAGAACTCCGCCCTAAAAATTAATATGGATATATTTTATATTGTGAACTTATTACACCCGCCTAAAGTTTCAGCTTGTCAATAGCAGCAATGATCCAGGACTCCAAACCTGTCACAGGGGCTCACCATCTTGGAAAGTGTCTGTGACACTCACATGCTCAGTGGGCTCTGAGCAGCTGTTGAGAAGCTAAGCTTAGGGGTTATAGCAAATTATCAAGCAGAAAATGAGGTTCCCCTGTAATATAAACTGATGCTGCAGGACTGATTATTAAATTCTGATGCTAGTTGCACTTGTTTCTGTGCTGCCATGTAGTAATTATCTGTATTAATGACTAATCAGTCTTATACTATGACATTTCTATTCTATATGTACTGTATATTGTGAGTGGGTCCCTAAGTGGGTCCTGACAGACCCTTGCATCTTTCATCCAGTGCTGCCTCGGTGTACATTTATGGCAATATAAAATGAAAACAAAATATTTGTAAGGAGGTCCCCACAAGAAAGTACAGCACAAACAAGAAGTCCAGCAAACAGCTAGAACACCCAAAACCTAGGTGAAATTGTGTCTCTCTTCTCTTGCCATGAATCATTATTTTGGCTTTTATGGGGATATACCTTAAGTGCTATGCACCTCCTCTCAGAGTAACTACATAGACTGCCGTCATCATCACTCTCTCTTTGTAGGTCCAGCTCTTCCGATGGCCTGTGAGCTTTTAGCTCCTGTCTCTGAATGTATTTGGCAATTTCCTAGAATCAAAAGCAACCAAAGATGAATTGGACAACAACTCTGAGGATGACATGTAGATTGTTTTTTTTTGCGTGCATTATAATGGTTAATTCGTTTATGAATCTATTTAAATAATGTTTTTTCACCTTTGTCATGTAAAGTGTGTATTTATGGTACAGTCACTTAAGGGAAAAACCAGTGTGCTTACCTCATCTTGTGCAACCTGGGCAGCCCGAAAGTCTTCCTGCTGTTCCTGCAGTTTCATTTTGGCCTATGTAAAATGATATCATTTTATTTATATATTGATGTGATATTTATCATAAAACTTTAAAGAACCTGGAACAAAGGAGATTGTGACACATTTCAACTCAGATCTCAATGTTCATAAAACACACTGGTATAGCATACAGAGTGCACAAACACTGCTTTGCATATACTCATTCATAAATATTTTGTGTTTTTTTCCATAGAGGTATAGAGGAAGAAAGCACTGTTCAGTTATGTACAATGAAAACATACTTCTCTATATCTAAATAATAATACCATCCCACACTCAACTGTAGATCCTAATATCTCTCATTACTTATTATGCCCACTGGTGACAACAAAATATTTATACTTCTCTCTTTTTTGGCCAATTTTGTGACTGTATGCCATGTCTGTTGCAAGTTTTAAAGTTCTGCCTCAGCTGTACATATCTCATCCCATCTAGCAGTTAAATGGGACTTATCTGATGCAGAACCTGAATAACACAGAGGTGCTGGTACAAACTGCATTGACAAAACAGTTTATTCACTTACTATGACTTTCTCCTCTTCCTCCTGTAGTCGCCGAGCCAATTCTTCATCTTGCAAAAGCTGATCAGAGTTCTGAACTTTCAACTCTGCCATCTTCCACTCTAATGGTTCTATATCAAAGTTTGGCCTTGTTGCTTCTTCATCTATCAAAAAGTGAGAACATTGAACCCATCTAGACCATATGAAATCATGCATCTGCATTTGTATTATATCTAGTCTGCCATTTTGGAAAACTGCAAGTAACTAATTAATGAATATCTCTAACACAAGTAACTCAAAACAACTGGACTTGCTGAGAAATTTTTAATTGTTTTGAGTTACTTGTGTTAGATTTAACATGACGTGGATGAATGAGATTCTTCATAGTCATAATAATGATTGTGATTTTACTGAAGTTTGCCCCACAAGTTAATTTACTAATTCTCTATAATTAATGTTGGTTATTTGAACTCTTTGTATGGCATAAGGCTGTCACATAATATACCTTCAGGGTTCCTATGACACACCATATCCTCCAGGTCACTGATGTTAGCTGCAGGGACTTCACCGCATACTGCTGAGACTCTGAAGTTTGGTTAAGCTATACAAGGGTTCTGGCATAGGATTGTTAGCAATAATAAGCACAAGACCAAAAGTAATAAGAGTAAAGATAGTTTGCGGCTTTAGTTGCCCTTAAAGGAGAACCAAATCCTTGCTACTAAATAACCCTACCCTACAAAGATTCCTCTCCCTGCTCCCCCAGCCTAGGTGGTACCTTTGATAAATGCCCCTAACTCTTTACTTACCCCTCGGTGCAGATAGAGGGCATTGGAGTTCACGGCAGCCATCTTCTTCTCTTTGGTAACCTGACTGCTCCGACTGCGCCAATCTCTTCCTGAAGATTACCAAAGAGAAGAAGCTGGCTGCCGTGAACTCTGATGTCCTGAATCTGCACCAAGGGGTAAGTAAAGAGTTAGGGACATTTAGCAAAGGTACCGCCTAGGCTGGGGGAGTAGGGTCTATTTAAGGTAGGGGGGTCTATGTAAGGGTTTTTAGAAGCAAGGGTTTGGTTCTACTTTTAAGTAATATGTAAACGAAATGGATGACCTTTTACAATTAGATATCAAGACAGAAGAGGCTCATTTATTGCTGCTAGATTTCTCGTACAACATGTTCAATCCTAGGTTAATGTAACTACCCCTAGCTCCAAGGCTGGCTGTAATCATAGTGCCCTCTAAAGGGGCACCAAAGGTAAAATATCACAATTTAATACACAAGAGCCATGTATAACCTGTACATTATATCCTTATAATACACAAAAGCTGTGAATATCTTGTAAATTATATCCTTATAAACGGTGAGTTCTGATGTCATTTCTGTCACATGACTCACTGAAACTTGTGTATTATAATAAATAAAGTACCCCCAGTTGAAAAATATGAGGATATTAGAAGTTACCTCGGAGTTCCATGACCTGTATAAAAACACTCGGCCTTCGGCCTCGTGTTTTTATATGGTCATGAAACTCCTCGGTAACTTATAATATCCTTATATTTTACAAGAGGGGGTACTTTATTCACTATATAATACACAAAAGCCGTAAATATCTTGTAAATTATATCCTTATAAACGGTGAGTTCTGATGTCATCAGTTATAAACGGTGAATTCTGATGTCATTTCTGTCACATGACTCACTGAAACTTGTGTATTATAATAAATAAAGTACCCCCAGTTGCAAAATATGAGGATATTAGAAGTTACCTCGGAGTTCCATGACCTGTATAAAAGCCTTCGCCCTCGTGTTTTTATATGGTCATGGAACTCCTCGGTAACTTATAATATCCTTATATTTTACAAGAGGGGGTACTTTATTCACTATATAAACAGTGCTTATTGTCATCATTGGTTATAATTGGAGCTCAGTGACATCATTTCTGTCACATGACTCACTGAAACTTATGATTTTTTTTTGTAGAACTGTATGATGCAGAGGAACTTTTGCACAGTGCCAAACAATATACAATAAACTTCATGAGTCACACGTTCATGGCCCAGCTGGTTAAAAATCATCAAATTCCCCTTTCATAGAATGTAAACACTATAAAGACAGAAGCTTATAACAAAAAGCACATAAATCCAAGTTATTTTTGTTAACAGGTTCATGCAATGATTTTTTGTACACGTCACTGGATAACTGGAGATTAGTAGTTTATTATGAGTCTGATCTATGAGATTTATGACTCTGGGAGTGTCACTGAAGGTAATAAACTACCACATTTCAAAATAGGGAGTGGTGCCCCAATGTCTTTCTAAATGAAAAACGCCATATAATAAATCTGCACACTAATGCAAGCCTTGCGAGTGAGCATGCCTGTACATATACCATCACTTGGTTATTGTTTAGGTACCTGATCTCAAAATGTGACTTGATATCCTAGAGGAAAGGTTATTCAAGGGACGATGATGGTGGTGGTGGTGATCTCTAGTTTGATTCCACTGAGAGCGTCGACTTCGCTGGTCCCTGACTGAATGTTCAGGACCGTCATCACTGTCTGAGCTTGAGCGTCTGCACCTCTCAGAATAATGCTTACAGTGTTTCTCTCTGTGCACCCTTATTTTCTCCTGTTTCCGACTCATTTCCCTATCATGGGCATGCTGTGCCTCAGTGCAGCTCGGATGGCATGGGCTTCGTTCCAGTGAATTTCTAGGATTCCTATATGGAACCTGCACTGGTTCTCTACAGCTTGCTTCTTTCCATATATCTGCTGACTTGCCATTTTTAGCATTGTCACTGTCATAAAGAACTTGCCCAAAGGACACTCTGTTGGGATTGCTTTTGTGAGCAGAATTTATGCTGCTGAGCGGTTCCTCACACTGTTTCAGGCCATGGTCTCGGTCTGAATTCCACTGTGCTCGTCTGTAATCGGATGCATTTAGCTGATTTTTACTATCGCTTTGGAAGAGGTACTCGTCGTCCTCCTCCTCACAGTCCAAAGCTGTCAGAAATTGTGGGTGCTGCAGACTGTTGGGTTCTTGATTAGACATGCAAACACAAAGCTAAGGTTAGTAAGTGTCACACAGAAAAAAGCTATGGTTTTCACACAGCATATCGGTGATGGCAAACCAACAGCCCTCCAGCCGCACCTGCACTACAATTCCCAACACCTGTTGGCTCTAAAGTAGTGCAAGAAGTGACGTTCATGGAGAGGTGTTGGACATTGATGGAACGGACATATATACAACAGAACAATTCCTACAGTAAAGTCATGAGTAGCATGCATGAGATCAGTCACAATGAGACGCTCGAATGGGTCAGTATGATGCTACATGAAGTGCAAAAATGGCATGAGTTACAACATTATTATGTCCTCTTTAGACCTATCTATTAGGGGTAGGAACTCTAAAATATAAATTACTCATAAATCATAAATAAGTTGATTTGTGCTTGAGCAAAATAGACAAAGCAAGTCTCATTTTCTTTTCCTAGTCCTGACAAAACTTTTCTAATTTAGTTAATGTGCCCAAACAGGCACGTTTGGCCATGGTATTTGGCATATTTCACCTTTACTGACTACTGTATGGTACCTCAGGAGAAGTTTCAGCAGGCCATTCTACAACATTATGCAGTGGCATAAATAGCTGTTACTGAACTTTAGGGCCCATAACACATCCAGAGGTTGTCCTGTTTTACCAATAGATGTTGAAACTGTTCATTATTTCGACCAAATGCGGCCAAATATACCTCCTGCCCCCCCTGCAGCCACAGGGTCTGCTTCCTCTGTAGTTACACCCCTGAAGCCATGGGAATATTACTGAAATAATCTACTCTTAACTCATCTGTGAGTGCTGATGGTAGGTACGTAGATCCCAACGATTTGTGGTTTTGTACGTTAATATAGTTCTCCACAAGTTAGGGCAAGCTAATATTTAAGACCAGAGACTTGCTTAACCTGCCTTTCTCCGTCTTTGTGGTGTCCCAGGATTAGAAATATTTAGGTAGGGATTATTTGGACACCTTCACCCTCTCCTTTTTTCCATTTTCCTACTGTTTTTTTAAATGAATCCATTTGAATCAATTCTAAATGAATTAATGGTCACAATTAATTTTACTATTTATTAAATTACCACTAATGGGAATACTTATTTATCAGCACTGCACTATTATATTTGGGAATTCATCAATTAGGAATTAACGATTGATCGCTACAATTCATGAATTTATTTATAGTACTAGCACTGCACTAGGATAATTGGAAACTTATTAATAAGGAATTAATTCAAGTGATTGTTAAGATTCATGAATTTATTTATTTATAGTACATCTTTTAAAGAATCGATTGTTTTAGTATGCAATCAATTCATAGTTACATAGTTAAATTAGGTTGAGTCCATCAGTTCAAACCCTCCAAATTAAAAACCCAGCATCCATACACACACACACATCTCCACTCTTTCACACACAAACCATATATGCCCATAGCTATACTAACTGTAGAGTTTAGTATCAAAATAGCCTTTGATATTATGTCTGTCCAAAAAAACATCCAAACCCCTCTTAAAAGCATCAACAGAATCAGCCATCACAACATCACCCGGCAGTGCATTCCAACAACCTCACCGTCCTGACTGTGAAGAACCACCTACGCTGCTTCAAATGAAAGTCCTTTTCTTCTAGTCTGAAGGGGTGGCCTCTGGTGCAGTGATCCTCTTTATGGGTAAAAAGATCCCCTGATATTTGTCTATAATGTCCTCGAATATATTTGTAAAGTGTAATCATGTCCCCTCGCAAGCGCTTTTTTTCCAGAGAAAACAACCCCAACCTGGACAGTCTCCCCTCATAATCCAGGTCATTAATAAAAAAGTTGAAAAGCAAGGGACCTAGTATAGAGCCCTGCGGTACCCCACTAACAACATTGGTCCAATTAGAAAATGTTCCATTTACCACCACTCTTTGTAGTCTATCTTTTAGCCAGTTCTCTCCAGGTGCAAACATTATGTTCCAGGCCAACATTCCTTAATTTAACCAGTAACCTTCTGTGTGGCACTGTATCGAATGCTTTAGCAAAATCTAAGTAAATCACATCCACTGCCATCCCAGAATCGAGGTCCCTGCCTACCTTCTCATAAAAAGAAATTAAGTTAGTCTGGCAAGATCTATTACGCATAAAACCATGCTGGCACAAACTGATAGTATTGTTATTTGCTATGAAGTCCAGTATCCTATCCTTTATTAATCCTTCAAAAAGCTTTCCTAACTCCGACGTCAGACTAACCGGCCTATAGTTTTGAGGCTGAGAATTGGATCCCTTTTTGAATAGCGGCACCACATTAGCAATACGACAGTCTCTCTGCACCTTGCCAGACCTTAATGAATCCTGAAAAATTAAGTATAGAGGTTTGGCAATCACAGAGCTAAGTTCGTTAAGTACCCTGGGGTGAATCCCATCTGGGCCTGGACCTTTGTTTATCTTAACATTTTCTAGTCTCTTTTGAATTTCTTCATGTGTGAACCATGCATCATTGGATGTATTAGAATTTGGGCTATTAACAAGGAAACCTTCATTAGCTGGTTCTTCATTTCTGTATACTGATGAAAAGTATTCATTCAGAATCTGAGCTTTTTGCTTGTTCTCATCAACCAACTGACCCCCCTCTGATAATAAAGGTCCTACCCCTTCCTGTTTCATTTTTCTACTATTAATATATTTAAAAAATAATTTTGGATTACTGCTTTACTGCTATATCCTTTTCCATATCGATTTTAGCTTGCCTGATTGATTTTGCATGACTTATTGGCCTCCTTGTACCTTATAAATGATTCGGAGGTCCCAGCTAACTTGAAAGCCTTAAAAGCACGTATTTTCTTACTCACCTCAACACCAACACTCCTATTGAACCAAAAAGGTTTTGTTTTGTTACAACTTTCTTTGTTTACAAGCAGAATATACTGACATGTATATTTATTAAGCAGCATTTTAAAGAATTCCCATTTTTGTTCAGTGTTTAACCCTATGAAAAGCATTTCCCACTTAATATGTTGCAGAGATGCCCTTATACTGTCAAAGTTTGCACGCCTGAAATTCAATGTCTTAGTTACTCCCTTATAGAGTTGCCTCTGCAACAAAATCTCAAAGGAGACCATGTTATGATCACTATTCCCCAAATGCTCACCCACACAAATGCTTGAGATGAGATCAGTATTATTAGTTATTACAAGATCCAAGAGAGAGATATTCCTAGTAGGTTCTTGAACGAGCTGGGATAAAAAGTTGTCATTTAGCTTATTTACAAACCTACTAGCTTTCTCTGTCTTGGCAACTCCATTACCCCAGTCAATGTCTGGATAATTGAAGTCACCCATAATAATAACTTGACCTAGTTCATCACAGATCACTTTATTAGCACTTAATGTATATAGCTTTTCAAGATACCATTAATTGTGCTATATCTATTTATATATATTTATATGCTATATCCTATTATTTTCTAAATATTTATTAAAGTTGTTTGCACTAGAACTTTAAAAAATTAATTGTGGTAACAAGGTGAAGTTATTACTGTTAATTAGAGTGGCACCCTAGGAAGTGGTATTCAGTCAACATTGTGTGACCTCTAGTACTGTTGGAAGAGGGTTTCTTTTCTGTTCCTAAATTGTCTGAAATATGCAGACCTCAGTGCCAACAAAAAGAAAATTATTAAGGAGCATCTTACTTCTTTGATTATAATAGGTAGATCCCAACTATCATGGTTCCTCACATTTTTATTCAGCGTATCCATTGGATAACAGCATGTCAGGCCCTTGAATGTCTACCTCACAATGTGGAAACTCATTTCTGTGAGCACTGTGTAATCTTGCATATTAGAGTAATTTATACAGTAATTTAGTCCTAAACAGAATATAGTCAGCACAGAACTCTTCCAATGAAAACAGCGATCCCCAACTCAAAGAAGGCACTTTAAAAACCTAAGGGGGATACACACACAAAATCACACAATAGAGCCCCCTTTTTACAGTTATAATTTAGTCCTACATCACCTGTAATGAGAAAAAGCTTATTTTGCTTAATCAGACCCAGGCTGACCAATATGAGGTCACACATCTGTAAAAGTGGCAAATATACAACAGAATTATTTATTTCCTGGCTTTTACAAAGCAAATTACATTTGTATGTCATGGATTGTTCTTCAGGAAGAAGGAAGTTTCTCTGCCAAATGCACACATTTGCAGCCCTATTCTATTGAAAAGAGAAAGGGTCTTATAAGCACCATGCAGGTTTTTCAAGAATGCTAATCTGAAAAGGATCAGGTGCATATACTAAATCCCTGGAAGTTGTTGCATGAGCTGGTAAACTGTAAAGCTGGCCATAGACGTAACAATTACGATCTTTCTCGGAAAAGATCTTTCCAAGAAAGATCGTTCATTTCAACACACACGTGTAGAGCTGAATCGTCAGATATACAGGTAGAAACAATAGAATTCTACTTGTATCTGACGATTCAGCACTAACAATGGGCGATGTTCAGGGCGCTTTCAAAGGCATCTGATCAAAATTTTCCATCCAGTCCAATCAACCAGCCGACCGATATCTTAATCCTCTGACGATATCGGTCGGCTCATTTCCCACCATACACGCACCGAAAATTCGTTTCGTACGATATTATCTGTGTGTCTATGGCCACCTTAAGTCATCTCCATTCTGGCATATAGGCATAAGTATAGATATTAAATAAATGGTGTTCCTATATGCAAGATGCACTGACCATGGTATATTGAAGCTTCTTGTGGCTAATTGCATTAAAACCTTCAGCAAAGTACTTTTACCTTCTGCATACTATTAATAAAGAATCGGAAGGAAAAGGCTACATGTATGGTTTCACTATGAATGCTAAAGGGATACTTAATTAAATCAATGTTTTAATGAATAAAGGAGGTAGTATAAATTGCATGTGGATATTATGTTAGTTTTGTTTCTTTATTTTTCATTTTACAAGCACCACTAGAAATATTGTAACACTTTTTATGAGAGTAACATTGTTGCATTATTGAACACTTAAAGTTTTGATTACATAGTAATTATATAGAAACCTTTCTCTTAATGATATGAATACGGTGTGTAAGACTTCTTTACAGAAGTCGATTAAAACACGTGTTTTAGAATCTATTAATGAGCACATTGAACACTATTTAAATCTCTCATCACGTGGTGAGTATGGACTCTGAGGAAGTGCCGTGTGGACGGCAAGAAACGCGTCAGTCAGTCATGTAGCTTTACCCACTGTTAACACAATGTGTGTGTCTCAATAAAGCCACAGAATTTGTAACGAAGAAAATGTGACGATTCTCCTTCGAATAGCGCCGAGGATACGTGAGTTCAAGTTCAAAAATGCTGGCACACGTCATATAGCCAGGGGCAGCTGGGAAATTGACAAAATGTCTAGCCCCATGTCAGATTTCAAAATTGAATATAAAATAATCTGTTTGCTCTTTTGAGAAATGGATCTTGGTGCAGAAGTCTACTGGAGCAGCTCTATTAACTGATGAGTTTTGGAACAGTATCCCTTTAATGTTGAGCCCCTAAGTCATAACCAGAGGGGAAAGGCGTTGGCTCACATACCTCCCATGGACCGATCATAGCTCTTCCTGTGCAGTTCTTCCTCCTCAAGTTGCTGCAAACGTTTGGCTATTTCCTGCAGAGAAAGGGTTCTTAATATAAACAGCAAAGCAAGAATTCCTCAACAAAAATATGTATAGTGGCCTTTTTTAAATCTAGGCACCTAGGCAGTAACTCTTAGTAACCAATCAGTGTCTGGCTTTTTACAAGCAGCTGCAGGTGAAACAAAGACAGCAAAGATGTAATTGGTTGCCATGGGTTTGCCCAGGTGCAAATCAGTGTTTATAAATGAAGCTGTCTGCCACACTACTCTACTCAAACATAACTACATTAATTAAAATACAGGTATGGGACCTGTTATTCAGAATACTCAGGACCTTGGGTTTTCCGGATGAAGGGTATTTCCGTAATTTGGATCTTCATGCTTTAACTCGACTAAAAATATATACCCAAAGGATTATTTTGCCTCCAGTAAGGATTAGGATTTTATGATAGTTGCGATCAAGTACAATTATTTTTTTATTATTACTGGAAAAAAGGAAATATGAAATTTTGAATAACTTGAGTATAATGGAGTCCTTTCCATAATTTTGAGCTTTCTGGATAATGGATTTTTTTGATAAGGGATCCCATGCCAGAACACTGGTGTATACGAAAAACCGATTCTTAGAAGAGCGCATACAAATATAGCGGTCACATTTGCCAATGTCTGGGATTAGGTAATACAGGTATGGGACCTGTATGCTCAGGACTTGGGTTTTTTCGGATAACGCGTTTTTCCTTAATTTGGGTCTCCATAACTTAAGCCTACTAGAAAATCATGAAAACATTAAATAAACCCAATAGGCTGGTTTTGCCTTTAATAAGGATTTGTTATATCCTAGTTTAGATCAAGTACATGGTACTGTTTAACTATTACAGTCAAAAAGGAAATACATAAAAATGTGGATTAGCTGGATAAAATGGAGTCGATGGAGATTTATGAAATTCGCGTGAAGGATTCGAAATTCGATCGAATTGAAAAATTTTGATTGGTCGAATTTTCAAATATGTAAATTAGCTCAATTCGACCATCCAATTTGACAAATTCGATCGTATCGAATAGATTGAATAAAAATCTATTCGCTCATTTGATGGTCAAAGAGCTTGCTCTCTAAAATTAAATTCAACTGCCTACTTTGCCAGATTAAAGCTACCAAATTGTAATAGAAGCCTATGGGAATCCCCCATAGGCTTTTTTTATGTTACCTGTTCAAATAGAAATCCTACTATCAAACGCTTCGATCATTCAAATCAATTTTTTCGAATGATCGTACGAAATTTTAAAAATCTTTCATAAAATCGTTCAACCGTACGATTTTTTCGAAAAAATCGAATTGCACTCAAAACTAGTGAATATTTCCTATTTATTCAAACATCGAATTTTTGCCGAATTCCAGGGCTAAAAGCCCTCGAATTGGCGAGGAATGATAAGTCTGCCCCAAAGAGTAGCATAGCAGTTTGTGTGTATTTCCAGGCCAAAATCAGTCACTTGTATCCAATGACCTAGTGTGGGTAGAAGGCTGGATGAGCTGTTTTCTCCATCAGTGAACCATTCACACATAGGGTTGCCACCTTTTGTAAAATACCGGCCGGGTGGCAACCCTATTCACACATGATACTGAAATTTTTGTAGATTTTTATGCCGTAGCTCTCCGGTTTGAAAATTTCAGCAATGATGGATGAAGATGAATAAAAAAGGTCTAAACAGGTCTAAACAGAAAGACAAGTAATAAAAAAATAAATAAGTAAAACTTTAGCCACACAGAGCAATTGTTTTTTTTTTTTTGGCTTTTTTTGAAAGTTGGAAAGAGGCAGGTAAATAATTCAAACATTATAAAAACTGAAGACCAACAGAAATGTGACCTACCCCTTTAAAGGCTAATAACCTTTGTTTTAGTTTCTAAATAAAGAAAAAGGAAAATAAGGAAATGATATTTGCTTTTGAGCTGGCAGATATTTCAGCCATGTGTTTTGCATGCAGTGTGTCGTAAATCTACATTTACATAAGCAGAATTTGACCTTCCATTTACGAAGCAGAATCATGAGGGTTTCACTCTATTCAACTGACGTCACAAGCAAAGTCCTAAGTGTCAAAATAGTAAACCATAAAGTACTGTCAGCAATAGGTTGCAGTGGAAAAATCTCACATTAGAGAGAGGAGGGGTGAGAACACTGGCTGATAAATCTTGTACTATATACATCATATACAAGTCAGTGACCCGGGAGCCCACCTAATCACTTAGATGGTTTCCTTTCAGCATCTGATAGAAGACCCTAATTTCAGAACTCGATAATATATATATATACAGATGCAGTCACTTTGGATTGTAAGTTTAATGCGTCGTGACTTAACTCATCTGTCTCATTGATCCCACTTAGCACAGAATATTGTGTCACAGCATCCCATCCAATTAAAGAGTTCACCATTGAAAACAATGGTGCTTTGGTATGCTAATTAAAAGGTTAAATGCATTAAATGAGTTGAGATAACTTTAGATAACACAGTTTCTTCAATTAATGCTGAGTCATGACGCATTTAACTTACAAATCCAAGTGACTCTATCTGTATATATATATATATATATATATATATATATATACACACACATACATACATGAGGCCCTAGTAAAATTAGGGATGCACCAAATCTAGGATCCGGTTCGGGATTCTGTCTTTTTCAGCAGGATTCCGATTCACGAACCAAATCCAAATCCTACTTAGCATGTGCAAATTAGAGGTGGGATGGGAAATCATGTGACGTTTTGTTGCAAAACAAGGAAGTAAAAATGTTTTCCCCTTCCCATCCCTAATTTGCAATTGAAAATTAGGATTCATATTCAATTCGGTATTTGGCCAAATCTTTCGCTAAGGATTCGGCCAAATCCAGAATAATGGATTCAGTGCATACCTAACTGATATATTTCTCTTATGTTCTAAAAGTCTGCTATCGTCGGAATAGTAAGAGTGTCGGACTGGCCCACTGGGATACAAAAAAACTCCCGGTGAGCCCAGGTGTCAGTAGGCCTCTTGCTTCTAAACCATTTGGCCTATGGTCATTCCATATTTCTTTATGGGATCAAAGAAGCTTTATAATGGAGTATAGTGTGTGGAGAAAAGAGACTAGGACAATAAAGAGGTTGAGTTGGATAGTAGGTAGGGTTGCCACCGGTTCAGTTTTGACCCGGACAGCCTGGTATCATGAAGGGCTGCCCGGGTCAAAACTTCTAGCCCAGTTTCCAAATAAGGAAAACTGGGCAGGATTCCCTTGATTGACACGGCAATCGGGCAATAGTCGATCTCCGTGTCATAGCCCCACCCCTAATGCCAAAGCAGGTCCCACTGATGTCACAGCCCCGCCCCCTGCCCTCAGATGCAGGAAAAGGTGGCAACCCTAATGGTATTATAGTTTGGAAAGTGGGCCTTCAGCCTAAGGTCTCCTGGTGGGCCCCTGGTATCCCAGTTCAACACTGAATAGTAATGATGTAATATGGCCACATATACCTCCTTCTACTCTGCCATAGTTGGGACAGGTGCTTTGTAAGGTGTTGGCTCATAATAAAATGTATCTATTAGCTATAACACACGTGGTGTTTACTCTCCCTGTAGAAAAAAAACTGATGGAGAATTTGCAGATGCATCTCCGTCCTAACCCAATTATTGCCCCCCCCCGTCATTTAGTTTTTGTTAAAGTGGACCCGTCATCCAAAAAAATATTCAAAATCGTATTTTATCACATTAGTCAAGCAAAATGAACATTAATTACACTATATAAATTATTTTAATCTTGTTTTCTTCAGTCTGGGAATTCATAATTATAGCAAACAGGCAGGAGCCATTTTGTGGACACTGTTATTAAGGCAAGCCTTGCATCATCTAATTATCTTGTTTGTGCACCAGAATGTTGGACCCGATGTCTATACCCATGTCCTGGCTACACAATTAAATGGTTAAGAGAACTGGGGGAATGTGTGGGGAGCAGTGACATCTAGGAAGAGCTGAATGGAAAGTGAAAGTAATTATCTGCCCCGCCTCTATACCTAAGGCATAGAGGAGTGGCAGACAATATTTGATTGACAGCTGAGATTTTTAAATGAGCTTAAAACAGCTATGAATGCTTTAATAAAAATTTGAAATTGGTTTTCATGTTTAATTTGAAAAGGACTTTTATTATACAGATTTTTGTGTCTGGGTGATGAGAAAGTCCAATTAAACCCATGACTATAAGTGCTATTATTTCCATGGGTTTGGCATGTGCAAGGTTCATTTCAATAACAAAACAACACCACCAATGACACAACTAAGCAAAAGTGAATGCAAAACCAATACACTGGGCATCAGAGACAGGCATAGCTACTAAGAAAACAATAAATATGCTTAACCGCAAGTGCCACATGGAGGCTGACCACACATAAACTTCCCTTTTAAAGAAACGTATAGAGTAAATAAACACTTACAGGAAAACTGGTTCCTGTCCATAAACAAAGCTGAAGAGGGTAGGGTAGAAATTGATGAGTGTCTATGTTATATTTGTGTGACACAACAGGCATCTATTGTACTCAGCTGCTCCTTGTGACCATGGGGCAAGACAAGTGATTATTATGTGCCAGCAGAAAAAGAACCAAGGGGCAATTAAATGTCTGCTGGTATTCATGCTTGGTTGAAAAGTCCCAGTATGGTAGTAAAAACATAACGTAGCAAAGGGCTGTTCTTCTGCTCCTAAGATTCTACAGCCCTACATGTTAATAAAGGTACTGCTCCTGTTGTCGCAGTGACTTAAAGTAGCCATACACAAGCCAATCCCTTTCCCAGCTGATCAGTTTGTGGGACAGATACATACAGTACTAATGTTGCCCGTTCAACACTCTTTTGGCGGGTCACAGGCAAGTGGCTGAGCTACCTCCCCACTCCGCTTGTGATACCATTTCACTCAAGTTCCACCACCTTCCTTAGACCATCTCCTTCCTTAGACCATCTCCTTCCTTAGACCATCTCCTTCCTTAGACCATCTCCTTCCTTAGGGCACCTCCTTCCTTAGGGCATCTCCTTCCTTTGGGCATCTCCTTCCTTAGACCATCTCCTTCCTTAGGGCATCTCCTTCCTTAGGGCATCTCCTTCCTTAGGGCATCTCCTTTCTTAGGGCACCTCCTTCCTTAGGGCAGCTCTTATTTATTTATATGAATGATGTCAGGGAACAGCAGGGTGGGCACAGGTATATATATAATGACAGCAAGCTTTGTCCAGGTGGTTTTGCATTGGAAGTGGGTGGATTAGGGTTGGGGTCACCATTAATGGGCATCACCAAAGTTTCACTGTTCTGCTCATTTGGGGCAACAGACTGAACGATCAGAACAGCAATGGTGATGAGGTGATGAGGATCGGTGACTCCTCTTTACTAGTGATGGGCGAATTTATTCGCCAGGGGCGAATTCGCGGCGAATTCCCGCGATTCGCCACTGGCTAATAAATTCGCAAAACTGGCAAAAAAATTCGCCAAAAAAAATCTGCCGCGCAAAAACGCGCCGAAAATAACGCGACGCGTCGGAAATTATGCGTCGCGCGTCAAAAACAACGCGACGCGTTTGACGCGACGCGCGTCAAAAACGACGCGCTACTCGTTTCGCGAATCGGCGAAAAATTGGCGAATTTCTATGGAAATTCGCGAATTTTTCGGCGAAGCAAAACGCGGCAGTTTCGCCCATCACTACTCTTTACTGCTTCATCTGCTGATGCACCAAGCACTAGCGAACATGATCCCTTTGAAGATTAAAAAACTGTCCATCAGCAGGCACACAGATATCAGTTGGGATTGCATCATTTGCATCAACAATTGTACAAAGCACAGTGTATATATAGGTGTTTTCAGCCAGTGAAGTCATTCTCATGCCCTAGTCAGTAGATAGGCACTAGTTTGGGCACTACACTGGGTAAAAGACAGACAGCAGATAAACCCGGGAAGGGGACACCAGCCCTTGAGGTGCACAAGTGTCACTTGAAACCCAGAACGAATCGGCTTAAAAGGATGGGCCAAAATAATTGCAGAACCCTGCAAATTGGTATATACTTTCTAAACATACACACAGCTATTAAAATAAATATAACATTGCAAAAAAAGGTGCCTCTACAGTGAGGGCACTGATCACTTACAGTGTATTTCAGTTTTCAATATTCTTATAGGACAAGAAAAACCCAGGCCTGACCACAAAGGCCTAGGGCAGCAAAATATTAGGGACGGCCACTTG